>JACDOX010000027.1:2122341-2283576 GCA_014549065.1 Cardinalis cardinalis | reverse complement strand
CCATTTGATTACTGATACCAGCAGAATGCTCAGGAAAATATCAGTACAGACTTCTCAGCTTCCCACCAGTCCCCCAGGTCATAAACACAGGAGGGGTTCTCTGCATTCACTAGACCAGCAGGTTTGAGGAGACTTTTGTTTTGATGCCAGATCAAGAAAAATCTCATGCCAGAGTGGCCAGAGATTATAGTTAGATCTATTGAAAGTTTGACAAAGATCATTTGTAGCAATCTTCCTTGGTTATGAGGGTTAATGAATCCTCCACGCAAATACCTGTAAAAATGTTGCCATGCAGGCTTTCCTCAGGATGACAGGAACAGGACTATGATACTTTTCCTCCAYAGCACCACTTTTAAATTATCTTTGGGGTGATTGCTACAACCCTTGCAGGAAAACCTTCCTGGGGCATGGATGCCTTGCCTGTACCYGCTGACCTGAGTGATCCCCTCTCACTGTTCCAGTGATTGCTTTTGTTCATTCCTCCAAGTATTCCTTCTTGCCTTTACTACCAAGTTYCATTAGCCCTGGAAATCATATCCTTCCTGAAGTGCTGGACCTTCCTGCACATTTCATAGCATAGCAACGAAACTCCATTACCATGGATCCCAGACACAAGCGTGCAGAATTTATCTAACTAATCAAGCAGCTAAGGGACACCAATTTCAGCTACAGTCAGCTTGGATTATAAAGCACTTACAGCTAAAATGTAGCCTACAAGCACTTCCCAGGGAGGCAAAGCAATGAGCTGGGGGTTTTGTTTTTTGTGGTTTGTTTGGTTTGGGGTTTTCTAATGGCATATGTAATGTGTATAGTCTTGGTAAACAGACAGAAATATTCATTCATCCATAAGATGTTTTCCACTGAGATATCACACCTGCATGTGGTATTTGAGAGCTGGGAGTTCTTTCTTTAAAATATTGCCTCACTGTAGAGGTTTTTTGTCCAACTTTTACTCTGAATGTGATCATTATGCATTGCCATCTTTTGCCCAAAATCAAAATACACTCTAAAATAAAGATGTACTCTGTTGCTCCCTGCAAAGCAGCTGGATGATGACTGATGCTGAATGGAATATGGACCAGTTGATCTTTTTTCACTTAGCAGTTAATGAAAGCTTAATCAAATCTCAACTAGTAGCTAATCGGAAATCTCTACAAAAGCCATTTATAAAGCACAGACATAGGTCTCCTGGAATACAATTAGATAAAGCCTCTCATCCAGAGAGGAAATCTGTCATCAGTATTTCATGCCTTCATGGACCTATGTCAAGGTGTTTGGGACTGTTGCTGAGCATGTAATTCAAAAGATGCAATTAAAATGAAGTGAGGGGATTTTTTTCCATTTCTACTTTTATGTGCCCATTGAAGCCCTGATATAAGGCCTATTTGTCATAGAAAACTTTAGTGGGTACCACAGTGGGCAAGTCTGTCCTGCACCAATTTGCAGAAAAATTGTGTCTTGTTTTATAAATATTTCAAATGAGAAGGAAGGACATTTAAAACACAGCTTTGAAAGTTGCAAAAGGATAATTCTTACTGAGTTAGAGACTACAAAAGCATTTCTTATTAAGAAAAGTTTAAAATTTACTAGAGACCAGCTGACAGCAAACCCTGAATTACAAGAGTAACCTTTTTTCATAACAGTCTTCACCAAGGAGTGCTATTTTTGTCAGTGATGAGTTTTTTTGTTGTTGGAGATGGCTTTCAATTTCATGATGTTGCAATCGGAAAGCCTTGAATGTTTCAGGATCAGTTCTAATATTTTCCTGTTGGTAAGCTCTTTTTAAGGCAACATACCATTTATGGTTATTTTCCAAACATGGGGCCAAAATAAAAAGTCCAAGAAAGCCCATCCCATAATTCATATTGACAGTAAGTGTATGCTTCTCCAGGCTTGGCAGAGTGTGTGTGTGTACACCAGTCGTTTGATTAGTGTMTTATTTTCTCTGAGTTTTTCCTGGTATTTTCCTCTTTTAAGGTATTTCTGTTTTCTGTTAGCCTGTTTTCTTAGAAACTTGACRCTGATATATGCACTTCTGTTTTCTGGCTTGTGTGACTTCTGAATAAAGCTAGCAGGGATTTATATAACTGGGGTCTCCAGGAATGAAACTTAACAATACAAAGGTGACAAAAACCAGGCTTTTAACCATTATGTCCATTCCATTACCTTTCAGGGTTTGCAGGTTAGGTTTTTTTATTTTCCTTGATCAATTCTTATTTTTCTTCATGTCTTCCATTTCTGGTCCTTTTTACCTTCTCTTTCAGAAAAAGTTACGATATGTTCTTCTGGACATTTCTGCTWAGTTATGGCTTATCTACTTAGATATGGCTCTCCTCAGCTGGCCAAGGGAAAAAAAGCCAAAACTACTAATTGGCCCTGATGGGTGTTTTCACTCTTTGTTTTTTCAATGACTGGTTGTGCAGCGTCCTGGACTTCTGCAGCAGCTAATAAGTAACTCCTGATGCCAGAATAACTCTAGATTCCAAAGGTTGACAGATATCATTTGAGCTCTCATTTCAGAGGTAAATGACAGCCCTTTAACCCAATTATAGTCCAGTGTGGCATAATTGGACTCATTTGTGATCCTTTACCAACTGGCTACTGCAGTTAATTTATGAAAAATGGGACAGTATTCAGTTTTCAAGGGGAATTGAGTATATTATGCTTTAATTTATACWTTGTTTAGAATGCTCCAGACTGTTTCTACCTTAGCACAAATTTCTCCTTTTCTGCATCTGCTCATTGTTTCCTAATTCCCTTTTATTATACTGAAATCTATTACATTTGTGTTAATATACTTTACAGTAGTTTTCACTGAGACATTTGGAGTTTTTGCTTTTGTTGCAGTGTCTCTCTAATTAATACAGCCAATTTTACCATAATGTCAATTACTTTGTGGAGTATATAACTGTAATTGTGACCATCATCTAAATCTGTTCCTTATTGCACTGCTAGCAATGCAGCAGACCACTGCCACTAGCATCAAACTTTCCTGTAATTCTGACACTGTAGTGAATTCTTTCCCAACTGGCAATAAGAAAGTCTTACACAGCTCTTTCTCTGCTTGAGTTCTCTGTTTTCTGGATTGTGAAATTATCCTCTGCATAATTCAAGAACCACTTCATGATCTATGTTTGGCAGAATTTGTTACCCAACAGATGTCTGGACAGTTAATGACCTCTGTAAGTACAGCCCTGTGATTTCTTGCTACTGATGGTCCAAGAATTTTTAATCTATTCTGCTACAAGTCAGCACTTGAGCAGCATTTCACCTCTAATTATAAAACAAAAGCATAAAATGTGTCTAAATTTTCTTTTCAGAATTGTTATGCCTAGTCAGAAGTGGTGTTTTTCCCTCATTTTCTTCTGAGTCTTTGTTCATGTATGTATACATGCAATGCACAGATCCACATAGCTCCATATTTTTCCTTGGCCAAAATCAAAGGACGTGAATGAAACYCCCTGAAATTAATCAAAATATAATTTCAGAGAAAAAGTATTCCCATAAATACAAGTCATAACTCATACTGCACAGCTTTAAGTTGGGGAAAGGGCAGATATCTAAAAAGGTCTGTGGTAGCAAAGCCTTTTTGACTGTCACTTTTATGCATATGGCAAATGGAGTCTTACAATGAGATTTGAAGGCACTGGAGTGAAGTGTTCACAGTATGAAATTATGCTGCAGCTGCACAACCATCCTTCTTTCCTCTTCCCCATTCAGATCAGGTTCTAGCCCATCCCTGCATAGGAAAATTGTCCTAGTTTCTCTTCCAGATTGTTTTTTTTTTCTGTTTAGTTATCGGCACTTGTGAGAGGAAAATTGTCAGGCAGGATTGTATCAAAGAGGAGGTAAGAGAGTTCCTAACATCTGGCACTCATCTCCCAGAGGAGGGAGTCAAGGAATTGAATGCTGATTGATACAGGTCCAGTCAGACATCCCTGTGGAGATATTCTGCAAGGCAGAAGTCCCTAGAACATAAATCTGCACAGTGAAGTAAGTGCTTGAGAGGATGGCTTGTACTTCGATGTGTGCCACTGTGAGGGAGAGAAATTAGGCTGCCTGCATACAAGTGCTCCTCTAGCAGTCAAGGTCCTGGCAGCTGCCTTGGACTCTCACCACATAGCTCCTGATGTGCCAGGAGGTTTGCTAGATGCCTCACTGGTACCTACTTCTGCAGTGGGAGAGTTGATGTGTCCAAACTGCTGGATTGGAAGGTACCAAAACCCTAGAGAAAGGTTCATCAGCTGGATCTACACTGTAAGGTTCAGAAGCCAATGCTCTTGTATTCCATGCAAAGCTCTTGCAATTAATGTATAGGTAGATTACTTGGCAAATTTGGCATGAAGCTCCTGGCAGCCTCTCAGATGGTACATGGATCTGGCTTGGAGAACAGCATGGAGCAGGAGTCATTTCCTCAGAAGCGACTTTACATCATCACTTTTGCGTGAAGAAGAAGATGTAGTTCTGCAATGCAAGCTGGGACACACAGTTTGGCCTCAGAACCCAAAGAACAATGTCTGGTCTGTTTTGTGAGCTAGAGAGCTGGAACAGGTACCTGAATTTCTTGCTACAGTTTTGGTCTTGGTCTCTCTAGCTTTGGTAAAAAGTTTCTTTTTCAGTTTGGTGAAGTTTTGGGTTTTTTTTGATTGGTTGGGTTTTTTGTTTGTTTGCTTGTTTTGTTGGTGTTTTTTGGGTTGGTTTTTTTTTGGTGGAGGGCAGTTTGAGGATTTTTGTTTGTTTGCTTTTTTAATTTAAGTGTGTGCCTACATGCATATCTACTTCTGGTTTTCTTTAGATGGATAAACCTGTTTCCAACACTCATTCAGTGTAGTTGAAAGGATCTTTACATGTTCTTAATTACTACTTGTCCTCTTCTCCAGTGTCTTCTCACTTGAACACTTTGGGAGACGTGGCCAATTCTTATTGTTTCTTGTCATGGTCACTGGCAAATAACAATTGCCCTAATCGCCTCCTGTTACTGGGAACTGATCTAACATGCCAGACAAGTTATTTTAATTTCAAGAGCATCTCTTGGCCTCCCATGGAATCTTTAGAGCACCTTTATCTTTTGATACTGATACCTGGTTTAGAGCCTCTGTGAAAATTGTCCAGTGCTCATATTAAGCATACAAKACAGAGGCTATTCTGGGGCTAGTTAGTCTGAATTTTGGGGGCTGTGAAAACTACTAACTACTGAGAGTGTAACTTTATTTTCCTCCTCTCTCCCAGCTGGACTGACTCACAGGTTTTCTTTGTTTTTCCATTTGGAGTTTCCTTGTGCACTTTCAGATGTACCAGCTGTACTTCTGTCAGTTCCTCAGCCTTCACAGAAGTATTTCTACTATTTTGTCAGATGATATTTTTATACAAGGAGGTCACTGAGTTACAGATGAGGACATGACTGAATAATTGGTTTTGTCCTCCAAACACATGTGCCTCTTGTTTCTAGAACATTTCCTATTTTACAAGAAAGAGTATTTCTCCTGCTTTCATGAATTTTAACATTTGGTGGATGTCCTACAGTGGGCCAGTGCTTTTACACCCACTCTTGTCCCAGAGGAAGTCTCCCTAAAGCAGCTAAACCTGACTCAGATACGGTTCTCTCTTCAAAATCAAAGGGCACTCTGTAGATTGTGACGATAAACATATGGGCCTACTACAGTGCAAGATGTTCAAAGCAATCAGACATTCTGGCTGCAATCTATCTAAAGTAAAAATTATCAGGAGTGGCCAGGAAGTAATCAGAACCAAATACTCTACAACACCATCCGTGATAAAGCCCATCTAAATGGGGCATTACTGAGATGCCTGTACGTACTCACAGGCTGAGGAACCTTTTACACAGTGATGGCCAGAAATGGTGACTTGCCTGCTAAAGAGAAGGTGGCACATAATGTTGGCACAGAGTAAGACATGCAAAAGTTTGATTATACAGTCTGGGATTCTTTTTTACCTCCAAACGGCCCTGCAGCAGTGAGTCAAGTCCCTGTATACACTGAAATTTCTGCAGTTTTGCTCTCAAGCTGCTTCTTGGGACTTCTTTGCAGAAATAATTTCCTACAGGATGGATGAGTTCAGCTGCCCTGCTTTAGGAACCACAAGCTTTTAAAACAATCTTTTGTCACAGGTTTGAGTTGACAAAACTGGCAGCTTAGCGAGGGTTCCACATATTTTTTTAAGGACTCAGATGCTTCATTTGTACAATATGGAGCTTTCTATGTAATTGCAGTAAGGGGTAACAATGGCTTAACTGCAACAAAACTGCCAGGCTCCAAAAACTTTCTATTGAAAAGTATTTCTTAAAATTATGACAGAGCTTTGTTAGCAGTAGCATTGCTAAGATCTTTTGGCCATAACTTGTATCAATTTTTTAATCATTCCTTCATTCCTTCTTCAAAGGTACTTTCAATATTAACAAGCAATAAACGTTTTTATATTTTAATAGTAGTTTATATTTTAATAGGAGTTTTCTTGTTTTTCTCTTTGTACACTCAGATAATAGAATCACAGAATGTTTGGGTTTGAAGGGACCTTAAAGACCACTGAGTTCCAACCCCCCTGCCATGGGCAGGGACACCTTCCACTACACCAGGTTGCTCAGAGCCCCATCTAACCTGACCTTGAACACTTCCAGGGGTGGAGCAACATGTTAGTGCCTGAACAACATGTTAGTGCCTCACTACCTTCCTTGCAAAAAGTTTCTTATAATGCCTAATCTAAACCTGTTTTCTTTTGTTTTAAAACCCTTGCCACTTGTCCTGCCACCACAAGCCTTGGTAAAAAGTCTCTTTGTCTTTCTTACAGGCTTCCTTTATATATTGAAAGACTGCAATAGTGTTTCCCTGGCACCTTCTCTTCTCCAGGCTGAACAGCTCCCAACTCTCTCTGCCTTTCCTCATAGGAGTGGTGTTCAAGCCCTCTGAGCTCTGGACCAGCTCTAGGAGGTCCATGTCCTTCCTGTGCTGGGGAGGCAAAGCTGGATGCAGCATTCCRGGTGGGGTCTCACAAGGGCAGAGCAGAGGGGCAGAATCACCTCCCTGCACCTGCTGGCCACACTGCTCTTGCTGCAGCCCAGGGTGTGACTGGTTTTCTGGGCTGTAAGTGCACACTGCTGGGTCATATCAAATTTTTCAGTCACCAGTATTCCAAGATCTTCTCTGCAGGGCTGCTCTCCATCCATTCATGCCCTGGCATGTATTGGTAATACACTGATCTGGGTGCAGGACCTTGCACTTGGTTTTGTTGAACTTTGTGAGGTTTCAGATGGTTGAAAGCATTTTGTCAATCTAACAACATCTACTGTAGACCCATGTGTAATAAAAGCGAGAAAAATTAAAAAAGAACAAACAAAGAAGCCAGGTGTACAAAAGTTATTGCAAGAAGTTGTTCCTTGATATTCCTTGGAAATGTTCTTAATTGCATACTTTAGATGAAAGAAAAGGAAATACTTTAGAGATTTTATATAGTTCATGCATTATTTAAGACAAATTTATTTACCTTTCATGCAGGTTACATAGGTGATTTTAATGCATTTTCCAGATACACAGTTTTGTTTGCTGATGATACTTTATCATTCTTCAATATCACAGAGGGAAGATTTAGGGAAGAAAAAAAGAAAGTCTTTAGTCCTTAGGACTAGAAAAATATGAGAATAATGAGCTTAGAAGAATTAGTGGTCAGAATGTTCTACCAAAAAGACAGTGAATTAAATTACAGAGGTTTTTTTACAGAAAGTTGGGAGCCCAAAATGTGAGTAACACTATAGCAGGATCAATGAGGACAAAGGAAACAGCAATAAGACTGCATACAATGCCAGAACTGCTTATGGGGCAAAATGTATGAGCCAGGAGTTCTCATTTGCAGCCCACACACTGACACAGCATCACTTTTTTTTGTTCTCACATGTTCACAGTCAGTTACAAAGCCAACAGCACTTGCATGGCAGCTAAAAATGAGTATATATTTTCTCGAGAAGGTGCTACACAGTGGTACTGCCATGTTTATTTTTTAATGCTAATCTTTCTCTCCATAACTGTGACCCAGAGCAGATTCAAGCTCCATTTCTTATAGGTCCTCATTTTCTCAGTAGCCACATAAATCAAAACTAATAAAATATAGAAGAAAAGTGTCTCAATGAGCATGTAGGGCTTATTAATAGAAGTGTGATAGGTGGTAAACTATTAATTGTGTGGCTGATAAATACCTGGAGCAGAATAAAGAGCAGTGATTAAATTTGAAGGTGCATTTTTGTAACAAGTTTCATATTTGATACTATTTAAGCAAGATGGACAAGCAAATTTTCCACAGAACATTTTGGTACTTCATGAAGTTTGCCTTCCTATATAAAGAGGTCATCTGTATCTGTTTCCCACAGTCTTCCAAGAATGATGTAGCATCTGAAATTAAAAATACTTTTCAATAACTATCTTATGAAGGCTGTCACTGATGACAAAACAGGAGAAGGAGAGAATTTTAAGGATGCATTTTTGCAGTTGCATAGAAGTGCAGGTAYAGAGGAAATTGTAAATCCCATATATTGTAAAGCTGGAAAACATTTAGTTTACAAACTAGCAAAGAAGAAAAGCATGAGAGAGTAAAACACTGTATTCAATAACTATCGAGAAGCAACTCTACTTGTTGCCAAATGGTTTTTAGCTTTTTTATGTGGTTATCTGTTCTGTATACAAGTTACTTGATTTTGCATGGGTGACCAAGTAAGAGGCCTCAGAAGCCAAAATCTCAGAAGCCAAGCTTGCTGTCAACAGAGCAATTTTAAATTTCAGCACTGAATCAGTCAAAGTGCAGTTTTGCACCCACACTAGTTCCCTTCTTGCAGGGTGAGAGCAACTGGAATCAGATTACTTAATGCCYCAAAAGGGCATGAATAGTTTGGGCCTAAAAATTAATCACCATAAACCAGTTTTTCTTTATTAGAGGCCTCTTTTCATGACTTTTACTATTACTCTTATTGTTGTTGAGCACTTTGTAAAAGGTYTGTTTTTCAAAACATCCACAAAAAGACCAATCTGTCCATTAAATTGTCCTATGCCTACTCAGTGGCCCCAGTGCTTGACAGTTTTAGCTGAAATGTATGAGAGATGTCACTTACATTGCCAGATCATGTAATGGTCATAATTATGCAGAAAAGTACAATTACACCAAAACAGAACATGTTGCTATGCTTTTTGGTCAAATTTTACCTCATCTTGTAACCAGAATAACAGCTTTGCAGAACAGGAGAATTTGTAAATACAGGGCTGACAGGAACCTTCAGCTCCCTCCTCTCTGGGCCACTCTTTCCATCTGCAGGTTGGGGTTCTCTCTGCTTGTCTAAACTGTCACACAAGATGTGATTACCTACTTTTTAAAACAACTTCAGTATGTAAAACTTAGAAGAATCTCACCCTTTTATGGCAAAATAAATAGACATAAAAAACCAATCCCAAACCCAAGCAACCAAACAGAAGATGGAGCCAGAGAGAAGCTTTTAAAGCAAATTGCCAGAGAAGATGGGGAACTCTTTTGCTCCAACTCCTGAACTCCAAACAAGACTGCGGATAAGGAATTGGAGAAAGTCCTTCGGGACTCTGGTGCAGTATAAGGGCATGGAAAGAGGCTCCACTGTGAGTGAATGCATCACAGCTGCTTCCCCCAGGTGTTCTGTCCTCACCCTGCTGCTTAGAGGCAGGGAGCCTAACTCTGTTCTACTCCAATCAAAAGAGGGAAAATCAGCCTGCCTCAAGAACAGAAAGGCCAAAACTAACAGAGGGATGGATGTTTCATTTACCGTGGTGTCATGCCAGAACACCAGAGTATGGGAAATTACACTAAGAACCAAAGATGAGGTAATATTGCTTTGATATAAAGTAAGCTGCATTTTTCAGCTTGATTTTCATTCTGTCTTACTAGTGGATACACTCTTCCAAGAAAGTTCATATAAACCAAGCATACCTACTAGGCAAGAAGTGATGTCATCATCACCTTTAAATGATGTCATCATGTAATTTTTGCAATTTCCTGCAAAAAAGCAAATACCAGAGGAGCATCTTATAATTCTTAATCCTACAACATTTTTAAATGCAGAAAAATAACTGAATAAGCTTGCTTTTCTTGGCTTCAGATTCAGATACTAAGTTGTCCTGCTTTCAGTCCCAGCAATATTTTTAATCCATGCAATCCGACCTGAAAGCTATGACAGAAAATGAAAAAAAGTTATTCTAGGAAGTATTTATGAGATTTATTTGCTTGATTTTTCTTTTCAGTTATATGGGGAAACACTTTTCTAAACTACCCTAGTTTTGCTTCTCTAAGTTCTCATTAAACTTGATGTCTACAGCAATTCTAACTTTGTCTGAACTGTCACACAAGACATGCTACCAACTTTCTGTCACTATACGAAAATTGTTTTTTAAAGGTGTTTTATTGTTTTGTGTGTCAGTGGTAGACCTGGGAGAACACTCAGGTCTTGCTGGTAATTTCCATGCCTTTTCACCATCACAATACTCTTTAAGCCTGTCAGGGGGAATGCAAGAGGAAGCTCCAGGCTSCCACTTTGAAATCATTCTATTTCTTCTCTGTCTCACATACTCCTTTCCCCAGGTTTCCATACATTACTTTTTCTTCCATCAGTCATGGAAAAATTGCTTTTGTGTGCCAAAATTTCTCAACCTTATCTCCCTATCTCATCAGGGAGAGTAGAGCACTGACCTCAAGTTTGCACACCTGGTAAAATGATGTACTAAACTTCAGGACACCTTTCTATTATTCAAGTACTTTCCTGGTCTTGCAGAGGAAATCACCATTACAGATAAGCTTTAAAAAATGCTCTCAAGAATTTTATCTTCAATAGCCACCAGAATTCTGGAATCTCTCTTGCATGGTGTTGTCTTTTTTTTTTTTCTCCTTCCTTTCTCCCCAAAGGTTAACTTATTTCCAAAGACCAGCAATTTACATAAAGCATATATTTGATTTTATCATATTACTATTTCACTTCAGTCCAAAATGTATGTCTGCTTTTTAGTGTTTTCCTCTAAACAGTGTCTTAAAAACCTTGAAGGAATAGTGGAACCTGGAACTGTTTAAGGATATAAGAGAGACAAGGGAAGATAGTTGGGAAGAGTTGTTTCAGTAGGCAACTGAAACAACTCCTTCCAGTCCCATGATCCACACCTTTGCCTATCAAGACACTAATTTTCTCAACTAGATTCTTCCTTGAAAACCTTTTTGGAAAGTGAATTCTGGGTCTCGCAAGAGCCTGCAGCCTGCTGTCTCCAGCACACACTCAGCCCCTGYTTATCTGGCAGTGATCCAAAATGCCTAATCTTGAGAGCAAACTACTTCAAGGTCAGTAGACCTTATCAGACTTCTACTTAAAAGACATTTTTAGATATATTCTGAAAACTAACAAGTGTATCAATCTTCAGAGAGTACCTCATACCTCACCAAGCAGTGAGACAAGCATTTCTATCTGTAGGTCTAGCCTCGGACTGCAGGATCATCTGCAGCAGAAAGAAGGTGGGTCGTTGACTCTTCAACAGTAGCTCGCTTCTAAGAATGATGACGAAGAGATATTATCTAGTCCAATCACACATCCTTAGGGAAACAGTTTGAGACTGCAGATTCATTTCCTGTAATCCAGCTGTTGCTGACCAGACCTTTCCCTCTACAGTACACTTGTGGATCTGTCATGTTTAGTTGAGAAAGCTTAAATGTCTTAATGTGGTCCTGCAGACACTGCTGGTTTGTTTAAGAGATTACTAAATATGGTGAAATTTCATTTCTGTCACAAGGAATTGACTTTATCTTTCCTCTGTTGCCTCTGTCTACTACATAGAAGTGTGAGTGGGCAATCAAGATTTGTCTTATTGCAGACGCTGCTGTGTTCTACTCCTAGAAAAAGAATTTAATCTCCCGATCTTGGATTTTTTTCATACCTGACTTTTTTTTTTTTTCCTTTTTCAGGAAAAACACTGCTCGTTTGGCTTAGTGTGGGTAAATGTCAAGTTGCAGCTGAAATAGCACTTTCCAATCTGCTGACAAYTTCTGCAATGTAGGACAGCAGCTCAGACATTGAGCATGATTTTCCAGAATCTTTCGAGACAGATTATGAAAGTTTGACATATGCCTCGGGAGGAAGCTGCCTTCCCACTGGTTTCAGCACAGAGCTTTGGGCAAGTGATCTGACTTTCCTGGAGCTCAATGAATCTGTCAGGAAAAGCGAGTGAAAAGAAGGCGCTTGATGAAAATGAGCAAAACGAGCTGCTGGAAGTCTGCTGCGTTTCCCTTAGGAATAAGCTTTCTGAAAGGGAATTTCTGCTGGCGCCGCGGTGCAGCCCTGCCTGCCAGCGTCCCTGTCTAATGCAGCAGCAGAAAGCCCATGTTTACCTTCAATCTCAGGAAAAACTAAGATAGGAAAATGTAAACAGAGGGATGCAGCTACTTTTGCGCAACACTCTGTTTAATCTTTACTCGTGTGCGGTTTTTTTTTTCGCCCGGCGGCCACAGCAGCATGGGACGGACCGCACGGAGCCGTACGGTGCCGACAGTCCGTAAGCGGGCACGGCTCAGAGAGGGACGCGCTCCCCGGGCTTCCCCTGGGGCGGGCCCGCGGCGCTGGGAGGGCAGCCCTGGAGGGAGAGGAGCGCCCATACCTGCGCTGGACCGCAGCTTTCCCCCCGCGAAGGCGCTGCCCCACAGCCCCGTTCTACGAGATGGCGGCGGGGGCCGCCATTTCCCGCCCCTCCGCGCACCGCACCGCGCCCCGCCCGGCCCGGCCCRGCCCAGCCCGGCCCTGCCCGTTCGGGGGCGGTGCCGCCGCGCTGTCCCTGCTTCCCAGGGAGCGCCCGGCTCCGGCAAGTCCCTCCTCCGCCTCGGCGCTGCGGGCCGCCTCCATCCCTCCCTCCCCCGGCCGTAGCCTGCTCCGGCGGCAGCGGCGGTGTCCGCCGGCCCCATGGCGGCGGAGCCCCAGCCCAAGGCGCTGACTCGCAAGCCCCTCCTGCTCAACAAAGTGGAGGGCTCGCAGGAGGTGGTGAACATGGCAGCGATAGTGCCCAAGGAGGACGGGGTCATCAGCGTCTCGGAAGACAGGTACGGGGAGCGGGTGTTCGGCGGGGCCGCGGCGGGGGTCTGTCAGCTCCCACCGGTGATGGTGGCAGTGCTGGACCCGCGGCGCGGGGTCCTGGACGGTGATCCCCTGTCACCCGCGAAGGGATGGGGGAGGCAGACCACCAGCATCCTTATGCCACTGTAGACTCCACAGCTCGGAGCCCGGGCAAGCGTCAAGGTGGCGGTGGTCCAACATGGGGACATTGCTTTAGGCAGACACATCACGTCCCGGAGGGGAAGGAGCCTGGAGGGAGGACTGTCCTACATTTCATGCGCTGGAGCAGGGGTCTCCAGCGAAGTGTCGCGCTCCTCCTCCGCCGCTGTGTGGGTCAGGACAGTGACCGGGCTGGGGCGCCGCTGAAACTTGCAGGACTTGAGTGACTTTTCTTAGCATGGGAAAAATGGGATTTGAGATCCCCTTCGTCACGAGGATTGCCGGGCAGTCTGTGGAGATCTTTGACCTTGCCTGAAGATTGTGGTGGCATTGGCTGAAACAGTAGTTTTGGTTCCCGTTTCCCCTCTCCAAACGTTTCTTGGTAATTGTTTAAAAATACCATGTATCGGTGATAAGATCYTCGAGTTAAATCCCGTGTTGAAAAGCTGCCAAGGCAGAGAATGCTTTCAGGCCCTTTAGCTGGGCTTCGCRGGGGCTGAGGCTGCCCAGGGGCAACTCTCTGTCTCTTCTGAAAGAGCTCAAACTTGATTCAGCTCTGCAGCTGGAGCTTCAAAATTCTATCTTGAAAATCTTTTCTTTCACAATAAGTGCTTCTTTTTCTTGCAGCGCCCATAAATAGTTGTTTTAGGCAGGGTTTCATTGCAGCTCAGGTGTACTGTGTAACCTGTGTCCTAAGATTGAAAGACACATGTTGTTGACCAGCATGTCAGTATGTTTTGATATTTGGATGGACTGTTTCTCATGGATGCCTGTTCTGTTGAGTGTCTGCTTTTATGTCTCTGCAGGGTTTCTGAAAAACTGACAATATTTTCTTTCATCTTTGTCCTCACYGTGACTTAGTTTTCAGCTGTCAAATATATGCAAATTTAAGATCGTTTAAGTTCATCTAAGCTGAGGTCTCCAAGTGAACTCTTATATGCCTGCTAGCAGAAAGAGCTGAGCTACTTAAAACAAGTATAAGGTCAAAGGAACTTTAAGTAGAGTTTTACATTGTTATGTGATCACAATTTTATTGTCTTCATATTTTTTATGATTTAAAGTGATGTTGAATAAAGCTTGAGCTTGATTTGGTTCATTGTAGTTTGTTAGGCTTACTTAGCCAATTCTTTTTACCTGTAAGAAGGTATTCCTGAAATTTATTTCCTCTCATATAGATGTCTCTCTCAATCTCTGCATCTTCCCTCACCTTAGCAAAAATATGTAACTTTAGTTGTTGATGACAGGTTGATGCTCCAGGTTGATATTTCTGTGTAGGGAAGGGGATTAATGAGACATCTTTATTTCAACTGGTAACTGAGATGTCAGCTTCAAGAAACAAGCAGTGAAGAAGAAGTTAGGAGTTTCACACTAGGAAAGTCTGGAGGTTCCCWGGCTATTTTCTGTTTAAAGGAATTAACCAGGTAATGTGCCTGCTTGAGGGCCTTGTTTGCAGCATCCTTGACATGCTACAAGCTATGATCCTGCCTTTATGTATTCAGACATGAAGATGTTGGTTGATGGGTCTTTCATTTTCTGCTTGCATTAGCATTTTTATTGTAATTAAAAGATTAAGAGTCTAAAGCTGACTTGGAAGGAGTAGGAGGTTGGGAGTCTAGCTTGGAGGTTTTAGGCTACCTGGGGTGAAAGCATAATTTGTCAGACTTTCAGTACCCATGTAGTATGATTAGGTTTGTGCAGATCCTTATGGCACTTTTTCCTGTTTGGACCTGCCTTCTCCTGTCAGTGTTGATGTGGTTGTTTAATGGCCACGGAAAGTGGAGGGCTTTTAGAGCTTCCTGGAAACTGTTAAAGATCGTTATGGAGATGTAATCTGTCCCTTTACTTGTTAACCAAATAAGTGAGTTTTGTCCACATTTCCCAGCCTGTGATATGCACTGCTCATATGAGGAAAATGTTCTGAAACCTCTGCAGAGAGCTTCAGCTGATATGACTTGACATCTCCAGCAATTGCTTCAGGCTGGGACATCTTCTGTATGTGAAGGAGGAATTGTTTTGCTGGTGAATGGCTGAACACACCATTGCTGAAGTTGCTGGTTGTCTTTGCATATCCAACAGCTAGGTACCACTTTAAAGGTTTTCTTTGCTGCATGATGTGGCCCTATACACCTAAACCTTTAAAAGCAGGAGCTAGCTTGGTCTCTGGTCCCAATTTTGTATGGCACCAGTGGTGTTATCTGGTTTTAAAAGATACAAAAGTGGTTTTAGCTATAGCTTGCAGACATAGTCATGGATTATATAGCCACGCATGTTCGTAGCACATACATCCATATATTGTAAGAAATAAAATGAAAACTATGTAATAATAGAGAGTGTGGTTATTCCTCATAAGGAAAGACAAAGGGGGAGGAAAGAAGGAATCGGGGGGGGCAGGGCGGGTTTACATATTTAACTAGATTCTCAGAACTTTGTATACCTAACAGGGTTGGAGTTCCTTTTTAGTATGTCTCATTTGTACAGGTGATGCACATAGATTTTCTTTTCTGAATCCTSATCACTTGTGATAATTGACTGATGTTCATTTTGTCCTAATCTTAGTGGGGTTTCTAATTCTATACCTGGGCAAAATAGACTGAGCCTGTGTCTACAGAACAGCTGGTATGCATTGGAGGGATAAGATATTTTGTGTTTTTCTTCTAAGAAAATGGATACACCTGTCTAAACAGGTGAGATTTAAAATAGTGGCAAAATTTTATATCCAGGAATGTATAAATCTAATGCAGGATGACTCTAAGGAGTTACATGCTCTTTCCCTGCCAGCAAACACATGGAATCAACAGACATATGTAGCCAAACATGTAGAGTCTTGAGTGATCCATAGCAGTGTATGCTCACATGGAGCTCGAGTGGGATTTTCCTAATGGGCACAGCTGATCCTAAGCTGTCATCATCTTCTTCTGTATTAAAAGCATGCACTACCATTTCAAAATTGGGAAGCATCCTTATCTTTTGTTGCCTTCAGAGGGAGACGTGGGTGTTGGGCATGTCTGAAAAGTAGGTCACTGGTATGTCAAGTTCAGACATATCTAACTCCATGCTCCAGAGAAGATTTAGTGTCATTAATCTTACCTGAGCATGGGATACGGTGGGACAAGTGCACTGACTCACCCAGCTCTCAGTGCAGGCAGTTCTGCTGGGTGCTGGCACACTCGTGTGTTTCTCAAGAGCCTGCAGAGCCTGCCAGTGCTGTGAGTGCCAGTTCAGCTGGGCCTCTGAGATGTGCTGATCGTGTGTCACCCATGCGCTGATCGTGTGTCACCGTGCGAGACTGGCAGGAAGGGCTGGGTGTCATCATGGTAAACCTGCACTTTGCCAGTAGCACTCTTTTTACCCCTAGCTGGATTGTAAGTGAGGAAAACTTTCACAGAGGCTGGYGTAAACAACTTTCTTGGCAATTACAAGCTCTGGTCTGTGCCCTGTTGTGGGTGGGAGTTCTGTGCTCACTTCCATGCCACACACCTTCTAAATGTACGTGTTGCAGTCAAGAACTGTTCTCCTTGAACTGTTAACAAGAAGTAAAAGTTTTCACAGTTGTCCTACTCACAGTCAACTGAAAATTGTCAAAATCCTTTTATTTTAAAAGATGGGCATTCAGGTCTCTTTGTGACAAGATCTAGGAGAAAAATATTTATCCCTTTATCCCACAGTTTTTTTTAAAAAATTAATTTTTTTTTGTATTAAGGGAGTATAGACCTTTGTCTTCTCCATTACCTTTTATTATCTTCTTTTTGAACTCAGATGTCTCAGGTTCTTCATATAGATTACTCTACTCTATAAACAGTGAGCCCAGACTGCTTATCTTATTAGTGTCTTCATCTCACATAAAAAAGACTGTGCAGAGCTTGTATTGCTGTGTTTGATTTACAGTTTGAGGGTTTTAAATACAGATGTGCACTTCAGCTRTTGTCCAAGGCTCGTGTTCTGGGTGTGCTAACAAGCAGTTTTTYTAGGGAGCATGACAACTTAATGTCCACCTTCTGTAAATGAAAATCTCTTGGCTAAACTAACAGTGGACTGGGAATGGGAATATGTCTATGTGACAAGAAATGTAAGAGTTGTCTTTGGCTTTGTGCTGACATGACTTCTAACATGGAGSACTGTGATCTTTCCACCCTCAAGTATATCAAAAGCAATCTTTTTCTCCTTGTGGTTTTCCTGTCCAGATCCAGAACATTTGAGCATACAGTGTCATAGTTCATGCCTGTGAAAAAGCTCTAATGGAAAGGTGGGATTCTTCACACAATGCTGTATTCAAGCAGGGTGCAAGGAACCTCAGACCCTTGGTAAATTGAGTTTCCTTTCTCCTGTGGTAGAAAGTGATTGCTTTGTGGTAGAAAGTGACTGCTTTGCCCAGCAATGTGGTTGCTGTACAGGTCTGTAATTCTTATCTAAGCACAGGGTTACATCACTGATTTCTGCTCTGCCTTGTRTGTGGCTGTTGGTTCACAGCAGAAGTGCAGGTGCTGTGAGAACTGATTTGATGCTGTCTGTGTATGTTTATCAGTTTAAGCCTGTAGGTTTCACACCCAGGTGATTGCAGTATGAGCAGTAGCTCAAGCAAGGCAGAAGGTGTGGATGCTCTTTACAAGTGTAAAAGGACTTGTTCCTGCCTGGAAGTTCTTTAAATTTTGATAAAAACATCAGTCACCAATAAAATTGTTGATAGGAGTTGAAGAGACATAGTGSTGTAGATGGAATTTGGTTGCTCTTTTATTTTGTGTGTGTTTTTAAACTAAATTTTTTGGATATGTTGTAATTTTATGAGTATGTGTTTGCAATAAAGGTCARGGCGGAGGTTAGTGCTGGCTGTTTGCAAGGAAGAAGGGGATGCTGGCAAGAGGCTTAAGAGARAAGGTCCAAAAGTGCTTGGAAACAGACATTGTTGCAGATGTTGAAAAGTACTTGTTCTGGATTTGACTAACATGTATCCTGTTGAGAYGCCAAAATCTGAGACTTGCACTTAAAATGTCTTGCTGAGTGCTTGTTGGGAGTGATAAACTCCACTCAGTAACTGTGGGAGACCTTGCAATATTGTGCTTTTTTAACTCTCTGCACCGCTTTCTGCCAYCACCTCTTGAAATTTGTCCGAGCTTGTGGGTCCATTGCCTTAAGATGCTCTCCTCCTGTGTGTCAGTTAAAGATTTAAAGCACAAGCATTTAGTATCATCTCTCTGATCTGAGCTGTCCTGAAACTACTAGCTCACATAGGTCAATGCACAGATTGATGAAACTTCTTYAGTTGCGTCGTACTGAGCTAATGGGCCCGTGTGACAAAGTTCATGTCTTAACTGCAAGACAACAGCTGCACAAATGTGCTCTGGTGTGACTTGGACCCAGCTTCAGTGGCACAGTTGGGCAGCATGATAGAGTGGAACCTTAGGTGCTTGAGCCTTTCAAGTGAGAGGTACGATGGCTTTTAGTCCCCTCTCTGGTTTAGAGATTATTCCTTCTATAAAAGATGTGGGTGAATTTGTCTTATCTTACAGGCTTTATTTGAAATAAGAAGAGCTACTTATTACACCTTCTTTTTGCCTTCTGGTAGCCTCTTTTTCTGCCTGTTGCTGAACAGTGTTCTTGATTCAGCAAGTTTTGGGATGATGCATCTGCTTTCCGTATTAACCAGTTCTCATTTTTCTGCTTGTCTTCCCTGACCCCATCTTWATTTCCCTGGCATCTGTTTACACAGAGACTGGATCTCTCATCAGTGTCTCTCATCTCTCAGGCTTGGTGACCTTCCCCTGCAGTCTYTCCAGTTCTGCAGCTGAACAGTGCTTCTCGCCAAGAGGGGACTGCCTGCACAATGCCACCTCTGTGTGTGGCCTGTGGACCCTGAAAGAAAAACAAATGCCAGTTATGGAGTCCATGCAGTACAGAGATGGCATATAACTAAAAATGCACTGCTGCAGGAAACTTGTTGGTTTTTCTCCTCAAGATAAGGATGTCTAGAAGAGGCAGCGATGCTGCAACACAAAATGGCTGCAATACCTTAAACTAAAGCAATTGCAACAGTTTTGAAGCTACTGAGTTATTTAAGTAAGGCTGACCTTTCATTGTGGGTCACTTARCAGACTGAAGGTCTCAAATAGCATGTGACCATTGTAGCACAATAGAAATATGTCAGTAGCTTGTTTGAGCTACTTTACACTATTTTGTTTACTGAGACAGACTCTTTTCTTTCCCTCTTTCCAGCTGCGCTGGTGCCTGTGTGGTATCTGCCAACACTGATCTGTGCATAGATTTCCCAGCAAGATCTTTTAGCTGTGTGATACTACATGGAAGAGAATTGCTCAAAAGTGGCACAAGTTTTGTAAAATGGTGTTTGTAACAGCCCTGAGAGAAGTCAGAAAATACTTGGCAGCTCAGAGATCAAATAGAAAGGAGAGAGTAGGGGGGCATAATGCAGGCACTGCGTTGGTGCTTCCTGGTGCTTCCATGGTCAGGAGCTCTAAAAGCTTCTTAAATGATGAGCAATGCCCTAAGGGGAGCAACTGGCTTTTGTACAAGTGTCTTCTGTGCATCACTGTGTTCTGTTCACAGACACTGAAGGGTTATTTACCTAAAACCACTGCTTTGCTCTTTTTGCTTCATCACAYTCTGCCCAAATATGAGTGGGTTTTTATAAAGCTTCTGGTATCTGCATTTATTTGCCCAGGRATTTGATAAGAATTGCAGCAGTCCATAATGCAGTCTGTTGCAAGACCAGAAGCAAGAAAAAAACACAGCTCTTTCCCTTCTGCATACCGTGTGAGGAGTGATGGATGCAGCCATGCACTGATGGATGTGGCAGGATGGGATGGGGCGCCATGGGAGGGAGTAGGAGCCATGGAGTATTGAGGATGCACAGCAGGGTGCATCCTGCTCAGCAGAGCTTTGTCCTATATGGAGCATTTTAGGAAAGAGAAAACAAAGCTTCCTTCTTTATRCTTTTGTGAGGTAAAGAAATTATGTGAATGGAAAAACTGTAAAACAAACATCCACACAGGAATTGAAGTTACCCTTGCAAGCAGTTTGGGTGAGTGGCTGGAGCAAGCCTGGAGAAGGAAAGGGACAGTTTTGTGAAAGAAGAAGCAGGAGAGGGCAAGTTTACCAGACAACCCTCCAGGCAGGGACCTTTACATGATCACAAAGCCATATGCATCTCTTRGGGTTCTTCATATGTCACAATCTGCATGCCTGATGGCTTGAAACTGCACATAAATAATGGCCAAAATTGATATTGAACTATCAGAAAACAAATAATACATTTTACAAATTAGACTGTGCCAAAATTTGAGATGAACACAATACTGCCTTCATCCTCATGAGAGGGAGAACAGTTGTGGAGGCTGGGCTAAAAAACGTGTTGTTTCAATTTTTCTCTTAGTCAGGCTGCAGGAAATAGCATTGTGTAACTAACCTTGGCCAGACTTTGAACATATGGGCTTTGCTTGTCACGTCATGTGTATTCACCACTTAAATTAAGTTTTTCAGGGAACTCTTAAGGTTTGGAGCACTGAATCGAAGGCGATGCCAAAGCACAGTTCTGGGTAGRAAGCACTGCTCTTCTGCTGCCAAGTTTACTGCAAAGTTTTGTCTAATGTTGTCTTTTATCCTCCAAGTCMTGTACCATACTGTCCTATTGTGAGGTGAAAGATCAATGTACTTAGCAGGTTTTTGCAATAACAGTAGTGATCGATCAGCCCCAGAAAGCAATGCTTTTGACCTTTAAAGGAATRTAATCATGGTTTCATTAGGAGTGGAGTCCTGTCGAGAGAAATCTGAGAAAAGGCTGTCCTAATGTGAAGTGGCCTATTTTGCCATCAGGTTGCATTATCTGGATTCAGGTGACAGAACAAGTACAGTGCTTTGTCTTGAAGGCATAAGGAGAGAAGATCCTTGCCCATGTTGAGAACGTGAGAGATAATGAGATTTTGCACCTCTAGCAGTGAGTGCAAATGTGGTGAATTTACCTTTGGCTTCAAATTCACTTATAATAGCAAATAAAGCTTTAGTTATATTCTTAAGCAGGAGGTGCATCTGCTTTGTGGAACACTTTGGGCCCTTAAAGTTTGCACTCATTTTGCTTATGTGCCAAATGATCCTTACTTTATAATTTTCTTCTTGATCCTAAGTGTTATTAATCAGTATCTTCTCATTCCCATACCCCATTCCTTTTCCCCATCCAATMCAGAGGAAAACTCAGCCTCTTCTCTCAGCTCTCTGTTTTGCTAGAGCAAATGTGGGCTGTGGAGTCATCCAATGAATGGTTCAAATTGACATTTCAAAGGCTTCATGCTTTGCAGCACCATGTGCATTGAGTTGTATAGAATAAAAGTAGGATTTCCAAGGAGATGCTTTCAGCTTTATGGCATGTGGCCTGTGGTCCAGCCTAGCTTTTGCTGCATGCAGGGTTGGCTAAAGGCAGCTGCAGCATTTTGATGGCAGTGGAGGTCCTCTACACGTCTTGTCTGGATTTAGGAATCATTCCTTGGCTTCACTCACTCTTTCAGCAGCTCCACCAACAATRAGCAGTTGTCAAAAGATGATTGCCMTTCTGCAGTTACTGGAAGTCCAGCAGGAAAGGTCATGCCTGTGCTGTTCTCCAACATCATGCATACAGCCCTTGTGCCTGTTCTTGTCATGTTGGTCCCATTGCTTGAGGCTCCTGTGGCGCTTGATCAGGCTTCACCATAGCCTGCTTTYTCCTGGGCAGGAGCTTAATGGGAGGTGAAAGGATTTTTGCTGAATATGCCTGTGTTTTTCTGCTAGAGATAACTGTTCTCTATTTTTTTAATCTGCCATGGGAACAATTTACTTTAGCATAGGCAGAAACAAATACTGATAAAAACTGGAGATCTAAGTAGGGCAATGTGGTAGTACTAACATGGGGAAAAGAGGACTAGAGCAGTGTCAACGTTAATTGTGCTGAGGGCAGAGGGTGAAGAGGTAATGTATCTGGCAAATCAAAATTGACACCTTTGATTTTATTGGCCCCTGATATAATTTAATTACTGAAATTAAGAAGTTAATACTTTTTGCAGCAGTCAAGTCACGTATTTTATTCTGCTCCATTGAGACCTATGTCCCATTCTGTCAGAGCAACTACAATTCAGCCCAAAAAGAGTATTTTGGGTCTACCAAAGCCTTGCCTGGGCTGTCATGTGTGCTGCCTTAGCACCTGAGACTTTTAGATCTGTCTGATATTACCTCAAGTTTTCTAAGTTCTGTTACATCTGAAGTTTTTGAGACTGCGTGAGCTGGCATTAGGAAAATGGACCATTAGAAAATGGACCTATGCTGGATTCCCTCAGGCAGGAGCAAGCAGAGAAAGCAGGTCATTTAAGAGTGTCAGCTACAGTGGGTGGTAGACCACTAAACTTGGCATTATCTGTTACATACAGGGGTTGGTTACACAATGTATAGACACTAATCCGTTTCCAACAAAGAATTCAGTCTCTTCTCTTCAGGAAATGAATCAGATTTCATAAACTGATCTCTTCTTGTTAACTTCTGTAACTGCCAGTAAATGAATGGGAATAAATTAATCCATCATCATGCTTTGAAAATATCAACTGATAAATGATCCTGCCAGATTTCCAGCAGGGACAGACCCATACAAACACTGAACTTCCAGCTTGAAACTCTGGTCTCTGTTGTTGCCAAGTTCATTTGTAGCCAAAAGGCCAAAGCACATGAAATTACGGCGAGCTTACTGTGGTGCTTGGAGTACCATGGCAGTCTGAGCKGTGAAGCACCAGCCGGTGAAGAGCTGTGTTGGGATGGGCTGTTGCAGAGATCTTCTCTCAGCTGTTCTGCAGGCAGGATTTCTACAGGCTGCCTAGCTGCAGGCTTTGCTCTGGGGGAGTATTTGAGACCTCTGTTTTTTGGCATTTCGTCTTCCCCTTTGCACACTCTTTATGTTTGCTAATATGGTTGAGGAGCACAAGACCAGGGGAAGGGAGGAAATCCCTCAGGAGCTTGTTCCACTAATTTAGGTTCCAAAATGTTGATTTTGGAGTGGAAGATGAAAAGTAAGGGTAGGGTTTTTTTTGTTAAATAAGAAATGCTGTGAATGCTGTTGGTCGCGGTCCTTTGGTTTCCAGCAATAAGCTTTTCCACAAATACTGTCGCTAACCCATATAATATACCAAAGAAAGGAGTAGGAAAAGGGAGCTATGAATGCACTGGTTGTTTTTAAAAAAAGTACATGCTGTAGTGGCTGAAAAATGCATGACTTTCATCTGAATTCTGAAAGCACCTCTGTGATTTCAGATGCTTTTGCTCCTTCTTTCCCTCCTTCCTTCATTCTTTGGTAGATGAGAGAGAAGCCTGGTGAGGATTTCCTTAATAAGATTTTGTGACCAGGAAACCAAGCCATGAAGTTGTCATCCCCAACTAGTTTCATCCACAACACCCTTTTGATCACAGCTTACATTAATTCTTCTAAAAACCTGATGGCCTAAAGCCTCYTCTTCAAAGAAGCGGGCATGAACATTGTTGTCTGGTTTTTATGAGGTGTGAACACACCTGAATGSATGGCCCAAGGATTGCAATTATTGAGGTTACTAGTGGGAAGCATGGCTAAACCTAACCAATGGCTTGGTCTGCCTTGATTGTTGTTTCCCATGGTCTTTCCTGWGCTCTAAAATCTAACTTGTGTTCACATGCCCTTTTTGACATGAACAGACATTTTTATGTGGTTTTAAGAGTCAAATCCTTTTAGAAAAAAGTGTTATACAGGTGTTAACTGTTATACAGGTGTTAAGCACAAAATCTGTATTAATTGCGTAGGCAAGTGTTTTGTAWACAAAATGATATGGGAGAAGTAGATAAACAACCACTGACAACAATTCTGGAGACAGGAAAAGCAAAGGGCATGGGTAATTGCTTAGTGATCTGTGTTTGTGTTTAGCATGTGGATTAGAAAGTGCAAACAGTGGTTTCAAAAAGTGGTGTGTGTGCATGTATTTACACCTCAAACTCAATGGTATTTTTCGAGAAATAAATGATACTGCCTGTGTTTGAAGGCAAKCTCCTAATTTGCAAGCTGGTTGTTGTGATATTCTGAAGCATTATCCTGGCAATGGTCATCTTTTTGTTTGGAGTTTCATTTCCCTTTATTGCTGTGTATGATAACTTCAAGCCAAAAAATGGTGTTTATTCAGTTATTGACAAATGCCATTATGCTGACCTCAGACTAATAAAAATCAAGGAGGGGAAGTGGGAAAATATGGACCACCTTGAGATAATATTGTGGYGTGCAATGTAACAAGAAAGAAGAGTTCTTGTGAGGGTAAGCAGCAAACCCGTTGTTGTTCTCACTTCCCTGTTCTTTTAGACAAGCCYAGTATTGAACAAGATGGTTGGTGTACACAGGAATCAATACTGTTTCCTTTTTTTAATGGCTCTGTGAACCAGCTGGGAGAAATGGGCTGCTGAACCCATGGCTAGAAGCTATAGTGACTGTATTTCTAATCAATTAAATAGTGCAAGAGTATATTTCAAGCACAGGAGTCTGGCTGGCTGTGGTGTTTCGTTGTTGGTATCAAGCACTGTTCTTGCCACAAGCCGATTTGCGCAGCATSCAACAGTGCCCATACAGGGTTTGGAAGTCAGCTTGTACCAGGGACTGTTCCCRGTACATAGCTCGCATGCGGCTGCTGTTTCCCTGCCAGGTGGCCTCACTGCCGGAGGCTGGTCCCAGGCCTGTGTCACTTATTATATAGGTGTGTTTCACGTCTCCCGGAGCACCCATGTCATGTGGCTGTTCCTCCCGGTAGGGTATCAGATTGCCTACAGGAAATTCATTCTGTGATTTAAAAAGAACAACCCCAAACCAGCTAAGCCACTGGTTTAAACAAGACTCAGCCCTTGAAGCTGTCATGCCTATAAATGTTTCTGGTGGTTGGAGATCTGTAACAGTAAGTTTWAAAAAACCTGAATTTGAGACCAAAGTATTTTGAGATTCTCAAGATAACTTCAACCAGACATCCAGAGGAGAACAGGTCTCCTGTGCTGAGCAGAAGCGCATGTGCTTGCCAAATTCCTGCGTGTGACATTAGCCAGTGACCTGCAGGGCTGCAGCCAAGGCTGGAACCCAGCTGGAGTACTGAAGTGCATTCATGGCCTCTGTGGCCAAGTTCTCCAGTCAGACATCTGTGCTCGCTTCCTGCACCACAGGAGGCCCAAGCATTGGACCWGTAACCAATGTGGATACATCTTCTGGCATTCCTCAATAGCTGTCAAGATATGTTTTCTCCATGAGCCTTTGTTTCTACCACCCAGGGATGTATCTTTGGCCAGTCTGAGAAGAGCACTGCATGTCCTGTAGGTCTGGGAGATGGGACATGAATGATTCCTTGTATGCCAGCTCCTTCCCTGCTCTCACCATTCCAGGGTGGCATCCTTCCAGTGGGCTTGGTGTCATTGCAGCCACATTGTGCCTGCTAGTAAATGTACCCAGGTTTGTTCTAATAAGTGTAACAGTCCCTTCACTGTTTCAGGCCATGTGGAAGCTTTGGTCTTGTATTTTTGAAGTCATAGAACAGTGCTAAGCTGAAGTAATAACCAATTTTGAAATACAAGTCCCCAGTCATCTGCATCTGAAACACAGACAGTTGGACATTAGGTGCTGAAGAGAGAATTCTTCATCAGGGCCATTCAAATCTAGAGCATAGCTTGAAGGAGGTCAAGRAAATCCAGAGACCCTCTGCTGTGAAGTTTTACCTAAGCATTACGTCTTCGAGAAGACCTTCAGTCATAAAGATGACATTTGTCCTCCTTTCAATTCTTAAAATACTTGAAATAAGACAGATGCACAGTGATCACAGACCTTACCCCAAACAGTTTTCTGCCCATACATTTGGTATTGCTGCCAAGTGATTGTAGAAAACTGTAATAGGTTTTGTATGTTGTATTAAAACTTCAAGGAGGACAGAAAATAAGAAACTTCCATTTCCTAATAAAACTGGTAATGCCACAAAGAAACTATGAAGAGGAATAGTTTCCTCTTTGTAGCTTGTGAGCTCCTCTAATAGCCTCAATGGCTTGTGAGCTCCTCTAACTAAAAAAAGCAAGGAAACTTCTGACACAATAATTAAATTAGTCTTCAAAGSACATTTTCAGTAGAAAGCATTTTATAGCTAGAGATGCTTGTTCTATAACTATCAAGGTCTCTCTTGTCCAAGCCTTGTCTAGTTTAACTGACACTGATAATGTAACAGAAGTTAAAGGTGCTGTTGGGGCGAAGTGTTGTGGGGAGTCTCTTCCGTAATCTTACAGTTTTTGTAMAAGCTGTTTCCATTTGAGTATCTGGTGGATGATTCACACAGTATTTCAGTCCTCTTTTTTCTTCTCCTTTACCCACTGTTTTGGGGAGAGTGATGTGTCTCCTATTAGAAAGAAATAGTAATTTCCTTTTGCTTCAATATGCAAACAAACACCAAAATTGTCTTGGCTGGTTTCATCCTGCTCCAGTGTCACTTGGGARTTTTGCTGCTGACCTTGGGAGTGGGATCAGCTGAGCATTTCAAGAGGACAGGTGATACTTGGATTACTGGAGGAGTGCATGTACTTCTGCACAAGGGTGATAGATTTCCCTTAGCTGTCATGGCCACAGTAACTSGGATGGGGCAGCAGCAGAGTCAGAAAATACGTGTTGGATGCAGCATCATTGTTCTGACACTCTCTGGCATGGTGCTATCCTGTGACAGTTGTGTTCTCCTCTTCCTGAACTTGACCCAAGTTTGCTAAGCCCAGTTTTGTGTCTCAGATCCAGGCTTTCCAGGGGCAAGGATTGCTAGACTTGCATTGTCTTCCACAGTCTGTTCCTGTTCCTTCTGGGATTGTGAAGGAATTTATATATTCTAAGGTTTTTTCTTGTGTGGCGTGTTTTGTTGTAGGAGCCTTTTTTATTTTGTATGAAAAGTTTCTTGTTTAATTTTTAATATTAATCCAACTGTTCTCAAGATTGTTGATCTGAAATTCTCTGGTACAGGCCCTCTGATACTGAYGAAATGGTGTCAGAGTATTTTAGCCAAGCCCTGAGTTGTTATAATATTATGATTGCTTTTTTAAGACATCAAAGGATCAAGAGAACAACAAAATTTCCTTTAAATCWTGTATGTCTGGAATACCCAGGACATAAGAGCTGTACAATAATCTTTATAGTATTTTTCTACAAACTCTGCTGCTTTTACTGTACTACAGCATTGCACTGTCTTACTTTGGACACAAATAGAAATTCTGCTTGGCCTCCATTGCGTAAAATCTTGTAGAAACAAGCATTTTAACTATAGGYTGAGAGAAGTCTATTTTGAGTCAAATAAAATTAAATTACAAATAGCTATYAATTATGTAGACATAACAAAAATTACCAGAACAATATATCTAACTCAGCTCTCTCCTTCCTGAGAAACTGATATTTTTTTCTGAAATCAAACCAGAGTGACAGTGGTGTTGCTATTTGGCRACATGATCTGTTTACGTATTAATCTGAAAAAATTAGGAAAAATCATCTGCTAAAGCTGGAAGTTGAAATGGAAAGGCTTCTTTGTAGAGAGAAAGAATGGGATGAATGTGTGATTATCCATCCTGCCTTGCAGAGAAGTTTACTTCTTGTTCAGCCAGTGCGTATTCAGTCTTGATGCTGTGAAAAAATGTAACTGCTATGAAAAAATGTAACTGCTATATCTTTAATAAGCATGTATGGTGTGGATTGGCTTGCACTGGGGTGTTTCATGGGAATCTCACTTTTCACTACCCACCTCTATAGTGGAAGCAGAACTCCCACACCTGTGCTCTTACCTTAGACCTGTTGGAGTTTGGTATAATTGTCTTAAGTTCTCCTGTGGTGCTGCTTTCTCTATATGTCCAGGACTGATTTAGAAGCATCTCAAACATATGGTTTTTATCTTTCATTAATAGTTATTTTTGTAAATATTTCCTAAATAGAACAAAGTTTGATTCTGTGTGTTTGTTTATTAAAAAGCTAAGCTGCTTTGAACAGAAAAATATTTTATTCATGGGACCCAGTAATAACTTGACTCAAGTTAGGGAAGAAAAGACAGTAGGAATTTAAGAGTCAGGGTTGAGACTTGAAACTGTCCATGAACACTGCAGAGGAAGGCAACAGAGGTGGAGCCTTTTCTCTTCCTTAAAATATGTATACATTTTGCAGTCTGCAGTTGGGGAAAAAAACGCTTGACATTGAATTCAGATAGCCTGCAATAGTCATAACTTCCTTTCTCAAACTGTTGTTTCTTTTTCTCTATGCTTATTTCACAGCAATAGATAATGAACCTTTGTTTGTCTTAAATGCAAAAACCAGTTCCTGTCTGTTGAAWGTAAACACAGCCTAAAGGATTTAGTGTCCCAAGTAACAGAGCAAGAACTTAGTATTTGTGAGGTATCAAGGTAAGTGCAACTGCACTTTGGGGAAAAGCCTTTAAGTGAGAAATACTTTCCAATTTACAGATTTGGAGGGTAGCTGTTGAGTGCAGCTGTTAGGTTTTCATTGCCCTGTATGTCACCAGGCTGCTTCATAAATGCACCACGTGGAGCTGGACTTCTCCCCTTTCTTCTGGTGAAAGACAATCAACATKCACAAAGCTGCCCTGATACCACAGTATTTGGGGTGGTGGGAGAGTCTTGGGCTCTGRAGGGTTTGTCTTCAGCCCGTTACCYCCATTTGGATAGACCTGTTAKTACCAAAACTGTGTGCTCTTTCAGTTTCCTTGTCTGAGTGTTTCTGAACCAGATGTTTGCTGCCATCCTTACTGCAGGCTTTGTATTGTTTGTACTTTATATCCTGTTCCCTACTGCTATCCTGTTCCATTTGTGTTCTATCTCTAACTCCTCTCAACTCACTTTCTCATTTCCTCACCTTCCTGCTTATTAATTCTCTCAGTGACTCTTCTCTTATCAATTTGGAATTCAAAAAAGGCAGGCTGTCTCCTTCCTGCATGAACTTGGAGCAGCTGCACATCCTTGCTAATGCTGCTAAATATCAACATCCGAGTCAGCTGGTATGGAAAGTGAAATGGGGCAGCTTGGATCAGGAAAATCATTGACACCAGAAATTGGTAAAAACCACCTTGTGCATTGGTGATGTGAAAAGGCATTTAGTGTGTTTAGGTGGTTTCATCTGCCAAGTGCTGCCTTCTGAAAACCTGAAGTACCTCCTCTATGCTTCTGTGGTCCAGCAGGAGTCCAWGGTAATTCCCAGTTTATTGCTAGGTTTTTAGAACCTGTTTAAATGTTGTTAAAATGCATTGAATTGTTATGAGTAATTGAGAGACGGTGGATGTGTGATGCCTCCCAGACATGAGGGAGTGGGATGGGATGCTACAAGCAGCAGAGAAGTGGAAATCAAATGGGAATAGTTTCTTTCATTTGCATTGGGTGGGGGGAATGGCAATATTTGCCTTTGCCCTGCTGCTTGAAAGCTGACTTGGTGAGGAAGGGATCATCATCTGGTTGAGGAGGAATGTGAGCTACCTCTGCAGTTGCTTGTGGGGATGCAAATACGGAAGCCTTGCTGCTGCCAGGGAGAGGTGACCTTGGTAGCCTCATACCTGCTGGTTAATGGGTGTTCCTGAAAAAATAAAAACAGGGATACAGAGGGAGTATCTGCACCTTTCCCACAAACACATACACATCTGAAGCTTAAATTTTTGSCAATAGCATGAGTAATTTTAAAAGGCCATGTCTAGCAAGACTTGTGAATCGCTGTCAGCTGTTGTTGAACCAGATGCTGGAGGCAAAACTCTGGGGAGAGAAATAGCATGGTTGAAATGTGTGTTAAAATGAAGGGTGCCAGAGGAAGAGACAGTGTGGGAGAACTGATGGCAGTACAGAAAAATAAGCTCTAGGCTTTTAAGAGTGTGGCTTGGAAGTAACTGGCTGTTGGACTGTCTTCTTTTGTTCCTATGTTCTAAACAGAGTTAATGGTTGACCACTGGAAAAGGTCCTCAGCATTCACTGGCTTTTAATTAGCGTGTAGCTGCCATACCATGAACCTTTGTTTCCTTCTACAGAAATATTTTCCTTTCAACAACTGATCAAACAAAACCCTTAAATGCTCTGAAAAAAAGAAAAAGTGAGTAGGAAAAGCAAAGACAAACCTTGATCTTTCAGACTTAAGAGTGTGAARCAAGTATTTTAAAGGTGCAGTGCCAGGGGGAAAGATGCATTTGTGGAATGATATGGTTGTGCATTTCTAACAGCCTTYGTTAGCTTGGCTTGTATTTCCACTGTGCAGCGTAGATCATGAATATGTGTGAACTTCCAGAGCAACCCATTTGTTCRCTGCAGTGTTCGAGGTAATAACTGYGATCAGTCTTCCCTGTAAACTTGCTGTTGCTGTCTGTTGGTGTTATTTACAGCTAACTGTCCATCTGATCTGTTTTAGGGGCCAGATCCTGTCCACAGAACAGCTCTGTCTAATACTTTGTCTCCTCCCCTCCAACTGGAATGAAAATTGATTCTAAATACTGGCCTCCATGTGCCCTGCCTCCCTCTGATGCTTGGTAGTTGAGACATCTCTCAATTAAGTAAACTGCTTAACCTACTGCAGATTGTTAATAATTTACATTTCTTGATAACTGCTCAGAAATTGCAAACATCCCTCCAAAGCTCACTGTGTGTGCCTGATAAGGAGACACAATTTACTTCTATTAGATATGACATGGGGAAGAGACTTACTGGACTGTCAGGTCATTCCTGGGTGTTTTCAGCATGTCTCCGATACCAGGATAGGAGAGTGGGAGGAGGAACTGCTTGACACAGCAGAACATGCATGGATTTTGAAACTAACAGAGGCAGTTTTAGTCTGTGGGATGTGTATCTCATGGCTTGAGGTGACTGGACGTATTGTCTCTTGGCATAGTAATTTAACTGTCTGTAAGGAAAGCTGTTCCTCCCCTACCTGCCTTCTGTGTAAGAAGCAATCCTGTCTGACCTGCAAAAAAGTCAAGGCAGAGTTACAAACATGATTTTGTTTTTCGGGTGGTGCTGAGCCTACAAGGCCACAGGATCAAAAAGGACCCTTCTCTTATTTACTGTCTTAACCCCATCTCAGCTCATCTTTTTCCCCAGCAGATGCTGTGAGCTGATTTTATGCTTTACCTAATAGCACAAGGATTTACTAGCCCAGTGGGTTGTCTCTAGCTGTCTTTTACCTTTTATTACCATCTAAAATCCGCTGTCCTCTGCCAAGGTCAGCAATAGATTGAGTCTGCTTCAATCTGCTGCCATTCTCTGCTTCCAATGGCCCTGGAAGAGGCCAAGTCATTACTTCAGACAYCTTTCTTTGCACTGCCTATGCTAAGTGGTAGCCTTCTGTTGGAACGCAACATCCATAGATGCAAATACCCCATCACTGAAAGTGTTCTAGACCAGGTTGGATGGGACCCCAAGCAGCCTGGTCTAGTGGAAAGTGTCCCTGCCCATGGCAGGGGGTTTGGAAGTAGGTGGTCTTTAGCTCTCTGGTAAGAAACTTCATCTTTATTCAGGATGAGTAAAGTTGGTCARGTTTTTCCAGTGATCATGTAGATTTGCCCACTATTTAACTTAGCAATAACTTTGAAAATTCTTGCTTTGAAATTATTTTGTCTTGAATCCCTGGTTCCTGTAAATATATAAATATTGACACCTTTATTGTAATTACCATGCCTAGTAGCATGTAGTAAGTACTTACTACTTTTGAACCTGAAGATGTTATGTTTTGTATTAGCTTGTAATAAGATTTAAAAGTGAGAGGCTGCCAAGCAGWGAAGCATGTCTTTAGAGATGACTTTGTCTCACAACCTCAAATCTATTTCTTCCAAGATAATACTGGTATTTTCCCTATGATTGGCAGCAGTAAAAATCTGGAGGATGCAAGCTGAGACAGCATCTGGACAGGAATTGCAGCCCTCTAAAAAAATGCCAGTAAAGTAAGGTAGTAATAAGGTGCCAGCAAAGAGGTTGTTTTAATATTTGATGTTTTTGCCATGAACCAGAGTCTGTCCCTTATAGCAAAGAGGAAGTTACCCTTGAGACAGTGACCAGGTAATTGAACTGAGGCTGCTACAGGMTTTGTTGATTTGGTCAGTCACCTGAGTGGTGTCCTATCAGGACACAGTTCCACCAGGCATCTTTACAAGACTGCACTGCAATGTGTTGCACCATTTCACATATTGAAGAATGTATTTTTTGTACCTGAGATGCTCTTGTGTCTTCCYACGCTGCTGCAATAGACAAGGCTTTCCTGTCCTGTTTTCACAAGGGGAAAGTTTGATGCAAAGGGTCAAGGTTTTTCTTGGTATTTGATAGTGTCTGCCTATTGCTCTCCTTTATRATTTTCTTTCCACCTCTCTTGCCAGAAACTGGTGGTTCTGGGATTGCCCTTGAGAGCTGTGGCTGACAAATCCTTTGTTTTCTTCCCTAACAGTCTGGACTAGTTGTCCTACCCAAATTAGCAGATAAGCTGATTGGGTCTGGTGAGATGTGGTGTGCAGAAGAAATTACTAAGTGGATAGCAGTGTATTGCAGAGATAATCTAATAGTGATAAATATATTTTTTCTCTTTCRTCCATAGTTTGTAAGTTTCTAAATCCTGCCAGGATGAAGAAAAAACTATGTACAACTGCTGCAAATAAACRCTGCTAGGGTACATACAGGAAGAAGATGCATAAAGAAAAGAATGATAATGCTCTTATAATTTAGCAGGTTGTTTGTGTCTGGATTGCTGCATTTAGTACAAAGATGGCAGTTCAGACAGGATATTGTCTCATTAGAGGGATTGGAAWGCAGGTAAGGGGAACAGAACACAAGAACAGCTTTTCCAAGAGACTGGAAAGATTGATTACCTTAAAGAGGCGGCATGTAAGAAATTACATGAGTRTACACAGCAATTAACCAGTGGAGAAGGTAGAGACAACAGAACTTCTGGTCTCGTAGGAGGAGAGCAGGAAGATGTTTATTGAAATTTGCTGTTTCAAAATTGAAATTTACTGTTTTAAACATRATAGAATAAAATTAATACAGTATGGACTACAATGCTGAAGAACAGAAAAAGTGCAACTAGGGCCATATGAAAGAGGTAGCTGAATATAAAGAGGCCCTGCATGTCTGAGAGAGATTTTTTTAAAATAATAAAGCCTAAAGTTTASGATGGAATATTCAGTCTCACAATACAGGTTTGAAGATGGTTTCCRTTCAACTCTGTTGATTTCCATCTCCCCATGCAACCCCCACAAGAATGCAGAGATGACAAACTGATAGGGTCAGAAGTTTGGGTTTTGCTGGGCWTTGCTGGCACCTCACAACACACTGCAGTATGCATGGTAAGAAGAAATCTGAGAGCCCTTGGTAAAGCATTTCAGAGCTACAGTTCCTTTGCAGCTATTGTACAAACCTTTCAGGGCAGGGTTTGGTTTGCATAGCTTTACCCTGCTTTTTTGATCCCTTTTTGCTGGTGCTAATTCTGTTGACCTTGCTGGTTTCCTTCCCAGACTACTGAGACTCCCCAGCCAAAGTTGTCCTGCTGGGTCAGAGCAGAAGAGTGGCATCTTATCTCCTCTAGAAGAGTAAAGCCTGTAGGAGCTGAGGACAATGAAAATATCTCTGAGTGGGGCTGCCCGGAGGGGAAAATGGCAATGAGCAGAAAAGCTGAGGGAACATTTTATCACCCATGAATCATTGTTCAAGTTCAGCTGGAGGAACTGGAAATGTGATTTCTCTGCAGAAAGTCCTTGATGCTTCAAGAAGAGCATTAGCAGAGGCACCTTGGTGTGGCACAGAGCACACAAATACATTCCAAATAGATATGTTTGTTGTATCTGAAAAAACGGTGCTGTAACTGTTCAGCAGTATTTAAAAACCAAAAGCCTGYCTCTTCTTATAGGAAGTGTTTCAATGAATGATGCAGATGACTTAGGTCCAGAAATTAAAATGCTGAGAGAGGGCACCACCCTATATATGTGGAAATGTGGCTTCCTTCCTCTGCAGTAAAGGCACAATTTATTAGATGTTACATTGGATAGTTAACCAAACATTTATATGAAAARTAAGTTGAGGCCTAAGGGTATGACTTAATTTAGAGCTTGGGATCAAATATCCATCTTCTCCTGTAAATTAACCTTTATGTGACTGTAATTTATTAGAAAATGCCGTACTGGTGGTATGTGTTTTGAAAATTAGTATGTTCAGCTTTCACTTCACAGATCCACTTTCTTATCAGTTGAATAATGCATTCATTTTTGAGCAAAGTGAAGCATGAAAGACTTAAAAATTATCAATAAGTTGATAGCCAGTAGGAGTTTTGGAGAAAAAGCGTTGTTTTGCTGGACAGGTGTTCCAACCAGGCAGCTGKAAGGAGGACAGTGACCTGGTGGGTTCTAGTTCTTCACCTTTGCTACATGGGCGATTTAGAGGGGTGTAGCAGAGTTTCATTCTTGCAAATTCTGGATCCACTGGGTATTTTTAGCATGGTTCCACTGAGTCATTACTGCATAGCAGGTCTGTATTTTAATCTAATGAAGATCTTTCTAATAACTTCCATTACTGAAACATTTGAATGTGGGAAGGAGGTGAAAGTAATTGGATTGCAATAATTAAATCATCCAATGCAATTACCTTCAAAAGGTTGTGTGTTTATGCTTCCTGAATGCAAACAGGAATTGATCAGTACAGGCAGCTCCAAAGCTGCATCTGTTCTGGAAGGGAAATCATTTGGTGGGGTATGGGTGAAGGAGGTCTGTGGGTAAGAGAGAGATGAAGATCATTTTGTTACCCCAAAGATCTGTAAGGAAGACTGGTCCACAATTTTTAATGTAGAGGTARTTTTGAAACTTTGCTTGAAAGAAGTCCCAATGTGATGTTACACTTGTTTAATTCTTTCCAAAGCTGTAGGTTCGTGCTCACTGGGAACTCCAGCCCTGCATTTACAGAAAAAWTTAGCTTCCCTACAGCTGGGATATGGTGTAGTCACTACACTGCTTCTTATGACACATGATGAGAACTGATTTCGTGGAGATGCTGAAGACCTGAGGCAGCTTGGCTCTCTGAACCTTGTTCTAGTAACCTCAGTGTAATGGAGCATTTTTCTGTGGTTGTGACTTATGGTTCATTTTTTGGGTCTCTACTTAACCAAAGTTTCCGAAGTGGAAACTGGTCAGAATGAGGTTTTTGTCCCACGCCTGAAGAGCAGAGCTTGCGCTGCTCCCAGGCATGTGTACTCAGCTAACTGGAAAAGTCACTGAACTGCATTGCTTATTGTCCAGAAAACTGAAAAATGGGTAGAAACTGTTTCACAGCTGAGTAGTAAAGCTGTCATGTCACTATCTCTTTTTTTTTTATGTCATAAAAATTAATTTCCCTTGATATTGTCTCCTATAAATCCTTGTTTTTTAGTCACTTCCCAYGAAATACCCAAAAAAGCCTTCTATGTAAACCAAAACTGTGTTAAATAAAATGGTGTCAATTTCTCTGAGGTCTAAGTACAACTGGTGGGTATAACACCCTGAGAAACCCATGCAATCCTCTCGCTGCATATAACCTAGCTAAACTTTGACATTTTCCCTGTTATGCAATGTGCATCTGCATTTAGTTACAGCAGCATGAATTAAATAGGGAAACATCTTATTAAGCATGGTTTGACTGCTTACTATGCTTTGTGTGAAAAAAATCCTGCCTTTCAGTCCATCTGCCTGCTTGCTTGGCACTGTTTTGTGCAATGTTTTTTTTATATCACTGGGTGGGATTGACAGTGCACTTGAATGTTTAAGTGCTCATGAGACTCCTTCCTTCCTCACAGCTGGTGGCTGAGCTACTGCTCAAAGATCCAGCTGCCTCCAGCACTCGGGTTTTGGTGTGCTCCTGTGCTGTTCGCATCCAGGGCCGTGTGAAGTCCTTGCTTGGTTCACCYGCCTTGCTGCGATCCTGTTTGCCTGGTGCTTCTGAGCTTTGTGTATGAGGGTTTCTGGATTGGTGACAATGGCAGCAGTGTTTTGGATACAACAGCAGGATGTCAAAGGTGCTGGCTGTTGGGAGCTGGCCCAGATTCCTCTTGAAGTCAGATCTTACTGCTTCTGTGGCTTTGCTGCAGGGCTTKAGAGATACAGAGTATCTCTCATTATTCAAAATTATTCTCAGTTATTCAAAATACAGATACAGGATATCTTATCATTATTCAAAATACTTCCATTTTATGGGAAGCCCAATGATGAGTTACAGACCAAGGTTACCATGAGGATATTATATCTTCTAGAAATGCCTATATGTAATCAGTGCTAAGCAAAAACCTCTGTAAAACAGTCCATTCTTCAGAAATCTTTAATCTTTTTCCCATACATTTTCCCCCTTTCCTGAACTTGTAGCTCTTACACTTTATTTCAGAAACTGAACTTGCCCTTTTGTAATATAAAAGACCCTAGACTAGATCTACAGTGATCATAGAATCATAGGGTATCCTGGTTTGGCAGGGACCCACAAGGATCATCAAGTCCAACTCCTGGACCTGCACAGGACACTCCAAGAATCCCACAACATGCCTGAGAGCTTTGTCCAAATGCTTTTTGAACTTCAGCAGACTTGGTGCTGTGACCAATTCCCTGGGGAGCCTGTTACAGTGAAAAACTTTTTCCTAATATCCAACCTAAACTTCTCCTCACTCAGCTTCATGTCATTCCCTCAGGTTCTATTGCTGGCCTCCTGAGAGAAGAGGTCATTACCTGCCCTTCCACTTTGCCTTGGCAGGAAGCTGTAGACTGCTATGGGGTCCCCCCTCAGTCTCCTCCAGGCTGAACAGGCCAAGTGAGCTCAGCTGCTCCTCATACAGCTTCCCCTCCAGGACCCTTCACCATCCCTATAGCCTCTATTGCATGCTCTCCAAATAGCTTTATCTTATAGTGTGGCTGCATAGCTGTATGTGGTCTCAGTCTCAGAAAAAGTCCAGTCAGTTAATCTTTGGCTAGTTCAGCTGAAATCACACATTTGTTCGTCAAAACCAGGGAAAACAAGGTGGCACCTGGAATGTTCCCCAACATTTCAGGGTATATGCAGAACCCTCCATCACAGTTGTGTGATAGGCTTTGTGGGAATTAGTGTTTATTATTATTATTATCACAATTGTGTGGGAATTAGTGTGGATGAGTCTGAGTGGGAGACRGTCATTCACTTCCCGGGACCTTTGGTGTTGGGCTTGGTGGGGGTGGTGTGGGAGTGCTGGGGTTTTGTCTTGATTTTTTTTTTGCTTTTCATTTAGGAGGACATAGGATAAGGACTGTTAAGAAAAAGTCCTGTTGTTGCCTGAGGCTTTGGCACTCTGCTGTTACATTTCTATTTGTTTTCCCTGAAAACAAGCTGGCCCAGATTGATTTTTGCTTTCACATACTTTCTTTCAAAATTTATTGGAGAGATGGAACTCYTCATCACTGGTTCCAGTACACTGCCAGTGGTTCATGAGCTGCCACTAAGCATGAAAAGTCCTTTATTCACAGTAGGGTTCTATGTCACTAAGCAGGGGAAGTCAGAATCTCTTCCCATCTCTGCAGAAAGTCTCTGGACACGTTGAGGGATTTATAGTAGTGTATAATTCAGTTTAATGCAGTTGTTAAATAATTTTCCTTATCCTACTTCTAATGGCAGTGTGTCCCTGCTAGAGGTGATAAAGCCACCTGTGGTGTACTTGGACTTCAAAGGCTACTATTGTCATGTTTGTTTAGTGACATCAGGTAGAGCTTTTGCTGTCACAAATGCAGATACTTAGTTTCTACAGAAACATGTCTTTTGAATACTTCTGAATTGTCTGTTATTGGATATTTAGGAATAGGTGGAGTTTGTTTTCAACACTAAAGAATTCTTCAGTGTATTGATGGTAAGAACATGTGCTAGTACTCTATTAGATATGCCTGAAACCTCACAGACTGGGCTAATGCTTATATAACATCATAATATCATTTTATTTCTTCTGTCAGTGAATAGCTGGAGGAGTGTTTTAAAGGACTTTTCACAATAGTTTAGTGTATTCCTTTTCCTTTTTCAAAACTGTTCTGAAACTGTGTTAAATCAGTTCTGTAGTTACAACAGTGGACAGCAGGAAATGTTTCTTTTTAACCATGTCATTTGCACTGTTGATATATCCCCCTTTCCCAAGGAGCTGTAATGTGCAAAGAGTCTCTGAATAAGCCTGATGACTTTAGAAAGTGGCAGATTAAAGTTTCTATACCTCTGTAATTTGTGTCCTGGCTACAAATAAGAATACAACTATAAAATAAAATACAAACTTTAAAATAATTTCACATTTCATTTGGTGCTTAGCAGTTTTGGTCACTCAGCTAAACAAGAGATAAAATAATTCTGCAGTACCTGGTCCAAGGTACAAACAATAAGGAATACATTAAAATGCCATTTAAAACAATTTCCCAAGAATACCTATGAAACAATGTAGTAAATTATTTGTGTTGAGGGTTACCTCTGTTCTGTTATATTCTGGTGTATGTCTGGGGCATGAAGGTGATAACATTAAAGAAGTGCATCTTAGCAAAGAGAAACTTCTTAAAAGACAGRAGTGAAAAAGGAAAAGAAAATGAACAGGAGAGGAAGGATCCGGTATGGGAAACAGATATATTTCCTCACTCAAACTGTGAAACTAGAACTGATGGGTTTATGGATGTTCTGGAGAAGTGGAGTGTTACAGGGATCTTGTTTCTTGAGGTAATGGATCTCCCTACCACAGATTTCCCAATATTGCAACATGCAAACATCTTGGGCCAGTGCTTTGACACATCAGCATGTTTGCACTGTGTGCAACACCAGTGTTTGTCTTTTGCCTTAATTTCATGCAAGGCATAAAGGAGAAAAGCCAGGAGCCCTGCTATGAGTCACTCACAGAAACTCAACTCCAGCACTCCAAGCAACATTGTGTTTTCCAGCAGTGAGGTGATTGCTAAGGCCAGATTAGGGATAGAGCATCCAACCTCGCAACATTGGGCATATTTTCATGAGGCACACTGCAGCCTAAGATACACAAAGTTTGGTTTGTATGAACAGATTGTTTCTATCAGAAATGAGATACYAGTGACTGAGTAAGTTTCTGTAGATGGTGATGCACAGAGCTGCCACACTGAGGTGGATGTGCTGCTCTTGACATGGGCACCTCCATGAGTGGTAGGTGCCCAAGTGAGCTCACCTCCTGCACAGCCTGGCAGTGTGCTTGAGACTTGCTGGTACATCCACAGCCACCTGGACCTTAGCACATTCTTTTCATCATAACAGAGAGAAGCAATTTTTCTTCTAAAATCGGCAATTTTCACATCCCCTTAATATATGAAGACATAGCCTGTCTTTTGTATGGCAGAATTATTTCTATATAGCCTGTCTCATTTAAAAATAAATCATCTCTGTTATGAAAAGACTAGAAGAATATCCATCGATTTGACAGCTTCTAAAAATCTTTCCAAGTCAATTCACTGGCAAAAAAATGAAGGGACAGCTCATTTCCATGGTGATGCTGACTGAATCACTCTAGAGCAGCTGAAGAATGAATCCTGACCCAGGTGGGTGCTGTTTAAGTCCAGTAACCATGCAAGCAGCAAGTACTCCACATGCTGGATATCCATAAAAAAAAGCTTATTTTCATTCATGCTTGGGTTTTTTTCTTTGCATTCTTTRGAAGCTCCAAAAGCTCTGGGTTTCACATCTAGTGGGTAGTATTCTGTAAAAAAGTATATGGAAATGGAACTTCAGCTGAAAAAGGATGTGCTCTTCCAAGAACATTTGGCTTCTCCCAAACTGAGTAGTTSGTATGGTTTATTTTTTAGCCCAAAWCTACTTTGGGAAAAACTTACCTAGAAAAGGTTGCTGAACTGAGGGTGGTTTTCCTTCTTTCAATAAAATGCTTTTTCTATTTCAGTGATCTTTAAGAGAAGAAAATTCTGAGTCGTCATATCTTGACATAAGGAATAATTTTCATGCTTTTATATGAACTTATAGATAGGTATTGGAAATCCATTATAATGCTTAATAGAAATTTTAAATGTTTGCTTTAAAGACATGCATAGTAATTAAATTATTAATTTTAAAGTAATTAATTTTAAAATTAATTGTTTACAAGATCTTTTATTTCAGATCGTTTACTGGGGAGATACTTATTTCTCTAAAGAGTTGCATGAACTGACTTGCTGGTTATGTTTCTTTTCACACACCTTACAGTTAGACGACATCTTTTCATAGTATTTTTATTCTTGGAATGCTTTGTTTCTCATTTAGTTRTCATTTAGTCCTTGAATGGAAATGTATTTGACTACACTGAGAAATGAGTATACTGTGTACCTATAGAAGAGGCCTATATTAGTAGAAGTAGCTTCACACGTAACAGTTTTTTTCTCCAGCAGTTTTTTTCTTTGTTTGTTTTAAACTTTACTAGARAATATGTTTTGCTTCATTATCATTCATCTAAAAGTCTTAAAATTGATTAGAAATTCTGCAGCGGGTACAGTTTAACCAACAATGACAAAACCAACGTAAAGCATTCAAATTATTGCCATTTTTGCACATAAAATTAATTTTTTATTTCCTGCAGCTTTTGAAAGATCTGTTCTTCTACACAGTCCTTTCCTAGCAAGCTGAATTATTTGTAAGCTGTTGTACTGGATTTATTATTTGCAGGAGGGTCGGAGGGGAAAGGAAGGGCGATGTTGTTGAAGCCTGGGGATTTGAAACAGATAGCACTTGAATACCTATATTGGSATGGTCAAGAAAGGCAGGTCTCTCACAGGTGCATTTCCTCAGGGTAGTTTCATATTCAGTTATTTCACCTCCCTGTGATTCATCCCATTATTTTTTTGTGCACACTTATTCATTGCCACAATGACCTCACTTGCCAAGGACAAACACATTTGTAAGAGCTCATCCATTTGAGAAACTGAGTGGTTGATGTGCATCTAGAGCTTCTGATCAACAGCCATGGTCAGCTGTGGGGAGAAAYGACAGAAGGATTTGTCTGTCCCTCTCACCATCAAAGATACATCAGCCTTATTATTGGCCAGTGAATTGTGCCTTATTAAAAGTTTTGGCAGCTTTGCTTCAGAGCTGCTGCTGTGTTCAACACAAAAAGGCCATTACACTTAGGCCATAATGAGTATTACATGTTTTGAGTAGTTTGTGAGAGCTTTCTAACCTTGGRACTTGTTAACCCAGTGAAGGGTTAGTTTTTAGGGCAACATACCCCGTGAAAGTGTGTGCTTGAGATATTTCTACAATGATTCAGCTTGTGTAGTGCCCAAATATGCAAGGTCTCMGAATTATTTGCTGTAAAAGGAGTTTGAAGGCAGGGTAAGAGGAGCAGAAACTTGATTTTGGGCATAAGCAACACAGGAAGACAAAGTGGYACAGCCTTTAGTTTGAAGTTTGAGGGATAGATTACTAGTTCTTGAATTGCTTTATTATGCATGGCATCTCAATTCAGACTATATTTGTGTGTGTAATGCCTTAGATCAATTTATATTTGTTTATGATGTATTTCTTGTATTATGACATTGCTCTGAATTTGTACTGACTAAAGAGGGCTGCAATCTTCTTTTTGAATAAAATGAGGTAACAATAGAAATGATCATGCAGTCCTTTCCATAAGCTGTATTTCCATGTTTCATGTACTGGAAAGAGCCATTCTTCATTGTTTCCTTTTCCTTAATAGTATCAAGTGCAAGTTATAGAAACAATAGATTTTAGATCCCTCCTGCATTTGCTGTTGCGTAGTAATTTTGATGGAAAAGACTGAATAGAAGTGGGTGATGGGTCAAAATCTATGCTAACATGGTGCTGTCTTGGATAACTATGTTTTCTAGAGAAGGTTAATACATTCAGTGTAAATCAATAAAGCATGAATACAGTGTTATATGGAGAGTTTTCTGGTTAACATGAGATGTAAGGACTAGAGGAACAGTAATTAGAGGAACAAGGGGCTGTAAGTGAAGTGACAGTGGGCTATGCAGAAACAAGTAAGAGGTTAATGCTGCTTTAACTGTTGACACTGTTACTAGACATGTTTTGATGAAATTAATTGATGAACTGAAGTTAAGAGAGAGCTTCAAGTATAAGGAGGCTTCAGAGACTGGACCAAAAGAAGCAAATGGTAATGAGGGCTGAAATAATAAATATTTAATGACCCAGATGGTGCATCAGTCCAGATCCTTGGCTGTAGAAACAAGCAACAAATGTCTCAAATCTCTGAAGGGCATGGATTGAGTAACAGGCATCTGACAGTATAATATGATTATGAGAAAGCAAAAGTAATCCTGAGATACATTGGGAAGATCTTCTAGTAGAGAGGAAACTGCTGATGTGTTTGTAGGGAGCACTGTGTGATTCTAAGGGCCTCTATTCAAAGACACCAACTCCAAACTGATGAGGCAGAGGAGATCTGCAAGACTGCTTGTCACATTTGTCATCCTCTTCAGAGAAGGATAAGTTTGTCTTCTTTGTGCTCAGTGGCTCATAGCACTCYGCATGCATGGAGGAGAGGAAAGGTCCTGAAGCTGAAGAGGTCGTTTTTGGCACAAATGGACATAACCTTAGTAATAAGCAGCTGAAAATTTCAGAACTTCCTTCTTTTTCTTAGGGGTTTTCCCGCAGCAGAACAATGACACAACAGGCAGCAGATGGGCCAAGACCTACCCTGAGAGCAGGGGGATACAGTAAATCAAGGCGACCCCCGTGGAAGGGAGAAATGAYRAGGAGGACTCCATGATATCAGAAGGCTAATTAATTACTTGATTATACTATATTATTCTATACTATATKACATCTAAACTGAATCTGCACAAGCACTCAATTCAACAACAGAATCTTGTTACTGTCTGCTGAGCAACAGTCTGGACACGCGCTTGGCCCTGATAGGCCAAGAAAACAAAACGCCAAAACTTTGAGTAAACAATCTCCATATTGYATTCTACTTTGGCACAAACACAGGCACAGCAAATGAGATAAGAATTGTTTTTTCTTTCTCTGARGTTCCTCGCTGTGATTCCCAGAAAATGTCCTTGGGAAGCTGTGCCTTGCTTTTCTCTGTGAAGAGAAATGCGGCCACAGGGGGGAAGGTTTCTGCAGAGACTGGAAGCGCTGATGCAGGAATGCTCCACTGGGCTACCTGTGGTGCCCCAAATTCTCATGTGAAACATTCAGTAAACAGTCATGTTCAAGTCCTTGTAAAGCAAAGAACTAAAAGCCATAGCAGTTTCCAAATATTGTTGAGATATGTTAGCCAAGTTGTTGAACACTGAATGGAACCAAGGAGTCTACCCTCATCACCTCACAGGGGTTRATCTGAGGCTGATGTATCAGACTGGTGTAGAAGTTCATGGGTTTACTTTCCCTCTCAGCAAAATAATTTAATTTTGGAGAAYATCTTGTACATTCATCATAGCCACTTTGCTTTCATTCAGTCATGATTATTTTTTAAATCTTCCTCACAGCTGTGTTGTGTTTTTTCTTTTACAGAACAGTTCGTGTCTGGCTGAAGAGAGACAGTGGGCAGTACTGGCCCAGTATATACCATGCAATGCCATGTAAGTACAAGGACATGTTCAATATCTACTGTGGATTTGCAAAGTAGTTTTGATGAAACTTCATGTTTATGACTGTTTGCATGCTTACATCTCTGTATCAAATGTTATTCTTAAGCAATCCTCTCTATCCTGGTGAAGCTTTACAAAGTTACATGCTAATGCTTCTGAGAGGCATCAGAGATTACAGCAGTAAAAGGATACAGACATGTTAGCAAGGGATGAGCATTTAATGCAAACACAGGTTTTAAAATATGGGAACTCAAAATGTGGTCTTGCATTCTGCCCCTAATGGAGTCCATAAAGCTTTGTAAGTCTCCGGTATAAATCACTCTGCCCTTCCTACTGTGTGTGCTCAGTCCATTAGAGTGCAATGGTAAATGGTTTTATTTGGTAAGAACTTAGTATTCCATGGCACCTAATGTGATAGAGGGGATACTAGACAGGGAAGGCAGCTCTTCCAATTTAGAAGCAGAATCAYTTTACCTTTGCAATTGAACATGGAAAACCAAATTTCCCTGGTGGATCCCTCCATTATGTCTCCTCTCCCAAAGAGAGTGCTCATGCTTTGAGAAACTGCAGATCAATGTCCATTTTCCCAAGAGAGAGTTAAAGGAATGACAGCCCTTGCTGTTTGCTGTAACCCCTGTGTTGAGTGCAGGAATATAATTTTGTAGGTCATTGGAGRCAGGCATATGCTAATGCTCTTCAGTCAGCTTCAATTAGATGTGCTGGGTTAGCCTGTCTTTGGAAAGCTTGTAAAGCTTACCTTAAATCCAGATTGGGGAGCACATATCAGGTCTCATGGAGGTATTCATACTGTCTGGAGAAAGGATTATTTTAAGCTAAGATAGGTAGATTTGGAAGAAACATCTGTCTCCATGATAGGTAAAATATTTAATAGGTGTAAGTTTTAGTAGAAAAACATCAATTTGGGACCCTAGGGCAGCCATGGTATTTGCCTGCTTTAAGAAAACAATTGGGTAGAGAGGAGGACCCCCCATCTTCCTTTGTTGATGGACTAGCTCATAAGAACATGTCAATCCTCAAAGGAACTTTCTGCTCAAGATTTTGCCCTAGAAGGTATTGGGAACTAGCTAATGGTGTGGCAGTCTCTGGAGCTCCATCATGATCACTGGCAGTGGCCTGAGTTCCCTTGATTGGTCCTAAGAGGTTTGCTTTCTCCAGCCAAACTGTTATGAAATGGCCTTTCTAGCTATTTGACATTGAAACTTCTCTTTTTCCATGCGATATTTTTGTATACATTTGCATATTTTAATCTCATTAGGTTCTCCTCTGGTCTTAGCAAAGCTGTGTTATTGCCAGTAATAACTGTTTCAGTGGAAATGATGGAGTAGATCCAGTTCCACTGAAGGGGGACTATTTCAAAGCTCCTTCATAAATTTGAACACTTGACAGTGCTCCTAAACTTCATAGGCTGGTAAGCTTTTGAGGCATGAGATACTGAAATTATACTGTGTTATTCAACAATTTCAAGAATCATCAGGTATAATTAACAACTGAAGCAATTACAATCAGTCATGCCTTTAAGCTTGGAAATCATAGAAAGGTCTCTGAGTCAGAATTTGTACAAGTCTGCACTTGACTGGAAATGATGGTTTTGTCTGTTTCTGTGTTGATCACCTTTTTGATGGTGCTGTGCTTTAGATTCATACTGGGTTCTGTTGTTTAAAGAACAATGACTGCCAAGAGTTTCTTTGTGTAAAAATGTAGTAGGCACAATGGTGCCTTTGTGCTGCTTAGCAAGCTGTGAGTTGCAGTCCTACTTCTAGATACCCCATTAGCATGAGTTGTGACTGACTGTGGTGATGTGTGACCCAATCTATTTTATGATTTGATATCGGCTAGCCTTAATAACTGAGTTTGCAGACTAGCTCCTCTGGGAAATGAGAAGGATGAGRAGCTGGGTTGAGTCAGTGATGTGCTGTGGTCAAGTTCTGCACCCAAACAGGGTCATCAATGCATTCTGAATGTCAAAATCATTAAATACCTATTGGTAAAAAAGGCCAAGATTATAGATCTCTTCTGAGCTTAGCGGTAGGATTTCTCCTAATTGGGAAAGTTTTATGTCTTGCCTGTGGGTGATTCTGTGGTCAAAAAATTCTGGACAACACGGTGGCCATATTTTTGATCATCATCTCCAGCCCATGAGAAAGAAAAAGAGTTCTAGCTGAAACCTTGCTAATCCATTTCCTTTGCACCAGCATTGTCTCAACAGCTGATGAACGACAGAGCTCTGTAAACATGTAACCCTGGTTAGATGTGTACTTTCGATTACAGGTGTAACCATGGTTAGATTTTTCACTTTGGGCAGAGGATTATAGAAACAGCTTAGCAAACACAAATTTATGAAAGGTAAAGAAATTGTAGTCAAGAGTCAAGTAAAATTTTCCAATAAAAAAACCCAACAAAACTAAAACACACAAAAAKACCTAAATGCAATCAAAAAACTCTATTACGGATGTGGAATGGAGTAAAGGATTTATTGTACTGAGGAACAATGGAGTATCCAGTCTTTGAGGCAGATAATACGCTGCTTGTCTTATGATGGTTTTCGTAACTAACACTTTGCTTTGAACAGGAGGGTAAAACAACTGCAATGCAAAACATGCTCCTTTGGTCTCAAACTGTGTCATGTTTAGGCACTTCAGAGGGGAGTCCCAGGAATTGCAGGGACAAAGTTTGTATTTCTCTTCTGATTCTGTCAGCTTCTAATGAAGGTGACATGCTTTTGAGAGCATGAAATATATAATTGGGATTTCCTTCCATATTTCATTTTCTAAAGGCAAAAAATCAGTGTGTATTTGCCCTGTATTTAAGAAAAGACTGCAGCCAGACTTCTGCATCAGGAATATGCTGCTTGTCCTCCATAGCAGTTCAGATGAATCTTTTTCAAGTCTGAAATCTAAATCATAGCTAGGTTCTTAAGTAGAGTCTTCAGAATGCTGTTATTTTTCCTGGATATGTTTTTTAAAGGGTCTTAAATATCTCAGAAGCTTAAGGTTTCAGGGTTTTGCTTTGTTTTTTTCTTTTTTTTTTTTTCTTCCCCTCTTTTTAATGTGCCTAAGTGCTAAAGCACCTGAATACTGTCTTAATTTTACCAGAGTAAGCTGCTGCAGTCTTGTTACAAGTGGCACGACTGACTATATCAGTGTAGCTGGTATGGACATAATTTTAGTGCTGACATAATGATTTTTTTAAGTGCACATATTACTGAAGAGTTCCCTTGGGAAAAATGATTATAGCAAAATAAGTATCTTTACACTACTATGACTGTGTACAGACAGGTCTGGAATTCAGAAGTTACTTCTTTTGCAATTGTGTCAAGCATTTGCTTGCATCATTTGCTTCTGAAGTATTTGGGAAAAGCATACTTCAAATAATTATTTTACCTTATGCAACTTCTCAGTGAGCTGCTCATTGCCTTTGTTGATACTGGTAGCTCTTTCAATGTGTGCCCAGTGTCCAGCATTTAAAAGCTGGTGTGTGATATACCTGTTCTGGCATTAAGTGCCTTTAAAATGTTTATTATGCTTAGAATTGGAGMGTTTTCTGTACATTTTTTCCTTCAACTCTTATTCTGCTACAGGCATAGAAGCCTCAATGTAATAGTAATGCACCACTTTTGGAAGGGGTGATTCCCGTTTGCCTTTTCTGAGGGAGAGGTACAAGAAGTAGCAATTTTGTCACTGTTACTAGGCCTGATTTAATTGTCTCCTTTGTGTCAGTTTCCTTGAACTRAAGCCTTTTAATTGATTCAGTTCTGTCAGCCCTTCCAGGAAAGAAATAAACTGAGGTGCCTGCCTGGATATGGATCTGATGGGCTTTCTGTTTATGGTACTTGTCCTCCAGGAAACATTTCAAGAGGGAGTCAATACTGAAAGTGGAACAAGTTTTATTACACAGTCAACATTGACTCTTCTTCGTATAGCTTTGCTGCCAATTAAACTATCAAGGAAGATTTGCTAAGCTATGGGCTGTTTAGTCCTAAGAGAGACGTTTCACAAATTGAGAAGATAGTGGATCACAAAAGAGAGGACTCCAGTCTTGTTAGTAACATAAACATGTGAGCAATCACAATAGACAGTGGAAACCAAGAGGGGGGAGAAAAGCAGAACTAAAAGTGCATCTGACTGTATTCTATATTTATCATAAGAATATGGTTTATAAAGCTTTATAACTCTTACTGTTATCCTAGCTGCAGTTGGAAATTGCTCCTGAAAAATAATTCCTGAAGGTTTCTGTTGGSACAGCAGGATTCCCAGCTGCATGCTGCTGTGTTGGGTAGTAAAAGCAATTCCTGCTTTCTGAATGTAACTTCACAATTTTTCAATTAAACCAAGCATAGCTCTTGAATTCTTGTGAGGAAACCTGGTTTTATCCTGGATACAAATCCTGCCAGATTCTTGAGGGAGCATACTGTGACCATCTTGTGTGCAATTTCAGGATAAATTCTGATATTTATTAGAGTAATATCAATGTAATCAAGCAATGGCTAGTTTTAGATAAAAACTTTTATTTTGACTWTAGTATGTGATACTGTCATAGTGCTGTCTGTGATGGAATTGGAGTAGGGGACAGTTGAACTCGGTCCTTAATATTAGTTGAYATGTTGATTCCTACTGGGAAATTTTCTTATTGCAGGTATAGGATGCAGGCCTCTGATATAATGTAGTGTTTTGTTTTATTGTCAGCACAGTTCAGGCAAATGTAAAAAACTAAATTATTCAGCTAAGTAATCTCTGACTTATACTGAAATGTCAAGTGCCTGTTATATCAAAGCAGYACCATTTCTCTTATATGAAAGGCTTGTTTACAGATAACTAGTAGGAAAAAAAATCAGGTAACTGGAGCAAGAAATAGCTATTTTTCCATGTCCTAATAGGATAGGGTTGAATGAATTGCAAGAGAATGTTTATTTTAATGCTTGTACATTGGTAAGCTCAAAATGCTGCACAGCATCATAAAGCATGTTAGCTAATTTTAGGCTTTCCAGAACTTCAAGAAAATGAGAATCACAGTTTTGTTAACTTCATCAACATGTTCATTTTTTTCAGCTCCATGTTCATGCATGTCTTTTAATCCGGAAACCAGAAGGCTGTCCATAGGTCTAGACAATGGTACAATCTCAGTAAGTACATCCAAAGATTTCTAGTTGAAATGCTTCCTTTTTGAGAAGTATGTGTGTGATGATGTGGTGAGAATATTTTTGCCTAGTGTTTGGGAGACAGACTTTTTAATGATAGTGGAACTAAATCTGTAGTACAGAAAATGTTAGATAATTAAAAATTTTATTCCAGCTGCCACAAAGAGATTGAGTGGGGTTTACTGTATATATTGGGCAAGTCAACAAACTGTCTTAATTTGCATATCTTTTAAAAAATAACACAGAAAAACAGCTGTTGTTTTATTAAATTTAAGTGACTTGTTAATTACATGATACCAAAGTTTTCTGAAAGCAGCAATTAAGAAGAGGAAAAATCATCTKCTTAGAGGCAGAAGGTGGATTTCTGCTCTGTATCTATCTGCTTTTCCAAACTTCAGAGTTCAGATTTTGTTTTCCTCTCCCTTCAGAGATGTTTCTTCTAATTGGCAGTGAGGTTGCTGAGASATTTGGTTCATTAGCATCTGAGATAGAGATGTGTGGAAAGGAAGTAGGATATTAAAAGAGGAGTGTGTCTTTTAGATCTGTGATAGAGGGTAGCAGTTTACCTTATTAATCGGATTTTTCTTGTGGGATGATGAATAAARAGCTGTATCACTTTGGAAGAATGGAAGAGTCATGGGTCAGAGGTATTTTTCACATATGCCTCATCAATAGATTCCTCTTCCAGTTTAAGATCAGTTTACCATCACTTCAGATTTTTCTGCTGTTATCTCTGCCTTATGGGCCTTATRACTGAATGAGTGTTTTCAGACTGATAGAAGGGCAGCTGTCTGCACTAAAGCCAGTATGGTGTTTGGGAAAGGGRATGTGACCCTTTTAGCTGTTGCCTGTGGCTCCCTCAAAGATGTGAAGGTTTTGACCCATAAAGCTGTTAATGCCTAGTAGCAGAGTTTTGTATGCCTGTAGGAGATTTTTCCTTTTGTATCTAGAAGATGGGACAGATTCCAGAGAATTCTCTGCACCTCTGAAATTCTCTCCTTCCCACTYTGAAATAGCTGAAATTTGCTGGTCATACTAGGCACTTTTGTTTTCACCAGGGCTTTGAGGAATGTGAAGGCAACTGTAAATAAGGTATTTAAATACTCTGGCATGATGGGAGATGTGTCCTTTGTCTTGGGGGCATTTTGTTTTGAAGGGTTAGAGGATGCTTCAGAATAAATGGGGTCAAATATTTTCCATTCTGAAGCTAAAAAAGGTAAATGAGATATGCAGGTGATAAACCTACACGTGTCTTTGGATATTTATAGGTTTTCATTGCCACATCTAAGGCAGATTCTATTTGTTGCTAAGCTGGGTTTTTCTTTTCCCAGTCTTCTGGATACAAGTATATAGGAAGGGGGAAGTGCTTGTCTGTGTTGCTTGATTTAGTCTTCTGTAAGCTGCAAGCACTTGTGTGGTGGGGAAAAAAATGCACTCCAAAAATTTGTACAWAGGATGAAATGTTTTCATCTGTAGCAAACCTACAACTTGTAAGAATAGCCACAACTRTAATGTGCTGCAGGAAGTGGTGGAGATGGGAATGGATGAGCAAGGGGAGCCCTGTTTTCAAATCCCAGAAATACTGGGGCATAGAGAACACCACCCCCAGATACTTGAACATGGGCTACAACCACCCTCTTGAGGAAAGGATAAATTTTCTTTCCTAGCCCAGCTAGGATGATTAGTTTAGCAGAAGAATACATAAGCAGGGCACATTGACCACAAAATAAGAGAACTTACTGCRGCAAGGTGACCTTAGTACCCTTATTTTAATTTCCTCAAAGGGAAAGTACAGGCAATTTGCTTGAGCAGCTTGAAATATTTGGGAATTAGTCAGCTGCTCCACATTAGCACTTCTGTAATGCCCAGYGCACTTGGCTGCTGGGTGCAGGGCCAAACAAAAACCCAAACAAAAAATCATCCAACCATACCAATAAAACCCTGACAATTATTTTGTACCTTCACTTTGGGTAAAAAGAAAGGATTCCTGCTAAGGGCTTTGAGCTGATAGTCATGAGAGTGACTCATAATCTCAAATGATTTTTTTTTTTACAATGCAAGGAAGTACTTTCTGGTGTAAATGGAGATAAGAAAGTGGAACTGCCTTTTTTTATTCTATGTGAAATTTTTGTAAGCTCTATGGATTTTGGTTATAGGCGTGGCACCTCAGGAATGCGTATTCTGCCAAGGATGGGCAGCACTGTTGGCACAGAAAGAAGTTCCAGCAAAGCCACCTGAGCCACCTCTCTTGTATGGCCATCTCTTTTGTGAAACAAGGCAGCRAGTTCTGCTTCTACAGAGAAGAAGAGATTGTTTTTAACCTTTTGTCACTTCTCAGCACAGARGCTGCACAAATGTTTGTGCAGCACAGCACACCATTATCTCGAGTAAAGATTGYCTAGGATCTTGCTTGAAGACTTGTCACAGACATCTTTTTATGAAAAATCCTTTCCTTAGGATTTTTTCTTCCTGAGAAGCTGAGAGGCCTCAGGAACAAAATGTAAACAATGGTTATCTGCTGCTGTGGAATGCAACAGGTGGATCTKTGATTGRCCCATCTTGKATGTTTATAATTAATGGCCAATCACAGCCCAGCTGGCTCRGACAGAGAGTCYGAGACAGCTGCCTTTGTTATTCATTCCTTTCTATTCTTAGCTTAGCTAGCCTTCTGAGATGAAACCTTTTCTTCTATTCTTTTAGTATAGTTTTAATGTAATATGTGTCATAAAATAATAAATCAAGCCTTCTGAAACATGGAGTCAGGTCCTCGTCTCTTCCYTCATCCTAAGACCCCTGTGAACACCGTCACAAAAAGTGGTGGCACCTAATGTAAAAACCCCAAACTTTMTATGATCTGCTTTTTTACAGTTGGCAAATCTTTTTTTGAGAAGAAATGATATCTTAAGGACTTCTTGAAATCCTTTTGGGAAGCTGAAAGTATTTATCCTGGACATAAATTCCTTGCTCAGAACTGGAAAAAAACACACTTYAATGGCTGCAAGGTTCTTAAGATAGCACAAGAAACAGAAGAAGGGTCTTCTTGCAATAAACAGCTTTCCACTGCTAAGATGAGACTTCTCACCTCTTCCATCCATATGAAAACCCATTTCCTAGATAAAGTTAAGCATTGGCTTCTGCAGCCAGTAGAGGAGAGATTAATTGTCTTTGGATGCACCCATGTTAGTTTTTCTAGAAACCATTATGAAATGGCATAAATTTCTTTCTTCATTTTTGGGGAGATTGAAATGAGGGATTTAGTTTTTAGGTAGCTGAAGATGAATTAAATTTCTCTTTTTTTTTGCTGACCATGCCTAAGTCTGTATGAAGCTGTTACATACTTTGAGCAGAGCCACAAGGACAGCAGGGCACCAGAATAATCCCATCAGAATTTGTCCTTGGAGATGGTACTTATTGAGATAAATTCATCTTCCATCTCATCTGATCTTGCAGCTGTCTACAAGTTTGACCAGATTATTAACAGTATTTTGAATACCTGAGACTGAGTCAGGCTCTACCTGCTGATGTACAACCTTCCCCTCTGCTGTTGTGGGGAGTTTAGTATTTTTTACCTCAAGAAATGAAATTAAATTATATAATAAATAAAGTGAAAATGCTGTCATTATTTATAGAGACTTGGTTTTTTTCCCAACAGATATAGATATAGTGTCTGACAGAAGATTTAAGAGTTTTCATTCTCTTCCACTTCTGAAGCAGGTTTTTTTTTGTTCTCTGGAAGACTTGAGAGTGCAGTCGGTCACTTGTGTTAACAGGATAAAGTCAAGCCTATAAAGAGATCTGTAGTGTGTTGTCAAAATGGCATCATCTATCAAAGAGCAGACTTCAAATTCCCCAGTGTGGGAACTAGCCTGTGCATGGGTAACACATAACTCATATATAAAGATTATTAACTCAGAATTGGATTCAGTTGCTTAAGGAGAGTTCTTCATACATGGAGCTCTGGGAAGGCATGGATCTTCCTTAGCTCCTGGACCATGTGACCCAGCCCCATGGCCAAGGACTCTGAATTATTTAAACAAGATGCTGATACTATTTCTAGGATGAGGTTTTACAGAAGTCTTTTGCTCAAGAGAAGTGTGTGGTGGGTGGATGTGTTTCAGTATGAAGGAGGTGTGCTGCACAAAGGAATAGTTGTGAGTCTTTGTACATCAGTGGACAGCTAGATTTTGACAGTCTTCAAGAATTCTCCTTTGTGCTTTGTGAAGACTTTCATGGTAYCAAGTTGCTGTTGTAATAATAAGCTCAACTGAAACAGGCAAGACTTAGCATTAACATTTTAATTATGACAAAAAGGGAGTAAAGTAGCTCCAAAACCACCTCTGAAGGATAAAGAGTGATCTTGCCTGAAAAGTTGTTTTTTAATCCCTGCAAGGAGAGTGTTTGGTTTTACCATCCCGAGTGCTCTGATGTGTCCCAACCCCTTCTGTGCAAAAGATGTTGTACAGGACTCAGAAGTCTTTCTCTGTTCTGTTAACAAGCACTGAGTGAGCTGTGTAGGTGACCCCAGCTTTTCCAGCTCATTAAGAAGAGCCAGTAACTGCCTAATGAGAACTGAGCGTCAGCAGCTCTGAGAGGAGCAAAACATCTACGTAGGCAAGGATAAAAAAAGCCAGCTTCTGCTGGTACAATGTTAAAGAGATGTAGTCGGTGTTTTTGTAGTGCAGATGACACATTTTATGTGCAATAGGGCATGAATTTCTGGAGCAAGGTGCCCTGTGCTAAATTACCTGCCTAGTGACACAACTAATGCATTTGGCCTGAAGAGGGAGAGGGCAATAAGTGCAATGGAAGAACACAAGAGATTGTAAAGGGGGTGGGGAGACCTGCAGAAAGAGTAAAAAATGCATCACAAATTATCATGTGATTTCAAAGAAGAAAATGATATGCAATAAGTCTTTGAGGGAAAAAAAATATATATCCAGTGTTTAGGTTAACTGAAACTGTGTTTATCTTGTGCTATATTTGTCCTTATTTTGGATGGAGTATAGTATATTGATAGTGCATAGCTGTGGTTTATATTTAAGAATACACTGGTAATCAATACTTGGATACCCCTTACAAACCACACGTTTGATTTAYTGTATTATAACGGGGATATTCAAAAGCCTTTTCAGTCTTCCAGTGAAACTGTAGGGCTCTTTAGATCACAAAACAGAATGGCAACTTCAAATTTGTTGAGAGAAAAATGCAAATAAAAGTGAGAATGCAATCCACTCTCTACATGCCACCTAAAGTCACCAGCATCTGTGTGCCACTGCAGTCAGAGACAAGGACAGCCAAACTGGTGGGAAAGGCAGACGTATCTTCCCATCACAGGCTGCAGCAATTACAGCAATTTCTTTTCAGGTAAAAATAGCAGAAAGTTAGCATTCTAGCACAGGGCTCTGCTTCAAATAGGCTTTGTAGTGAGGCATTTCATGTGGTAATACAATATTCCTCAGGCCGTGGTTAAGGAAAACAAGTTCCCCTGTTAGTTGCTGGAAAGGTTTAGCAGATTTTAAACTTTCAGTGGTTTGTAGAGCTAAGTTGACCCTGGTATAGAAATCCAGCTGMCTTAATTTATTTGTTACTGCTGTTTAAGTAATACTCCCCATTGTAGTCCTCAGCTGCCAGAGAAACCTACTGGGAGCTGGAGTAGATTAAGGAAAGGAAGATAAAGTAGAGAGAAATTTAAGAGAGTGTATTTGTAGCAAATTTATGAACAGAAACACAGAGAGAGCAGAATACATAGCTGCCTCAAATCGCTCACAGTTGTTTTTCTGGAAGCTGGGATCTGTAGATGTTCCACAGATGAGTACTGTAACCTCTCCACTTGGTGCCAAGCGGTAGATGTGATGTGTTTGAATAATTCTGGTGCTGAAGGCCAGGCTGATTACCTGCAGTGACCCAACAGAAAATGCAGACTGACTTCTTTTTAAATTGTACTTTGGAAACTGGGGGGAAATACTGACTTATTGGGGGTTAGAATGTCTTTTGATCTTTTGCATTAAACATTTGGTTTGCCTTAAACATAGTCTGTAGGCTTCTGAAGTCCAGTTTTCTCTAGTGCTATTGGCATGTGCACAGGAACATTTCACAATTTTATGTTTATCAAATTCACTTATCTTGTGTTTGTAATGTTTATTTTAGTTTTCCATCCTATTTCAGGTTAAATGAGTTAAGTTTTACTTATGTCCTCTAGGCAGATTAGCACAGGGAGTTTCTGTGTAGTTTGCTATAAATTATTAAAATTATGTAGTTTTACACTTCTTCATTTTTTCACTTTGTGTTTCTCTAAATATGTGATGTATGTACACAGATACCTGACAGCTCTCTGAAAGCTGCTTCATGTGGTGCTGCCACAAAGCCTACCCTTTGATTGAGTGCTTCCTACAGAGATATTGCATGAGTTTGGTAGTGGCCATTCTTTTTCCCCAGATTTGAGTAACTCTCCTCTTCAGAACAATCTGCAGGAACRCCCGGGTGRTCAGTGAGTCCCACCTGGGACTTTTCCAGGAGCTGAGGCTGCCATGCAGACTCTTAGCTGCCATTTMCCCATGCAAAAGCCATACTGGAAATTGAACAGCAGCACCAAGACAACAGAGCCTGTCCCTATAGGTGTGCTCTTGCCTGGACACAGAGAAGTTTGGGTTTCTGTTTGTCTGAAGCACTGAGAGGCTTTTTAACRGAAACCTGAAATGCATTCCATTCCTATCATGTATTTTTGGTACCTAGTCCAGACTGAGAAATTTGGAGGGTCTCTTAGATATTTATATTGTATTTCCTGAGTGCTCAGGTTGGGGTGTATTTAGTGTATGCACACACATGGATACAAATATACTTGTGTGGCGTGCTCAGGTTGGGGTGTATTTAGTGTATGCACACACATGGATACAAATATACTTGTGTGGCACACATAGCTGTGCATCCGTGCAGGTTTCTGCCCAGGCAGTCCTGAGCAGCAAGTGTTTACCAGGTCTCAGGTTCCTTACTTTGTGGCACCTCAGCTCACAGCCAGTCATTTCTATCAGCTTTTTTGACTTCTTTCTTAAATGGTTCCCCTTTTATCCGTTCCATTCAGAAGCACTCTAATATTGCCTTAGGCAGCTTTAAAAAGTGAAATAATTCAGGGTTTTAGGTACTCAAAATTATTAAAAGTGTAGATAGGGCTGTGATTGTGAAGAATGGAAAGCTTATGTAGGTAAAGTATTCAAATGTAAACAGTCTCAAACACTTCACATCTCTAAGTCCTGTTTCTTTTGTTTTTCTCTTTCCCTCCCTCAGGAGTTCATTTTATCGGAGGATTACAACAAGATGACACTAGTGAAAAGTTACCAGGGTAAGAAMCATGACCCATGTTAATTGGTTTGTATTGTCATTAATTTTTGTTAATGTTTTCTTAAGGAGTATGAATGGAAAAGTTTCCCTTACAATGATAGATTTTTTTAAACTTAGGTAAATGATGGTTTTATCAATAGATTTATACTGTGCTTTGTTCTGAGATGACAAGAATTTTAAAAGAGCTGTTTCATGTTCTGTTGTTCCTTTGGAATATCACAGCAGACAGCAGACTGTCCACATTTGGGGAATAGGAGTTTTAATTTTCAGTCTTCAGTAACCCAGTGTATCTACTGAAACAACTTAGGGAACTAACCCATGTTTTAAGGCTGAAGCTTTTGGTGTTATATTTCAGTAGCTATCAGTCTGGTTATATTTCAGTAGCTATCATTTCCAATAACCACAATAATTATCACTGAATACCTCTCCTAGGAAAAGGTCAAGAAATGCCAGTCCATACCTTTTCTAATTGGAATCTGGTGTTAACTAATGTGATGTTTTCAGAAACCTAGCTATTCATCCTTTTCAAACCTCTAAAGTAAACTGGTTTTGACAAGTATTCTTATAAAAGTAACAAATACATATGAAAATTTATTCTTATATGTTTTTTTGCTGTTAGACTAAGAGGTGGTATGATATTATATGGTATTAAAATATCATATATTATATACAAAGCATTACGTTTCTGTATAGAAGCCTCTAACATGTTAGCTTGACATTTCTCACATACATTTTAAAATATGTTCTTACTCATATATTTTGAGTTTTATAYCTTAAGAGATTGAGAGGGTAATTTAAATCTCTAAATGGAGGCTCTGGGGATCACTTTGTAACATTTGAATTTTATGGTATGAAGAGAATCTTGATTTTTGCAGGGCATGGCTAACATGTGAGTGTTTCATGAATGTCTGATGTGTTGTAAGATTAAGCTAGAATGCCTGCATTTTTTCTTACCTTGTAAAAACTGAAGAAAAATATCCAATGATGATAAAATATTTATATGTGAATCTTAAATAAGATTGCTGCAGTCTGACTGTACAGATGTTAATATCCAAATTTGTGATTGCTCTGCAGTCACCAAAGTTTGATGTAGCTAAGTTTCATATTTAAATGTTGTGGCACTAAAGAGAGTGAGCTGAGGTATTTTCTTCTGTATATGCAAAACAACATAGGCATGAGAACAACTTTCTTGATGAGTTCTTCAGGGAAAAGGCTGAAAATTTTTTAASAGGGGAATGCATTTCTTGTCAGTATTTCAGAAAAGCCTGTTGGCTTTGACAGCCCACTGAAGGTCTGGGCAAAAATGCTCGTAAAATTAAAAAAGAAAAAAGAAGGACAATGGAAGCTGTTCTTTGTGGCTTTCTGCAATATGCCAGATGTGTTGCAAAACTTTAGAGGAGGCCTTTGGATARGAAGATGTCGTGGAGAACCTCCATGGGTTGTCCTGGGGGAAAACCCAAGAGCTCAGATTCCCCAAATATTGGAGAGCAAAGGATTCCAGTGAATGTTCATTAACATCAGTGGAGAGGTGGTGCAGCTGACCACACTCCTAACCTTCTTCCTAGCCTGTCTGGGAAGGTTTTTCRTAGGATCATAGAATGGTTTGGGTTGAAAGGGGCCATAAAGATCAGYAAGTTCCAACCTCCCTGCCATGGGCAGGGACACCTTCCACCACCAGGTTCTCAAATCCCCATCCAATCTGGCCTTGGACGCTTCCAGAAATGGGGAATCCACAGCTTCTCTGGACAACTTGTGCCAGTGTCTCACTGCACACACCTGCACAATTGCAGTGAACAGTTTTCTGACTGTGCAAGGCTGGAAAAAGAAAAGAAAAAGCCCAAAGAGATTCCCCACTGTTTTCAGGGCACCAATGACCTGGGGCTGCCTGCTGCTCCACAGCACAATGCCTCCCACCAGCCCCTCCAAAAAGACATGCTCCTGGATTCTCCACTCTCATACCAGGTGCTGGTGAAGGAGTGCAGCACCCTATCTGTCTGGTCCCTGGGTCCATGCTGGAGATCTGGAGTTCTGGGGAAGCATTGCAAAAGTGAGGTGCTCTGTGAGCTGCTGTCAGTCACAGGCTCCTGTAGTTCCATTGCTCCACACAGTGTTAGGCACTTTTGTGCTCCTCTTGCTACATTTGCCTCCAACCAGAACACTGCATCTGGGGTTACCTGTGGCCTCACTGGGTCCAAAGTCCAGCTGGCACATAGCAAGGAGGAAAGAGCCATRTCTGGGAGAATATGCAGGGAGGAGCACTGTTGTCCTTTGGGTAGATAATATCAAGATCCAACAGAGATGCACCTTCCTCACATGGTCCAGTAGGACTCCCTCCACAGTCCTATCCATGCAGTGCATCTTTCTCACATGGCCATACTGAGTTTTGGGATTGGCATAAGCATCTTGGTAAAACCCTGGACAAGGAAAAATTAAAATTAAAAAGGAACAGGTGATTTTGTTGGGTATGGTGGCCTTCTAGTGGTTCATTTGCTAAAAGTCCTAGTTTGAAAAAAWTTTGCTTAAAGTTTTCAAGTCAAGCCTCTGTTTTCTTGAAAAGTATTTTAGGGGGAGTAAGTACTTTTATTTAGCCTGCAAAGTGGCTAAATAGTGATAATAAGTAGCTTTAGCTGAATCATGCTGGCTGGTTTTGTGTTTGCTAGCTTTGTAAATGGTCAGCAGTGCCCTTGTGMAGTGACTGGTGGGCTGTTGATCATCTCCCACAACGAGGCATTATTATAAATAGCAGAGGCTGCTGTAGTGATTAAAAAACGTTTATTGTGTCTTGAAAGGCCGTGAATATGTTGGCCAAATGATCTTCTGGTGACAGAGAACGACAGCACATAGATAGGCTGTGCTTTGGTCTTGGTAGGGGTGTGCAGCCAGGTCTGGTGGCTTATGGACCTGGCCTTGGTGGTGTACRTGGCTGGACATGCACTGTGGAGGTTTTGCTGCAACGCTGTGTTCGGAGTTGTGAAATCTTATTTCTTTAAATAAGATKATGGGGGATGTGACACAGGATTAGTCAGGACTCCAGGGTGGGTCTTGTGGCAYTGGCCTCCGGCAGGCACTGACTCATTCCCTTGCATAAGGAGGAGTAGTGCAAGCATTTGATCAGYGCCATTTGGGATGCCCTGGGAAATAAATTTTTTTCATTGTGTGTCTGTCTCTCATATCATTAGCCCCATTCTTCAGTCACAGCACCAGCTGAGGGTGTAGACAACCTCTGTTCTCTCCCTGGGCAGCTCCTCCCATGTTCTTCCAAGAAACCTTTCCCTCCCCTCAGCAGCCTTGGATTCCATCCCCCTCCAGTCCCTCACAGGCTTGTCCATATGGCTGTTGGTGCTTCCAATTCTTTATGGCCTTCTCTAACMTGCTTCTTGTAGCTGGACCATTTTGCCGTGCTCCCTCTGGATGAGATAACAGCTCCTGGCTCAGTGTWTTGTTTTATTTATTTATTTACTTGACACACGCTTTTTCTGCCTAGCCASATTTGCAGACCTGCTTCTGCCCCATGCTTTGTGCAGCCTGCCTGTTTCAAGGGTGTCCCTCTGGCCCTCTGCTTTCAGGCTCGCTCATGTCATGCCCTTATCCCGTAAGCACAGCCTCTTCACTTGTGCTTTTCTTGCTCATGCTAAGCTTTTTTTCTTCCTGGCAATTTCCACCTCTGTTTTGGTATTTGCTTTTTACTGTAACCCCTCAGAACGGCTTCTTGTCCAACACTGTGTGGCTGTGCACTGGCCATGCTTCTCAGACTTTTGCCTTTATGCACAGCACTGACCCTCCATTTCCKTTGCTGACATCTTGCTGTGCACCTCCTGGCTGCAGCTTCTTTTTTCTGGGCACAGCCTTTCCATCCTCTCTTTTCCAACCTGCTCTTTGCATAGTGCTTGCTGCTGCRCTCTCATAGAGGAGAGCAGCCACCCTGCTCCCTCTGCCCTTCAGCTGCACATGGACCTGTGCCCTTCTCCTCTCTGCTGYTTCTCTCCCTTCTGTACAGCATGATTTTTCCTCAAAAATGTCTCTCTTCTCATTCTGGCTTACACAGATCTGCTCTTGCCTGGTGCCTSTTGAGAGTTTTCCTGTGCTGTGACCGCATTCACACTCCATCCCCCGTCTTCATCCTGCTGTTGTTACAAATGAGCAGCTTTGKAATTGTTTGCTCCATATTTTTTCTGCATACAAATGGTGATCAAATCTTCAACACACGAAGCCTTTTGTTTGCTTCTTGAAGATTATGAACTTGTGTTAATCCTAGGGCCCAGACCCCTTCCTTGCTCTTCTATCAGCTTCCAATCTTCTGACATTTTGCTTCTTTAAGCCTTACAGGAGTCAAATTCCCTCTTAACAACAAGTGACTTTCTATTYGCATTTGCCTTCTCTTTGCTCCTTTACTTAGATGATCTACACTGTGCACTTTCACTTGTTTCAGATATATCTGCCATCAGCACATGTCTGGTTGCACCAGCTAATATGTGCAGGTGGACAACAGAGTGCTAAATTGGAAACTCTTTTTAGGGAGGGAAGATAAGCAAAGCTGTCATGTACACCCCATTCACCTCTTGGCAAGTACCATTTTTTATTGTCTACTCCTTACTTGCCAGAAGGAGTTGCCTCAGCATCCACAGGCACTACTTCTATCAAAAATTACAAGCCCCATCTTTTAGAAGTTTTAGGAGGTAGAAGGAGATTTAGGAGAGTTGGGTGGTGCCAGCTATGCTCACAACCAATTTAAACCATAAGAAGCTGTCACTAGCAGTAGCATTTGCCACATGCTGGTAAAACATTCCTGAACAGGCCTTGAGCAGTCTGATCTCAGCCAGCTTTGCMCATCCTGTGTCTGTGGGTGTGTCTATAGCATTGATGGTTCACACAAGCTCCTGGAACRTTTGTGAGCCCCTGAGGTGCCTGTGGCAACAGTCATGTCCCTCTCCAAGTGCAGCACTCCACTGGCTGGTGCAGGTGTTCCCAGAGAGAGCAACAGATGGGTAAATATAAATATGAGCCCCCCAGGGGCCACTGAATTTCTTCCCAGAGAAAGCAAGGGTAGARAGGAGATGGGATCTATTTGAAATCGTTCAAGTGACTCCTGGATGGTCCCCAYCTTTTATCTGGAATGTAAAAGTGTGTGGAAATGACAGCCAAAATCTGAGGTCTTCTAATGGGCAAGGGTGAAAGGGCACAGTTCACACCTGACACTTTSGTTTAGCTGCCAGTCACCATTATGGCAAGTTGTGTCCATACATCTATTGACTCAGTCTGAAGAAGAAGTGTGCATCAGAGCTGRTGTTGGCTCTTGGGAGCCTCCTCTTCTATCCTACAGGTAGTTCTCCCTTGTGGGGTTTGAACACAGCTCTCATATATGCTGCATATTTGTATAGGGCAGACAGCAATCTTCCTGTACTGTTGAGGAGATTCTCTGCATTTCAGATGGAGGCTCRGGGCTGGTTTTTAAGCTTCTAAACATATTCAATCTTTTTTTTTGTGTCAGCTTTTGCATAAACAAATACAAGCAGTCTGTTTTGTGTGACATATGTTGCTATGTCTTAGAACAGTAATAAGGCATTAGGRCTGTAGATTGAGTATGGCATTCACCATTAAGTTGCAGCTGGGAATAGTTCTGTATGTCTTTCCAGCCACTTGTTTTATTAGAATATCAGCTCAATCAGCACTTCATGACCAAGCCCACTGGTCATTCATACAAAAAACAAGTATGTGTTCCCTTGTTTTAATGAAAACCTTTTCATGACTTTATTTTGGTAGCAGTAGAAACTTGTTTCTTCAGCTGTTTTATGCATCTACCACAGCTGTGATATTTTTCTTTTATTTAAATTTTATTCCTGTAACCTTTTAATGCTAAACCTTCCCTTTGGTGCAGCATTGTGTCTGTACTATAACTCATGGTTCTGTTGGGGTATCACAGCCTGGATCCACCAAAACTTCACAGCAAGAGGAGCAGCAGCGTAGGCATTTTCACTGCTGTCAAAAAACTAGCTCAAAAGAGGTTTAAATGGAACCCCAAGTCCATTCCAGAGTGGCAGCTTTCTTAGTGATGATACAATGATGGAGGGAAGACTTGTGCTGATGCAGAAGATAAATGACTGCAATAGGCATGGAAGGAATTAAGTCTTGCTTCCACTCTTTCTCATGCAAACGCTGAACATGCAGAGCAGGGACCTTACAAGCTTCCATAGAAGCTGATGTCAACAGGATTATTAAACACCAGCTGCTTCTGCAGGGAAGTGTGAGTGGAGGAGTTGGGTGCAGTTGGTGTTTGCAATGGTTGTCTGCCCCCATATTCTTCTCTGCAATGTGATTGTATGTCTGTCTGCTTAACTTTCAGCTCATCAAAGCAGGGTCATCATGATTCTGTTTGTCCTGGAGATGGAGTGGGTGTTGAGCACGGGACAAGACAAGCACTTCACGTGGCACTGTTCGGAGAGCGGCCAGCGGCTGGGCGGGTACCGCACCAGCGCGGGCGCCTGCGGCCTGCAGTATCCTTTGCTCAGCCCTCCATTCTGTTTCTGCTCCTGAGCACTCAAACAGCCCTTTTAGTTTATTTGTCTAGCTGCCCTCCAAATTTTGTGCCCTGTATGGATTCAGTGCTTTGTAAGAGAAACTGTTATTTAAATCCAGTTTAAAAAACTGTCAGTTCTCCTTGCTTTGTCTCCTTAATGTGTTGTGGCATATTTAGGTCTAAGCATTTTTGGGCACCACAATGGGCGATCTGCAACCTATTGTGGTCTGCTATTGTAGTAAATATGGATAGGGCCTTCATTTAAACATGCAGTGCATGCCTTCTTCAGAGAATTAATGGTAGCAAAAGTAGGTTGGTGATCAGGTCAGAGTGCCTGTGTGTATGCATGGTAAAAATTAAATTACTTTAATATAAAATAATGAGCACTTGTCCTTCACTCTTGAACTGCTCACTACTGGGAATTTGGGTTAACTAAAGAGTAAATTACTCCAGAAATGGCACTCAGGTGGCTTATTCATGTAGAGCTGCCCCAGCTGCTTGACAATAAAAGAAATATTAATTCAGCTTTATTGCAAATGAAGGGAAGGGAAGAAGGGAAATGGAAAAGTATGAGCTCTTAGGCTGAAAACAGGGGTTAGCATAAACAGACTTTTTAATGCCCCAGAGTGTATGTGGTATAGATGATGCATGTTTTTCTATTTCATGAGAAGTGATACTGGCTGAAAATTATTGTTTTGAGATAGACTTGCTTTATATTRTCTAGTAATTCAGCCAATCTAAATGGCAGAAAGACTGAACTTATTTTCTAATTTATTGATAAATATTTTTGAAAGCAAGGTGGAAGAATTTGCTCTGTATTCTCTAAATCTCACTAGAGAACAGCCAATTTTGACTGATTAGAACTTTTGGAGAACAATTTATTTGGGTCATCTGATTATGATAGTGGAGGGCAATGGAAGCAGTGGAAGGGAGAATCACTGGCAAATACTGCAGAAATATTTGACATAATCAGAAACGGGTTTGGGGTTTTTTGTTCTGCAGTRTCCAGTTTGCTTAAAATCAGTACTTCTTTGTATTTTGTATAATTTTGGTTAGGGAGAGACTGGATACCATCCAGCTGTAGCACTTAAGTTACAAAGCCTGAGGGGACACTCTTATGTTCATGGTGAAGGGCTACTTCAGTGGTGTTTCATAACAAAACCACGAATTGTGTCCTAGAATAGTCTCATTTTTTCTCACCCAGGGATACTGCACTATCAGTATGAACAGGTATGAGTATTATTAAGATGAACAGGTGCCTGAAAGTACACTCTGAATACCTCATTGAGACTGGAGCRCTATTCACAAGATTGCAGTATACTCGTGTCAAAAGAATTAGCAAGTCATGAAAGGAATGCAGAGCTCGTGTAAATAATATGTTTTCCTCAGCATCTATCCTTCAGATTTGATGTGGAAACCCGGCATGTGTTTGTTGGTGACCATTCTGGGCAAGTGACCATCCTCAAACTAGAGCAAGAGTCYTGCAGCCTTGTCACCACATTTAAAGGACACACAGGTAAGGCCTCAGGAGGAGACCCAGAAAGGTGCTCAGGAGAGTCTTCATCTGTGCTCAGCATCATAATGGTTTGACTGTCCTGTGATAGACTAGGATGGCTTCTGTCAGTGCTTAGTGTGGAAGGGACATAGCTCTGAAACTGTTCCAGCAGTTCAGGGAAGTTGCATTGGTAAAAACAAGAGTGATCAGAGCTCTGAGCAGAACACGTCTATGGCAGAAACTGCCACAATCAGTAGCTGCTAATTAAAGCAGAGTGAGACTTGAACAAGTTGTGGTAGTTCTGGGAGGGAGAAAGGATGCTGCTAAAGAGAAGATCTGTATTGACAGACACTTCATCCCAAGTGGAATAGGCACAGCTTGGAGGCAATAAATGCTTGTTTCATTGCTGGGACTTGTGCCCCATCACCCTTTGAAAAGAGCAACCCTAGATATGATCCTACCATCTAACAGAAGAAATGCTGTCATTCCTCGGCATTTTTTCTTCATATCCCTCCTCTCTAACTGAGTCTTAATAGCTCAAGGTAGCACAATGTAGTTCAGTCCTTGTGCTAGGGGACTGAGAAGATGCCCATAGCATTCCACACTTGCTTCTTTTATAATTTTCTGGAAGTTATGGAGATGGAAAGTTGTGTAGCTCCCACTGTGACCATTCTTCTTCCACACTTTACTGCTCAATGGATTCACCTATGCAAACARCAGTGAAGCCCTGTGCCCACAGAAGAGCAGGATGGGGTTTCAGTAGTTTTTCTAGACTGTTATTTTTCCACTGGAAGGCACATGAATGCACAGTCTTTGCCAAAAAGATATGCATTTTAATCACTCCATATTTTTTGTTGTATCTTTACATTTAGCTACCTTCCAGTCTTCCACTTCCTGTAATAAAATGACTGATGTGTGTGTTCCTGTTGCAGGTGGTGTCACTGCTCTCTGCTGGGACCCAATACAGCGAGTTTTATTCTCAGGCAGTTCTGATCATTCCATTATAATGTGGGATATTGGAGGAAGAAAAGGAACAGCCATCGAGCTGCAAGGACATAAGTATGTTCAAAGCCCTTCCTCCTGCTTTTATAGGAGAAAAGCTAAATGCAGAAGCCACATCTGGAAACAAACAGCCCAAAGGTTACAGTCTTCACAAGCCTCAAGCTTGTATGTGTGACTCCCTGGGGTCCATATACAACAGGAATAATTTGCTTATAGTAAGTTTTCCAGTGTTGGACCCACAGGCTGTTTTAAGAGTCTGCAGAGGGTGGTGAAGGAAAGCACAACATCATGTAGTCCTGAAAGTGTTATGCCAGAGCCTGTGCCTTTGTTGGAAAGAGGAGGCTCCTCAAATGAGAACAGCTGCAGGGAAGTTCTTGGGTTTTAGGTGTCAAGGTCTTTCCTTCCCCTAGAGGGAGCATCGGGCTTGGACAATTAATCCCTTTTTCCTCTGTGCTCTTTCACCTACAGCCTGAATTTGAAGTGATGTGCTTTTACCTTTAATCATAGCTGCCTTCACATCTCCTYGGTGCAAAGAGGCATCATCTTTGCAAGTACATTTGCACAGCCATTGATGTCTTKGAAGAAGGGTAAGCCCGTGCTGGGCATTGATTGTACATCAGAAYGGCTCTAGTGACAATGACTCCTCACATTTAACTCTGGCAAGGCAACAAGTTGGTTTCAGAGTTTTGGGACTGCATATATGTGGGACTTGGATGCCAGGCTGAGGTCTGGAAAGACAAAATCCCATGGTGGTTTAGAGCTAACGGTTTCTTATGTATTCATGCATTTCTTTTGAGTGATGCTGCACTCTGCTGAGTGATTGGGATGCCTCTGGGATTTCAGAGCACTGCAGAGCTCTAACTGAAATTACCAGATCAACCTAATACCCTACCAGTGGTGCTTGCTAATGCATCACAGCTTGATTTATTGCTGTGGAGATTAGTTCTAATATGAAATTAGCCTCTGGACCTTAATCTGTGAGATGGCTGTCAGCTGGAGCTGTACAACACAGCATCCTACACATCGTGATGGTGCCTCTGGTGTCTGCAGGCAGGCACTGTGAAGGGTGGCCCTGTTGTCCCAAGCTCTCCTATGAATGCTTTCCCCTCTTCAGGTTCAGCTATAGGCACAAATAAATGTGTTAGCATGCAAGTCCTTTTGGCAGACAAGACCAGTGGTGGTAGCAAAGGAAACCAAATCTTGGATTATTTCCAAAACCAAAACTGTGGATGATTTCCAGTCACAGTATGTTTGGTTCCTGTGTCTTCACAACCTTGTTTTTTTCCATAATAGTGTTATATAGTCTTTGTTTCCCAGGTCGTAARCAGCCTGAAATGAGGCCTGAATTTCTTTATTTTATGAAGGATTGAGCCCATCTTTGGGAGTTTAGGCTGAATTGTTCCTCCCATGTTGTTTTTTCATTAAAAGAAGAAACAGAAGCACCTAAATTTTCCACCTTACTGTGAGAAGGTTTAGGAACAATTTAGTGTCATTTCTACATTATTTTTCAAACTCCTTATGCTMGTTAGTGTCAAAAGAAAATCTTCAGTAGTTTTTCAGTGATTCATTTCTAGATGTTGCAGAGATTTACAGAACAAAGTTGTTACTGACATTCTGCCAAGAAGATATCTTACCGGGGCTGCATTTATGCATGCAGATGTGCCTTCAGAAGCTGCAACCTTGTTGAGGCTTCCCAGTGCAGCTGGGACCTCCTATCCCAGGAATAGAAAAAGCAGTTATCAGAACAGGTCTTTGCTTTTGTTGATGCTGCCCAGATGAGCAACACTCTCATTCTGGTCCCAGTCTGACAGCAAAGACTGATTTGCATCTGATGGATGCCATGTGCAATGAGTGGTGGAGGGAAACATATGGGCMAACAAATGGTTTGTACTGCTTTATTGATACTCTGTGCTCACTTGTGCAGTAGCCATAGGTGGTTGATTGCTAWCTGTCTTGTTTCTTTCTCAGTGATAAAGTTCAGTCTCTCTCCTATGCTCACCACACTCGGCAGCTCATCTCCTGTGGTGCAGACGGGGGAATCGTCGTCTGGAACATGGATGTTGAGAGGCAGGAGGTAGGTGCTGAGTTCTTGTCAATTTGGACTGAAGCGGTCCTGGGAAGAAGGGGCTTTTCTAAAATGTGCAGCTTTCAACCTAAACGAGATCATTCCAAGCTTTTAAAACGTTTCTGGACATGCTCCAGTTGTTACACAGCAATTACACCGTGCCTTTGATAATATGGTACAGGGGAAATCGGCTGGCAGAAATTTGTATTAAATAGGCTGCTAGATGGCTCTTGCTCATTACATTACTGCTCTGAAAGATGTTCTGTAAGGAGGATATTGAGATACTCTCCTGTGTTTTTCAGCATATCATGAAAAATATCAGTTCAGATGTAAATGGATTGAATGATTGATTCATTTTGGTTTTAAAAAAGTAAAATAAGAAGGTTCTTGGTCATCTCTGGAAAAACGCAACCCAGCATTTTTTTCCTTGATAAGAGGACATTTAACTAAGGTTTCAAACAATTGGTCTTGCTTCCCTCTGGTGTAACCACATAGAAGCGGGGTAAATGAGGGCTTTGTTGATCCAGACAGTAAGATTTCACCCACACATTCCTCTTTGATTTTGTGCTTCGTGGCCAACAAATCTGAGCAGGTGCAAAAATGCTCCCCAGGTCTTTGGCACTGTGGGAGCAAGCCCTGCTTGGCAATTTCTGAGTCCTGACTCAGAGTGGGGAGTGAGCTCTGTGCTGGCTGAGTCAGGCACCAGCCCTGCTTGGGAGCTTGGCAAATCCTGGTGCCATGAGTCACAGCAAACCTGTGCCCTCTTCCTGCAGGGGGTAGGTCAGAGGAAGGCTTTTGGCAGTGTGGGCTTTCACCAGCTTTGCTGTTTCTCAAGAGTTGTGGCCTGTATTGGATTGAGTATGTCTCCCTTGAGGAAGAAAAAACACTAAGTGGAAAACTTGATTTTAAAAAACTACTGAAGTAGGCATAGGCAGAAACTGAGCTCCCTTTTTAATGTGAATTAGCATTCCAGTTGACTCTCTTTAATTGCTAATCCAGGGGCCAAGTATGTCATCAGCTCCTAAATTTAAACGAAAGCCGAGCAGTTTCCTCCTTCCCAACAGATGTTTCCTTTTTGCTGCAATTCAAACATCCAGAAATGAAAACCTTTATTTATTTGCTGCCTTCAAAAGGCTACAGTAAGGGTTAAGATTGGCTTGTCACCAAATAGGCAGGAATGCTGTGAGAAGGCTGGTTTAAAATATAGAGGAAGAATATTATTAGCTAAATAAAGGCCAAGCAGCAGGAGCYAATGGTGCACAGCTTTCCCAAACTATGGCTATGTGGGCTTGTTCTTGTTATCAGCAGCACAGCAGGGTGTTCTTGGTGCTAAAACACCCCCAAAACATGAATCTTTGAGATTTTAATATCAAACCTTGGGTTTGGGTCCTAGATCACTTTCTTTTGGGTTTTGGCTTTTGTATCTTCGCTCTTATTTAAGGATTTTCTCCATGTGATACATGCTCAGTATTCATTTTGTTGCTATCAGACTTTACCAYGTTACTGAGATTGTGTTGGAGTCATTTAAGCCATTTTAGCCCTTGATTCTTTATTTTCAACTCAATTTTTAAAAAGCTGTAAGAAGATGTTTGAAAGGTGCTATAAGCTGTCTTTCTGTTTGACTACAAAGTGGTTACTTGTCACAAACAAAATGTTTTCTTCATCTTAGTGTTCAAATGCCCAAGATATGGAAAGTTATACACAGGGATGTAAATCTGTAGGCATTAAAAGGAAAGACTGTTCTGGGTAGAAAAGACAAGGCTTTTCCCCAGCAGAATGAACTGCCTTCAGAATAACTGKCAGAAGAATATGAACCAGGTGATTGCTTTATTGCTAGGAGTCAAAGCTGTCCTGGGAGCTGAGGGTCTCAATCCRTCCCTAACTTACTTTGCCTGGCTTTTCTGTTGTTTTTAGTTCTTTATCTCGGCTGTGTTTCTTGCCATTTTAATTTGCAGCATATGAGAAACCACTGGCTCTGACAAGACAACTGCAGTTTGCTGATAGCACTTCCTCACAAAGTATTAAACAATATTTAGTGTTTATTTAACCTCATGGGTTGATGAGGGAAAAGAGCTTGGGTTTGGTCTGGGTCTTAGGCTGGTTCAGGTGAATCACATCTTTCTCATCCCTGTGTGTGATTTGTAGCACAGGCACATCTGACAGCAGGAACTCCTGTTAGGGTGTTAAAGAAAGAAAGAATACRAAACCCCCTAACAATATCAGCATTTCCCATAATTTCCCTTTCCCTTTAGATGATTTGCTTGGCTGCTGGAAATACTAATTGACCCCAGCTCCCACCAGAGGCAATAGCAGATGCTAAATGCTGTCCAGACAAGACAGAACAAAATATTTTTATGTAGAATGGGGTTGTTTCTGATGTCTTATTATCAAACTCTTCTTCATGATTTGGATGAGGACTGTTTCTCCCATGTCCTTCAAAGCTCAAAGCTAAGCCAAAAAAGACATCTCAGGGAACAAATATCATCTTGTCATCATCAACAAGAGCCAAAATGGCATCTTGTGAAAATGGAGATACTAAATCAATCTTAGCTGGCCATATTGTCACACCACAACACATCTTTTTTGTCTTGCCTCTAGGCTCCCTTGGAAATTTTTCTACTTGTTGCTCACTTCCACTTCGTGTTTATGTGTGTGTGTTGCAGACCCCRGAGTGGCTGGATAGTGACTCCTGTCAAAAATGTGACCAGCCTTTCTTCTGGAACTTCAAGCAGATGTGGGACAGTAAGAAAATAGGCCTCAGGCAGGTTTGTATGTGCCCTTCAGTGTGTTAACATGGTGCCATTAAGCTTTTCTTTCATAATGGATTCTAGTAACCTTTTTGCCCCCTAAAGCTTTGAGAATTTGCATTTTGTTCTTCCACTAAGTGCTCAGGGRTGGGACAGCAGGTTCCCCTCTGTGGCTTGATTTTGTGGTTGAAAGGAACACACTGGGGTTTTTTTCCAGTCAATGGAAATGCATGAAATAGGCCTTGGGCTGAGTATATCTGGGGCCTTCCATGACTTTAGCCATGGGGGACTTTGCTCATTGTTAGTCAAATAAGTTACAGAAAGAAATTTACAGCTGATTTTTGGAGATTGTACTGGAACCAAAGCTGTTTTCAGTGAGATTGGATAAACATCTCTRCCTGCTCAGGCTGTATTGGGAAAGGCTTACTGGTCTGCTTGAAACATGCTGTGTTTTCCTGCCTAGCAGGAGGGGGCTGCAGATTGCAGRCTTTTACTGAAGGGGTGTAGAAGTGCTGCAAGTGCACACGGAACTTGAGAAATGAGGTGTCTGGGGCAGAGCTGAGCTGCATCGTGTCTGACTGGAGTGAGATGGAAGAGCCTGCAGACCTGAGCAGGGACCTGGTCTGGGTGTGTGGCCTGAGAAGTCTTTGTGCCTGTTGTGTCGTGCAGCATCACTGCCGGAAGTGCGGGAAAGCCGTGTGCGGGAAGTGCAGCTCCAAGCGCTCCTCCATCCCCCTGATGGGCTTCGAGTTCGAAGTGAGGGTCTGCGACAGCTGCCACGAGTCCATCACAGACGAGGAGTAAGTGTGGGCACTGAGCTGCACTGCACTGCAACAGGGGAAGCTCCTACTGCTGGAAGGGCCTGGGTGGCTGCAAGGCTCCAGGAGGGAGCAGCCTGGCACGGTGGTCCCTGGGCTTTCTCAGCAGGMTAAGGAGGAGACAAAGCCAGAAGGGATAGAGAGCCCCTCGCCCCTGTTCCTTTCATGCCAGAAAGATCTCAAAGTGCTGTTTAAAGAGTGGTTGCTGAATTAATAGCTTACAGCAGCAGTTCAGTATTTTTCCCCAATAGAGAACAATTTGGGGGGAAATCCTGCAGTTACAGTTCTTGCTGATTTTGGATTTCTTTCTTCAGGCGGGCACCTACAGCTACTTTCCATGACAGTAAGCACAACATTGTTCACGTACACTTYGATGCCACCAGGGGATGGCTGCTGACCTCGGGGACAGACAAGGTCATTAAGGTAGGAGCAAAGAATGTGCTCCAGCTCCTGTACTTCATTTCCCTTCCCTCTCCCRTCTGGCTGCAGGATGTCACACCTGCCTTCTTCCACCCAGAGACTTCTTACTTGGGATTGAGATTCRGATTTCTGCCCAGTAAGGACCAAGGAGGTCTTGGTCTATGAAGTTATTGCCCGAGGGGGCTGGGGTAAATGCTCACTGTAKCTTTCCCTTGAGGAAGACCAACTGTTTTTCAACATGCCAAATCTCAGTGTGGTTAGATAAACAAATAGCTAAAATAATGACTAAGTTATAACAGTTTGAGTAATTTGAAAAAAACAAAACCCTCACATTGTGTTATGACTGTTCTGATCATTGAAGTTAGTAATGTAGTGGGATTTTTTTTTTGTTTCTTTTAAGGCCAGCTATGAACCTGGCTCATACAGGTGAAAGCTGGTGACGTAGAGAATGTCATTTCGTCAACGTCCACCACTCTGACATAAGTGCTAGAAAATTAAATCAAACTTCTTCAGACTTGTGGCATCCACCTCTAACCATGTTGCGCCTCTTAATTAAAGAGGTGTAAGTTATATTATATAAAGATTCTATTTTTACTGGTTTTCATTATGTTGTTATATTTTATTGTATTTAACAGTTGTGGGATATGACACCAGTAGTGTCTTGATGTTACATCAGTGGAACTTGAAAGGTGATATTTACAGAAGAAACGGATCTCCTAACCCCAATTATACTGCAGAAGATAGATAACACTGGGCACATACGGCAGATGAGAAAGGAACTAATGTGTTTACAACAACTTTATGTCCTCTGCTTGATCCAGGCTGAACATTTGCACGAAGACTCTTTCCACTTCTTCTCAAAATATACAAGAAGGTATTTTTTTAACTAACGGTTTGTACGATCTGACTTTGGTTGTCTTGAGTTTGTTTGGAAAAATCTGTGTGCAGTGCAATTTTTAGTTTTTATATTTCAGTATGTCAAGATACTTGCTGCTTTGTACAGAGGGCTCTTGGGTTGTGTCTTCCTCTGTGAGTTTTTGGTGTCAASAGACTGTGTAAGGCAATTGGCTCTCCCTGCAGCCAGTACCTGTTGATTTGGGATATTTCTGCTGACCATGCTCTCTCCAGAGGAGGAAATCCAGGCACGGTCTCTGGGTGCATCACCAAGGAGCTGATGGACTGTTGCAATTCCTWAAAGGGCTCTACCATCTACTTGTCCTAGTGGGCATCATCCAGAGAGCATTCATTGGTCTGTATAATCTTCCTGCCTCTCCCTTTGCTGCACAAGTCGCAGAACCAGGGGTCAGGTTATTCAGCAACTGATTTCTACAGAAAACTGAAATAGTTTTCCAGCTCAGAGCATTCTAAGGAGCACACAGACTTGTTTGAGTTTGATGATGCTGACAGTCTGATTCAAATGAAATTATTGGCAACAGGAACTTTTGGGAGTGTGTGCATGGAGGGGGGCAGATCTAAAACTGGTCTAGATCTGAAAAGTCTGGTTTATCTCTACCTCTACCTCTACCTTGCACAGCAACATTTCAGCATTTATACCTGTCTGTGTTGTTGAAGATGAATTTTGTTCTTCCTGTTTTCCATATGGTTAGTCATATTTATTTTTTTAAATGCTGATGTTTTTTATTAATTTTCTCTATAGACCCAGAAGTGATATTGCTGAATGATGCCCATTGTCCTGTTGTCATACTTTACAGTTTCTCTTAAAAATAAACTGTATTTAAAAACCTGGATTGACCAAAATTACCTTTTTAGAATGACATTGTCAAGGTGAATAAACTATAAAAGCCCTTTTTTCCAAAGGGACCTTCTCTGAAGAGCCAACTCTCCACTCCATTAATCCATGTTACTTTTTAGCATGGTACTACTCACACACTTCAAAGAAACTGGTGTAGAGAATTTGCTCTGCAAAGGCTTTCCCGCATCTCCTGTTTCAGCAGGCCTTGTGGTTGTAGCTATTGTGGTTGCACCACATAAGTGGTGCTCGGTCTTGCCCTATTTTGGACTTCCCTTCTTCCCTCTGCAGTGGGGAGGCCATGACATTTGCCACTTCAGAGCACACTGCACTGCTACCTGGAGAAGCCTTGTGCTCTCCTTTGAGAGAGAATGCCAAAAGAAAATAAAGCTTCTTTGTTTGCTCAGCAGCAATTCACTTTTGAGGAAAAAAAAATACGGTTACCTCAATCCATGGCATTAATTCTGGTCCAGTGAGCTGCTGCAGTAAAGGGTAAGTGGAATTCTGTGTGTGCATCACAGGACTGCTATGTATTTTCAGGGAAAATTCTCTTCCTGAACATCTTGTAACCTGTGATGAAGCATTTTGCAGTCATGTTCTCTGAAATAACACCACCTTGGGTTCCTGGTCGTACAGCCTGTTGTTGTTTCCCCTCTAAACAGCATATTTTAAAGCATATTGTCAAACATAATTCACACAGTACTATTATTTTTCCAACTTGAGAGTTGTTTTCTCAGTCTTCCCACGTTCTCTCCTGGAAACTAGATGCTTGTTTCCTCTTGGAATGCTTTTCATTACACCTGGTGCATGTTTTCTGATGACTGAAGCGTTCCTGGCTGTCAAAGCTATGCATGATGAGCAAGTGGCCTGCCRTATTTCATTCCAGCTGGAGAGTACGTACAAAGCTTTGCTGGACTGTGGTGTTCCATGTTCCCTTGGGCTCAGGGCCTTTTGGCCAGAGACCTGACTTGTGCTGTGCAGGGAGTGCATCTCATGGTGACAGAAGCACGGATGCACTAAAGTGAATTTCAGTTGCTGTTTGGTGCTTGGTTCCTGAGGAGACAGCAGTGGCACCAAGGCTGGGACTGCAGCACAAGTTGTGCTCACACTGATGGAGTCACAGAGTCAATAAGGTGAGGATCTGCCCCTGGGTCAGCACCTACTCCTGAATGTGTAATGTGCAAACAGAGGTGAAGAACTGATTCCGAAGGAGACTACATTTGAGAATGACTTCTTTGGACTGTTCTGCAATGAACTCATGACCACTCCCCCCTCGTCTTCCAAGGAGTCATGGTTTCAATGTTGCTTAAATGTGGATATGGGGTATGCAAAACTGTTTTGCAGAATTTTCCTTGTTCTTTCTCGCTGAATGACCTGCAGGGTTATCTGGATTTAAGTTAAACATCTCCTTATCTTGCAGTCTCAGGACGAGCTGCTCTGGCCTTAGAAAATTATATAAACTGCTAGTGAAACTGAGGGGGAAGGAAAATTTGTCCCTTTGCAATGCCCTCAAGAGCTGAAATGTAGACATTATGAAGGGAAGATAGAATGCATTTAATTCTATAATTCTTTTACTTTCCAAATGAAACAAGAAGGATTTGACACTGGGAGAGTTAAAATGCCTGCCTTCTTCTTCTGCTGTGTTAGAGTAGCAATCTCAGTTTCTTCTGTCTGCTAGATGCATACAAAAAGGGATCTCTGTTGCTTGGTCCTTTTTTTCCCATTTTACTTGCTGATTAACRAATCTGAGCTATTTTTAGGAATTGCACTATTGGAGAATGGGAGGAGGGGGTGTTTTGATACAGGTGTAAACTATGCAGTGCCACATACCTACACACACTCTTAAATGAAGCCAAGCCCCCTTTCCCTGGGGCTGCTGAAGGGCAGTAGCTTTTGGTGATACCTCATGCTGTGACAAGGGRCACACAAACATTGCCAGCTCCCTCTGCTCTACACATCTACAAATGAAAGGTGATTTCATTTCTCCCTTAGCTGGTGCTTCCTTGTGGGAAGTGTTATCCAGAGCATCTGCCTGCTATTCTCAGTTTTAAAATGAGCAGCGTCTGTAGGGCTTAGGCAGGTGATGGGGCAGGTGCTGGTCACATACACAGTGCCTGAGCAGCTTGCTAGAGTCACTTGTGTCCCAGGTGGGGCAATCTGAGCACCAAACTTCAGTCTTTTTAAGCTGAAAATATTTAAGTGAAGGGAAAAGAATATGGGCATCTGCTTGGAATGTAGCATTGATGGTCCTCCCATCCAAGTTAATGTCATGGTTAGATGTTGAAACAGCAGTGATAGGGCTACAAGTCAGCCAGTCTGCCAGAGGATAATCCTGAACAGTGACATTGGTGTGCTCAGCTGTGAGCACCCTTGTCTGCAGCTGCTTTTTGCAGCCAAGCCCAGGTGACCTCCCTGCTCTGTCCTCCTGAACTTGAGGCCATCCCCTGAATGTCAGCATGTGGGCTCTCAGTACCTCAGCAGTGGTTACTGCACATTGCCTGGGGTGGCCTGGGCATCTCCAGTACTGGGTAAGGGAGGGATGTGTTCCCTCTGAGTGGGGAAATGAAACCACTGTATGGAGTCCAGCAAAGGGCCACCAAAATGGTGAAAGGTACTGGAGCATATCTGGGAGAGCTGGGAYAACAGTCCATCTGGAGAAAAGAAGGCTCAGAGGGATCTCATCASTGTGTATAAATGCCTGAAGGGAGGGTACAAAGAGAATGCACTGGTGTCCAGTGACAGGGCCAGAGGCAATGGGCACAAACAGAAACACAGATTTCCTCTGAACATCAGGAAACAATTTTTACTGCAAGGGTGACTGAGCATGGGCACAGACTGGCCAGGCAGGTAGTTTGTGGGTTCTTCATCTTTGGAGAAAACATAACTGGACATGACCCTGGGAAACTACCTCTAGGTGACCTTGCTTGAGCAGGACCAGATGACCTTTGAAGGTTCTTTCCCACCTCAGCCATTCTGTGATTCAAACTCCACTTAATGCCTGTGTCTACTGTATTGCAGAGAGAAGGAAAAAAAACCCCTATCTTTCCTTAAATCTAAACTACTACCAAATTAGTTACTAACAAATTAGCAAATATCATGTTTGTCTGGCCTTGCTGTTCCAAACTAGATTTGCATACCAGCAACCAAAGCTCTGTTTTGTAGCACACAGGAAATAGGGCTACAATGTGTTTTACAGGMCATGTCCTTTCCAGGAGACCACATCCAGCACATGGGATGTTTTCAATTAGGCCTTAGAAGATGCAATAGTAACAACAAACYTGATCATTTGTTCAGGATGCGTTGGTGTGCTGAGTCCCTTCAGTGATGACCTCTTATGTAATATTGAGGAAGACAGAGGTTTTTCTCTTCAGAATTGCATCTTGTGAATGTTGGCAGGAAACTTTGCTCCTCAGAAATAAAAAAAAAAAATGTCCTTAATTTGCAAATAACTTGAAGTTCTGGGATTTGAGATTAACTTTGTGTGATCACATGTGACTTTTCATTGCATTTTCCCAGTTTGGGGATTTTCCCTTGTGACCAGTCTTTGGCCATCTCTGAAATTTTGTTTGCTGCAGGACACATTGTACTGCTCAGAAGAGAAAGAGAATGAGTTCAATTGAAATTGCTGCCAAGYAGGGACATTGAACTCAAACCAAAATGAAAACAAGAGAGCACAGTCCTGGAAAAATCTGTGCAAAGAGGGGATACCGAGAAAGAATGTTATCAGCATACAAACAAAACCTAAAAAAACCAAACCAAACCAAAAAGCACCTACAGTACAGAAATGAATATTCATCAGAGCTGTATAAAGCCAAACCTAACCCCCATTCCAGTACTGTAAGCCAGCCAGCAGCCATGGTCCAGATCCAGAAGCCACAAGGAACATAGAGTTGTTCCAGTCTATGAAGATTTGACTTCCTTTTCTTGTTCTTTGGTTCAGTTACCAAATAATATTTATCTACCTCAAGTAGTTTTTTCAGGACTGCATTAAATGCATAAGCACTTCAACATTAAGAGGATGGGGGAGACACATTACTACTGAGATGGTACAGAAGAGGTGTCAGGCCTTACGAAGATAGTCTCTCCAGTTATTTGTTCTTTAGATATTAAATAATCTGAATTTATTAAAGGGTTTATCACCTTTATACTTACATTTTACCACAGGTCAAGGCTTCCTTCAGATGTGAAAAACCTATTGCTAACACCCCTATTTTGTCCTGTCCCAAGAAAATTCTATGGAGTTGCCACGGCCAAGTAATTAAAGAATTTTCACAAATAAACAAATTCACAAACTCCTTGCTACATCTTTGTAATTAGCACTAGTTTCGGCTGTGGTTTAGCTTTCCAAAGGCTGAGCCTTGTTTCTGAGTCTGGTAAGTTGTCATACTGACCAATATCTCATGGGCTTTGCTGTCTTTTTGATTAGAGGGATTTTATATGAAAAAAAGCTCCTACTGGCTTTTGTTCAGGTCAGTGTTTTATAGGAATGCTGCTCAACAAGTTGACCATCTTTTCTATCAACTACATTGTAACACTTTCCAGTACTGTTCCATTATGTAAATAAGTGTCTCCGATGTAGCTAAATAAATTGTGATATCTTAACCCCMCTAAATTAATTTCTATCAGCTTTTGGCTATTTCTTTTCCTTCTCTATGTGTGTAATGAGGAATTTGGTTTATTGAGTTTTGACTGGAATMATTTACCTGCCTGTTCTGTGAATTGTCATCAAACTGACAGCTGTTGTATGAACATGTCTTTTGCCTGGACAAATTCTTGACCTGAGTGCCTGGCAGTGGGTGAGCAGCCCAAAGGAAATAGTGTCTGGGCAGCAGAGGAGTTGCATGATTTTGCAAATCACTTCAAGGCTCCCTGTGGATTGTGGATTCTGAACTGAAAAGTAAAGGGAAGATGCTCAAGATTTTTAACCATCAAAGAAAATGGCACTTTAGGGACATCTCTCCCTGAAGTTTGCACAAGTGCAGGTTTTACCACTCTTCTCCTGTAATATTTTTATAATATTTTTATCTGTGAAATGGCRCTGCTGGTACAGCAGAGGTTTGAGTTTTATCTCCTGGCAGCAGGGTAGAAACCTGTCCTGCTGAAGACCTTTGGCCAGGCTGACACTGTGTCCCTTCGTAAAGCTGAGCATTAGCTTTTGTTTTGATAGAAAACACACCTCCTTCAGAGGAATACATAATTTTTCTTTATCTGATGGCTCCCTCTAGAGAGAGGAACATAAATACTGCCCTGCTTCACAAACTGAAGTTCTTGGATTTGATCACTTTTAGTCCCAGAAGTGGTTTTTTTGCACTTGCTCCCTGTCAGATTTGGTGCCTTTTCAAAGCCTTTCTCTCATTGTCTAGATCAGTGCTYTTTGGGAGACTGCAGGAATACAGAATTTTCAAGTCATCTTAGTTGCATTTTAAAATTATCTCCTGTAATCAGTTGCTGGCTCTGCTCCAATGTGCCCAGAATTACCTCTCCTAACAATGCAAGACATGGAACCTGAGCTAGGGAAGATGCAGAGCTGTGCTCTGCCAGAGTGGAAACTGCCTATCTAAAATGACTGTGGGTGGATGTTGACCRGCACTAGTTTTAGGTAAGTATGATCCAGTGTCATGAGATGGGGTGCTTTATTTTTGCAGGGAGGGTGAGAGTAACACACAGAGGAACTCACAGATTGAACTGCTTCATAGCTGCCCTCCTCCACTGTTCCAGCAGGTTGTTCCCTGAAAGACTAACTCCATGTTCACTCTCCACTCACCAAGTTGAGGAAAACTAGTACTGCTTCAAGTGCCACGGCTTTTAGAAAGGCTTTGTCATTACAAAAATACAAACTAGTGCTAGTACTGACAATTGAAATGGCTGGGACTATCCCCCCACCAAATAAATTTATTTACATTGAGGTTTGCAGGACTGACTTATAATAGACCTATAACAGAGGATATAGGAGAACTCCCTTTGAACCCAGGMAGTGCATATTCAAAATCCCACCTGAGCCTTGTTTAACAGGAAGGGGAAGGGGTGGCCCTGCTCACACCTTGTTCCCACTGAGTAGAACACAGAAGCTGGAGTGTGTGTTATTGCAAATGCCAACAACTGGTATTTGCAGTTTACTCCAAATTGTGAGGTATTTATGGGAGTGCCCCCATTCAAAGGCAAACAACAATTTTTTACACCTTTAATCAACAGCAGGTTGATTTAGTTTATTGAGTTTTTTTAACAATGAATAAAGATGACCCAGAAATGAAACTAAAAACAAAATGCAGTTTACAAAATTGTTTGATACCTGTTACATTGACCTCAAAAAATTTTCATCCAAGTCAAAAAGAGAAGTTGCAGTGGCCCCTRCATCACTGCAGTCAGTCCTGCTGCACTGATGATGGGCTGTGCCTTTCCATTAGGATGTAGGGAAATAACCAACTCCACATTTGCTCTGTGGTGCTGCAATCCTGTGCAAGATCCCTGAGAGCAAAAACTTCCCAACTAGGTGACTTCACAAAATGAAGAAAAATATAAAGCCATCAGAGTGACATCAGAATCATAMAAGCCTCAAAGCTGCCACAAGAAGTGTTGGGCTGTGCCTGGACTGGAAAGGGTGGCAAGAGCAGCTGCTGTGCTTGTCATTCCATTCCCATGAACCAGGTGTGCTCTCAAACTCCCAGTGTGCACTGCTTAACAAGGACCTGTGCCACCTTCATCTTCTGGTCATCTGTCACTGGATGCTGTTTTTATTTTGTTCATAAAGTTTCAAAAGCAGAAGAGACTGAGGGGAGACCTAATCACAGTCTACAACCTCCTTGTGAAGGGAAGAGGAGGGGCAGGCACTGATCTCTTCTCTGGGGTGACCAGTGACAGGGCCCAAAGGAATGGCCTGAGGTTGTGTCAGGGGAGGTTTAGGTTGGATATTTAATAAAGGTTCTTCACCCACAGGGTGRCTGGGCACTGGAACAGCATCCCAGGGAAGTGATCACAGCACCAAGCCTGGCAGAGTTCAAGAAGCATTTGGACAGTGCTCTCAGGCACCTGGTGTGACTCTTGGGGTGTCCTGTGCAGTGCCAGGAGTTGGACATCATGATCCCTGTGGGTCCCTTCTGACTCAGCATAATCTGTGAGTCTGTAAATGTACTCACTTACATGGAGGTGCAAGTCACTCTGGATTGCATTAGACAGATCCTCTTGTTGGCTTGCAGCCACATGCCATGTTTGCTCTCATGGAATTGGTCTGAAATAAAGCATCAGCAGGACCATAATACCAAAGTGTGTGACACTCTGGACTTTGCTTCTACTTGCTGTTCCTGTGGTTTAGTTCTTTTTAAATCAGAAGTGCTCTTAAACTATAGTATGTTGCTCTTTGACACTGTGACCAAACTTTGATTAAAGCAGTTTTCTTAACTTTGGCTTAATTTTTAAGCTGTGACACGAGATGAAAAATATAGGCTATTCAAATACACTACTGCAGTGTGGACTAAAATGTGTTAAATATATACATATAAAGTGCACAGTTTTTACTTTTATGAACTATTTAAATACCAGTCATTAAACTTTTCTTCTGTACTGCAGAGCTGAGAAGCAAATTGATGKAAATACTAAATAATGCAAATGTTCTCGTTAGCCTTGCAGCTATTGGGTTAAGAAATGTAGTTAGTATATATGCTTCCAGCCATGCTCTTGTTTTGGATAACTGTATTTAACAGCTGAAACCACAGAAAATGTTAATACCAGATTTGCAGGAAATAAACCTCTGTACAAGCCTTGCTGTTGTTTTCTTTCACTGTAGTGCAAGAAGGGGTTAAGTTTATAAATGAGGCAATAACYTGAATGCTGACCCAGCCTCTTCAGGAGGAGCTGTGACAGCCTGACTTGTCTCAGCACTGCTTGCCATGGGAAAATTTTTGTCAGGGCCTCTCTGACAATAAAGTCTTTACTTCTAAGGAGATTGACAATAGGCTGAAAAAAGCAAGTTTTTTTCTTAAATTGATACTTAATAGGAGATCTTTGAATAATGAGGAAATCCCATCAACCAGGAGGAAACTAAATTACATAAAGCAGACAGAAGGAGCTCTCCTCTGTCCATCACCAGTCTTTAGCTGCCAGTCACTGCAGAGAGCTCAAGAACATCTGTGTTATATTTGTGTTTAGGTCCTTGGTCCTACCACACTGGTGTGAGCCACATGTGAAACACTGCAGCAACTTGGCTGGGTTCTGGAGGCAGCTGGTTAATAAACACAGTTCAGGAGAAAAGGTGTTACCTTTGTTAATAATAGTCTTGGCTCTGCAGTAAATCTGAAATAATTAAGACAAAATCAGTCCCACCAGAAAGTCTTATTCAGAGCTGATTGTCTTCAGCACTCTTAGAAAGATGCAGCACTGTAGGTGGTGCTTCTTAAACTAGATCCAGTGAAAAAGCCCATCTTCTCCTCTACTAATTTACAGTGAGAAACTCAGTGAGTAATTCAAATGTCCACAGATCAGGCAGGATGAATCCTGTCCTCTGTGTCTGGAAGTAAACACATCCAGACAAAATACAAACCTCTGATCAGGAGGTGGATTCTCCTCTAAAACCTGTGCCACACCAGTGCTCCCTTCTCCTCTTAATCCATTCACAATGATAAAACAATTCCCTTTAATCTCTCAAAGAAAATGGCAAGCAGATACACCTTAGCATGTTGTTTCCTTTTGTGCCTACAGTCATGCAGCCATTTCTCTGCTGGATCCAGCCATGTCTGGGTGTGTTGTGTTGAAACCTCCTACTTCATGGTATTTTGACATAAATGGGATAATATTTAGCCCTGGCTCCATAAAGTAATGTGGAAGGCATTTGGCAGTGTTCCTAAATTCTTGCTGTTTAAACATGAGGAAGCAGATCATGTCTGCATACCAGCACTAATTTATAGAAACTAAAGGCCGTGAGGAATCCTTCCCTGAAACTAAGCAGGCTCTGCAAGAGCGTTGCTGCATTCCCAGTTACGTGCTTGAGCCCAATCACCCTCATGCAGTGAAGGAAGCCACCAACCTGTCTAATACAGCAGCTAAAAGTTGTGTAAAACATTCCCACTTCTTTCCTGAAGTCCTTCACAAAGGCTACTGAAAGTACACTCCTCTGCATTTCTCTGTGCTGAGTGTTTTAAATTATTCTAGGTAACTTTACAAAGTCTCAGGGCTTATTTTAATGCCTCTCAWTTTTTCTTCCAATCCAAAGAACACAACCTTAGTGTGTCTCGAGACAGCAGCTGCATATTCACAATGGGAGAGACTTGGCAGCAGAGAAAAATTACACAGGTGCCACTCTACAGCCTCATTATGAGAACACCTGAACCTAATTCATTTTTAACAGGCCTATGGCATCCTACTTCCCCTCAACAGCAGATTACTGTGTAATTAGAAGATTTGTGGTGACACTGTGTCAGCAGAGACACTAAATTCCTGGAGAAGCAGATTTAAACTTCTGGGAGAAYTCTTCCAGCACTTCCATTAATTTCTCTTCATCCTCTGGTGGACTGTGGGTGTATGCTAGGGGTAAGTGTGTAGAGACTGGCTGCCTGTCTGGAAGAAAAGAAGAGAAAAAAACAACCTTACTGGTACATTTAACTCTCTTATAGCAGAAAGGAGGTTTTTCTGATAGACTCTGTACTGCCCAAACATACCTCATGGTCTTGAAGCCAGGAAAATTGACCTTCTAGGTAACTGTAAATAATGCTAGTTAAACATATCTTCTAAACCAAAAATTCAACCAATTCAATTTGTATTTTGGAGCTGGAGTGATTTTTCTGTAGCACAATATGACCTGGATTGTGCAGCAAGCCCCCATTTGCAGGCTTCCTTGAAGGCTTCCTTGTGGGGTTATGCCTGTCACTAGTGCAGCACTCACAGGCAAAGAGCAATAGCTGGAGTTTGTTGCTGCAGGCAGAGGATGATCTTGCACTTGAAACAACATTTTTCCTTGCCTCCTGGATAATCTTTCTAGTACTGTACTAATCCCCAGCTGGGACTTTGTAGTTAGGATTATTTTCAAAAATTAATGCTTAAAATGCTTACTTTCATCCTTAGAAACAATGGTTAAATTCTAAATGCAAAGGAGCTTGGGCTTACTGCTCAGTCACTGTAAGCGACACGTATCCAACCAAGTTTGCTCAGTTTGATGCTTTGCTTTGTTTTCCAAATCTCACGCCTGTCACTCACTCTGTAAATACAGCTGTTACCACCATCCACTCCAAGGGATCTTCCCCTCCAAAAACATGGTGTCTAGAGCCTGGGAGCCTCATGACAATGCTGTCAGGTGTCTGCAGAACAATAGTCAGAGCACTGGTGCAGCACTGTTAAATCTACTKAGCAAGCCCAACTTCCACAGCAGCCAGCTGAGACAAAAAGAACAAGCTGCTGCAACCCTGGGAAGCAGATTTCCCTGAAAACCTATCAGGCTGCCACTGGGCTTCCCAGGAGAGCAGAGGTATTTGCTCTCTTAAGAGCAAAGGTTTACCTGACTGCATACACCACGTAACTTCTGCTCATGAAAAACTGAGGAGAGAGAGAGAGAGGAATGTTCCCTTCTCCATCACTGAATATGAACGGCTTCCCACCTAGCCACTGTGCTTCCAGTAGCCTGTGCTAAAGTTTAGGAACTAGGTATGAAAGCCAAGCTCAGCATTACAGAGAAGATGCTTCTAGTCTTTGGAAAGCAGGCCTCTGTTAAGCATTTTTTATATATTTTAGCAGATGCAGAGAATTCTGGTAGAACTAGTCATGTTCTCACTTCCCTTTATTATTTTCTCAGGAAAAAAAAAAAAGAGCTTTGGTTTGCTCTCAGAGGGAACAGAAGAAGAGAATGCAGAAAATGGAGGGAAATGGCTGCCTAGGATCAGAAGTGTGGGGTTTGTAGCAAAGTGCTCCTGCACCCCAAACACTTCACTGAAAGGGTCTGAAGAGTGCCCATGCTAAGCTGTGGCTTCCAAAAGGCTGTWGGAGCAAGAAATAACTGACTTCACCATTATTTGATAAGCACAAGACATAGAACTTCTCTTGCAGCTTTAAGAGCAGTCACACCAGGACCARAGCTCTCAAAAGTCAGTAGCTTTAACTAAAGAGGCAGGACATGTTCCCTGTTTACCAAAGCTGGGGGTAGAAAAAGGCCAAGGGGAAGAGCCTGGTGAAATTATGGAAGAAACAGAAAAAACAACTAAGCAGAAGCATTAGGACCAGAAGAAAGCGAYTGCAGTAAAAGAAAGGCAAAGCCTGGTTCTACAAAGAGGGCCGACCAGCTGGGATGTGGGGTTTCCACATGCACCACATGCTGACATGAAAAGTGTCCATTTAAGTATCTGTCAGCCAACCCTGTGTGACTGTCTGTGGGACAGAAGGGACAAAGTCAACCCAAATGCAGAAAAGTCTGAGTTTCCTGCATTCTCTATATAGAAATTCAGTGAATCAGGACTTGAGTGCCACATCCAACAGAAGCATTAAGCTTCTGTAAGAAATCACCCTGAGCTTTCTCTCTCTGGACTGACCTGCATCACCATTGAGGCATCCTTGCTTCCAGCTGCTCCTACAAAGATGCCTGTCATTTGCCTGGGAGAAAAGAAAGGGAATGGAAAAGTAGGGCAGAGCCTAAGCTCACAGTGCCAAAAATGCCACTGTGCTCAAGTCTTTGCCCAGTTTTAGAGAAAGCGGGAATTGGCAGTTTTAGCCAGCATGGAACAATAGGAAGAACCACCTGTCAAAGCAGAGCCAACTCCCAGTGCTCTGTGAGAAAGATGCTAATTTCCTAGCATCATAAAAGATGCTGTTTGACTTCTGTGATTCACCTTCCCTTGGCACAGTCCTACATGCAGCCATTTTCATTACAAAAATCCCCCACCCTCCCTAAAGAAACACTTTGAAGTCTCTATCAGCTACTTTAGAGGACAAAAGCAGGACTATAACAACTTAACACAATGCTCACTTGATCATTTAGACTTGAAACAACTTTGAGGAATGCTTTTATCCTTTGCACAAGCTGCCTTTATCCCCTTCCAGGCCAGAGAGGGATCCTAAGCTCAGGCAGGCTGGGAATCTCCAGTCTGTGCACTGTGAGACACTGCTCCTTACCTTGGAAGAACAAGCCACTGGGGAGCTTTGTTGCTTCAGGTGACACTGCCAGCCACAGGACGGTGTCAGCTCCCTGGGCCTCCGTGCGCAGAGAGTTCTTCATCCTCTCGTAGAAATCCGGCATGGACGACCTCACAGCTGGAAAGGATAACAATGGAATGCTGGCCTGCCATGCAGGGCTTTTTTGACACACACAGACACACACAAAAAAACACCCCAAAGAAATAAACAGACCAAAACCAAAAAACAAACCAGCTTCAAATTGCCATTTTGTGTGTAGAAAGGAGAAGAGGCATCTCTGGAGCTTATGGAAGAAAATGAGTCCTTTCCCCTATTTGGGAGTAGGATGGCTTGTGGGAGAATAGCACTAAGCCACCAAATGATCCACCACTTATTTGGGTCAAATTACAGGACTGACAACAGGATCTGTAAGAGGTTTCTCTGCCAATTCCATTCTAAACCATAGAGATGACAAACACAGGGAAAACAGAAATTCCAAAAAGCAGTATTGCAATGGGATTTTTAGCTCTTCTTTTCTCACCAGTTTTAGGAAACCAGTTGCAGCACTGTATTTAAAAATTGCTTACTTGCTGTCTAAACTCTGGTTTCATTTTATTTTGTCCAACAGATGGTGACTGTGGGCCCATCCAATGTAGGTGTTTATTTTTGGGGGTTGGAGAGTCTTTGAACTTTWAGGTGAGACAACTTTATGGTTCATTAAGTTTGAAATCTGCAAAGGAAGTGCAAAAATAAGTGTATTTTAAAGAAAAAGAAATACCAGGACATTTAATTGGAAAGGGCTATTTTCAAGCATAGACAGGGTAAATGATTCTGYTGTCAGAAGCAAATTTTGGAAACTGCATCCCTATAAAGGACCTAGAGATGTAACTGCTATTCTGCATCCCAAGCTTGGGCACTGGGGGCTGRAAACATTGGGGAATGCAACATGCATAGTGTATGACTGATGCTGGCCCACCTGCTCAGACACAGTCACTGAAGAACAGCTGCAGCTCAGACAAAGGGYGGAATGGCCAAACTGCTTCTCAACAGCAGTAAATGTTTAGAAGAAGAGCAGAGGGCTTGCACAGTGGTGCATTCTCCTACATGCCCTCACAAATTCCCAGTGTCTGCACATTGGTACTTACAGAGGCAGAAGCTCCATCTGTGTGTTTAACAGTTCCACTACAAATGTAACTTAAAGGTTACCTTAAAGAACTGTGTCTCTGCTGTGCATTTGTGCAGGGCAGGAAGCATTCACTGCCCATTATTATTCTCTAGGTATACACAGCTAGCAGACAATGTGCAGAATAGAGCCACCAAGGGGATATAAAACTACTTCAAGCACCAGTTTGGAGAAAAGAAATTACTGCACCTGTTGGAAAAATACACTAGGAAGTTTAAATTCTCTTTGTTTTTAAACTAATCCTGAAAAGAAAAAATTATTGTCAGATTGTGAAGCAGATGTTACCTGGAGTGTCTGCCCAGCCGGGGTGCATCACAGAGAAATGGATATTTCTGTGAGCCTTTGCCCACTGTTCTGTCAGGACAACTTGCTGTCTCTAGGATAGAGCAGTAAGAGCCACGCTAGCACCACATTCAACAGCCTGTCCACCAAATTAGTTCCCAGGGAAATAAACTACATCAAATGTGCCATAAATACCAGAGCATTTATGTACAGCAGAAATATACCCTTGCTCATCCTGGCTGGATTTATTGGATAATTTCATCAGAGACTTCTACAGTCATTGCCATCCATACCCTGGCTACAAATTCACTTTTAAAGCAGCTGCACTGCTTTCACTGACCATGTCTATTTGCTGCAGACTGTGGGCAAGAACTAAGCAGGCAGACAGGGTTCATCAGCTAAAGACAGTGTTCCCCCTTGGGACTTCTCTCATATCAAATCAAAGTCCAGCCATGCTCTCCTCCATGCAAGATGTATGCACTCCTAAGGGCATGCCATCATAGTCGTGAAGATTACTGCCTGTGCATCTGCATGTGGGTTGGATGCAAGGGGAAAGCAACAGTGACCAACAGTCTTGTAGCAAAGCAGATGGTATCAGCTGCCTAGCAAAGAAGGGCTGGGCTTTGTTTTCAGTCCCGTGGGCTGTACCTTGTTCTGTGCATACACCATGGTTCCATCAAATGGCCCACTTTCCGACTGCAAGTCAGATACATTTAATTTTTGAACTAGCATGCCCCCAGAAGAGACAGTGATCTGTAATGAAATAAATGAAAAACAAACTAAGGAAAAGCAAAACCAGGAACTCCCCACAGATGGATTCATGCATGCAATGTAGTCTTCAGGCCATAGCTGGAAGTCCCTACAGAGCAGGATTCCTCTGCATACTCTTTGCATTATGCTTACGCTCAGAAGTAGAGCATACCTGGAGATGAGATGAAAGATACATAAGGTTTTAAAGAAGGGATTTTCATTCAAATTGATGTTGATTTGTTTCAGGAATTTTGTGCTTCTTCCTTTTGGAAAGTAATGGGGAGAAAGAAAATAGCAGAATAGCACTATTTGTAGTTTGTATGTTTAGCATTTACTGAAGCTAATTAGAAGCCATACAAAACTTGGGAAATTTCATTTTTAAAAATTTACCTGCTGTCTTATTTTACACGAAGATCTGTAAAGTCCTTTTAAGCCTATACTCCTGTTGTACATATTTTGCACTCTGCTGCAAGAACTGACTTGCCCTAGGGAATCTAAGAAGGTAAGTTCCCAAATGAAGTATTTTACTCTGATTTCCAATGAAGGGTTGAGAGCAGCACACAGGAGCTTTGCCTTAGAGCAGGAGGTTGTTGTTAGCAAAATCCAAGAGGATTTTAGAGATGCTTACGGCATTGTAAGTAATCCTGCATTGCTAGCACAGTCAGAGAACTGCTGCTACAAGCCAGAAGGTAAAAATAGTAAAAAACCCCTTTTAAACAGCATCACAGACTCACCACTCTGGCATCAGCTGCTTTTTCCAGGAGGGGCACCAGGGCAGTTGTCATGATGTATGTACCTAAAAGACAGACAAGCACCAACATTAACTTCTCATTTTAAAAAAAGCTTTCTTCCCTCTCTACCCTCCTTAACAACCCAAACCCCAAAGTCTCTTTACCTGTGAAATCTGATCTGAATTTGACAATGATTTTTTCTTGCTGCTTCACCTGCAGTGTGCCAGCTCAATTTGTAGTGGTTCACACCGCCATATACTTAGCAAAAGGCATATATTATTTTACAAATTTTTGTTTGTTTTACCTATAAAGAAAACAGCTCTCTACATTCATCTGTGAGAATGTGAAGGCAAAATAGCACAGGTATGAAATTCCTTGAGTGGGGGAAGGTGATACCAGTGAAGAAATGGGGAATGCATTTCCCCTGCAAGTCTGACATATACTCACAGATCTAAGCTGGGTCATGAACAAGAAAAGGAAACTGCACTTCATACTTACAGTTCTTAGGGCATTGCACATGCACTTAAGATTTGTCCATTCTTCCATTCTCACTATGAAATCACTCAGAGTACACTGACACTAAAACCCACCCCTTAAATCCCCAGCATGACCATTATAGAAGATAAGCAATCCTTGGGGGAAAAACTATTAATGTTGCCTGCCCAAGGCCGTGCTAAGATTACTCGGGGAAACTTAATTGTGTCCTTCCCTGCTTTTGATCATGTTCATGTAGCAAGGATTTTTACACACCAAATATATTCCATTACCAGCAAAGTTTGTTATTACAAACACTGTCCAACTGTCAGTGTATTTGACTCAGACACACAGACACACCTAGTGATGTTTCCAGCAACCAAGCGCAACACAGAGATTTTTTTCTCAGTTTAAAATGTATTTTTTAAAAATGCCATTTAATTCAAAATKAATTTAGCCCCATTTAGTCTAGTCCTTCTACATCTACTTCCCTCTCGTGCCTTTACAAATGGCTCTAGTTCAACAATTCTACCAGTTATAAAGGCATTTTTTTCCTTGAGCTACTGAGGCCATGTTTTTCACTAAGCATGAAGACTTCAGCATGTCTTTATAACCTCTCTTCCACACAGGCAATGAGATCACCCAGTTAAAATACAGCATGTTTATAAACATGGTACCAAAATCAAACATGTTACATGCCTGGTGAACAAACTGTTCAGTTCCCCTGTCAGTCACAGTAGCCTTCACTTTCTCTATTTAATCAGAGGTATGTCCATACACACACAATATATTTAAAACCCTGGCAAATCAAACTAAGCAGATGCACCGCAGATGAGCAAATGCAGCCTGTCTTCAGCAGAAAATGCGAGCAAAGGCAGTTGCCAGTGAACGACGAGAGCCCGGCCGCGTCCCCTGGTAGCGGCGGGGAGACTGAGCGATGACATCATCGGCACAAGAACTCCCGCTGACTGCCAGGGGAGGCTGCCGCGATGTGGGGAAAAATAATAAGAAAATCACTTCAGTATAAGCTGASAGACTGGTTTTAATGCTGTTTGGCTGTGGATTCTTAAAAAAAGTAACATCACGTCTTGGTTAAATAAGCTGTGTCTCCTAAAGGCAGAGCTGCAATGCACCATCTCTGTCGATGCTCCATTTTTCTGTCCTGCAGATTAATTTACACTTTCAAGGGGCTTCATGTTGATTTGTTAATTCTAAAGAGCTGCGAAGATGAATGCACTAATGTTGCCTCATTAACAACCGAGTTTTGTTTTGTTTTCCAGCCGAATAAGAGAAATGCTCAATSCCAAAAATCCTGCTTAGAGCAACTACAGCTTGTGAGAAGTTTACGTGCTTATTTAGAACCACAAACTAACTGCAAAGCCCACATCTCCTCTCTTCCTCAAGTTTATTAAGAATTCAGTAAATCCCACAAAGCCAGAGCATTACATCTTTTTGCCCCACAAGACCACTTGCTCATTTACTTTGAGACAGAGCACAGAGSAGTTTTGATCACAGCTCCCTATGGCAAGCAACAGTATCTGAAAACACACACAGACACAATGTCTGCAGCATTTAATTTCTCCCACTGCTAAATATTTCACCAACTACTGTCCCCATTTTAAGTGTTTGAACACAAACTCCTCATTCCTTTGACAAAAATACTTGGGTATTGCATTCTTATTTGCCTGGGCTGGTCTGTCAGGCAAAACAGCCTGGAAATTTAGAATGGTAATAGCAGAACAGATATACTCTATCAGCAAGGTTTATTGCTGCTTAGAATACATCATCATCAACTGAAACCTGCCCATTTTTATCAGTGCAAAAGCTGGCCTGTAGAAAACTTTGCAAGGAAAAGYAAGACTGATTCAGTAGAAGAAACTACATTCAGCTCTGCCCCTATGTAAGGAAATCAAGGCAACATCCAAACTTTTGCCAATACTTGATTATTAACACCAATGAACTGGATATCAGCATTTCCAAAACAAGCACTTGAGCATTCTAACACATTTACTGGATGCAAAAAAAATTTTGKCTGTTAAAGGAGAAACTTCCTCCCACAGAGCTTAGTTTAAAAAGGTAAGACACATCAAATGTGGTTAATGCTTAATTATCACTGTGTTGAAACTGTACAAATTGAGTTGTTTTGTGGGGTTTTTTTTAACRGTGTAACACAAAAGTACATGAAAGGAAAGGTAATATTCAGCAGTGCTGTGCCTTGCACTGAAAGCAGTMATTACTGGGTATCTGTTGAACATACATCTAGTACTACCCGCATTTGTGTCAGGGGCCAGATTTGTGCATCACCATTTTCTGTCACTGGAAGGTACATTACCCACATGACCTGAATGCTCGTCTCCCACTGGTGAAAAGGGGGGAAAAATCAGTGAAATAAATGGTATACAAAATTTCCCTTTGATGAGAAGTATTTGCTGTGACGCAAAAGAGTCCAGCACAATGAATTTGGGAGTTTGCTCAGAAGCAGTAGGAATGCATAAGAAGGTGAGCCCAGTCTATCACATCCATAGAAAGGATTTCATCTTGCCCTTACCAAACTCTGCCAAGGTGAAGAGTTGACTTGCAAAACCTACTGGACAAGCTACAGCCCTGTTCTGTGTAATGAGGTTTGACACAGCACTGGCTGGCCATGTTTTCTCCAGTCAAAAAGGCTCCTGGGATAGATACACAATTTATTTTAAAGATAAACAGTCTCATAACATTAGTTTTCTTCRGAAAAATTTCTGTAGGCTTTATGCCTTGGAGCTGATCTCCCATAAAAGGAAATCACATACAATACAGAGTAATTAAAATTTTTCTATAGAGCAACACCATTACACACCATAAACCATCTTTATCATACAGTAAAGTAGACAGGGTGGGTTGCCAATTATGCATTAAACAAGCTCATTCCAGTAAAAGTAATGAGCGTGGCATTTAACGAGAACATACTTTGTTCATACACATTAAAGTTTAATGTTTACTTGAAAAATATAAAAACAAAACCCACAAAAAATATTGAATCACCATGCATCCCCTTGTGGCCTGTCTGGTAATTGTTCCACCTGGTCTGAGATCTTCTCAATTCAGTCAAGTAAYATGATATTGTGCTCTAACTTCCAAATCAAATTTTTGACTCCAGGCAGTGAACTCCTCTGCCAACCTGGATAAGCACTAATTCAGTGGTTTCACAATCAAAGAGTAAAATATTAATGACATATGTGTAGAAAATGAGGCACTGTTATGGAGATAAACATACAGTAAGTTGTTTTTTTTTTTCAAAAAAAGACAAAAACTACAAAAATCAGCCTGACTGAAACAACTCCTAAATAAAGTTCTGCTACCTTTCCYATGTCATGATGCAGAAGCTGAGGGGACTCTATGGAAGACACTATTATTAGGTCTTGTGGAAAGGTAGCTCTGTATCCTCTTACAAGTTATTCCACTGTGGGTCTCATGACACGAACAAAATGAAAGCTATCCTAGTGCACAGGACAGCAGTCTCCAGTGTATTAGACACTGGTCTTTCTCACAAAAAACTGCAAGTCTTGCTGTACTAAAACATGAAAGTAATAAAAACACAGGATAGCCCTAACAGAAAATATAAACACTGTGCATGCAGATTTCCAAACTGCTAGTGGTTTAAATCAGTCTGCCAGAACCTGGAAGACTCCTTAGGATTCACATAGTTCAGACTGAAAATTAATACRATATGACATAAAGTAAAAGTACACAAACATATACTCTTGATTTGCTTTAAGATGTAATGTGACCCTAAAATCTGTATTTTATAAATCAACCTTGAAGAAAATTATGGTTTCAGCAGAAGCAACATTGTAAACCCACTACCTTCTTATAACATCAAATTAATTGATGATACAATTACTATGGACCCAAGCGTCTTGGTGGATTCCAGAATTTTTTTTGCTTGATGTTCTATCTGGCAATTAGTGGCACATTGCTGGTGAGGTTTTTGCCCTGCTAACATTGGAATAAGGGCAGGCAGCCAGCACCACACTAAGTGAAGTGTTTCATCTGCCTGAGCTCTGCAGTATTATTAGCAACAGTGTTATTTTAACTGTGAAAAATGTGGGAACAAAAAAACCCCCTAAACAAACAAACAAAAACACCAAACACCACCAAAAAACTTTCACTGTACAGATTTCAATGGCTCATTCATCTGGTAGAAATCAGTTAARCTGGCTTGCTTTTCTTGAGTGCAAGTAAAAACAAACCGCAGAAACAAACAAACAAAACACCCAACAAACAAAGTTCCATTCTTCATTGGCCTGATTATTTTTCCTGCAGTTTATGCAGTTCCCAGTAAGAGACATCCCTGAGTCTCTTCTCCTGAGTAAGAGATCAGGAATGAAGATTACAGTGTGCTGTCTCCAAGGGCCAATTCCACTGCACTAGCAGTAACTCAGAGTGTATGGGAAGAGTTAATGAACATGAAACACAAAATAAAGGTTTACATTTCCCTCAAATGACAAAGCTCATCTTAATAAGGGCTCTTCTGTCTGCTGGGAACCAGGCTTCAGWACAGTTTCTGCATGTGCAATTATATTCAACCTATCCTTTCACATACCACCTCTGATCCATAAGTCTCAAAGCTCTTTAGAAAGAAAACCRGAACCACAGCCTCCTTTTCACAGATGAGGTTGTCTTGCCAAAAATTAGGCATTGAACTTACAGCAGACTGACAGCTGATATTTAAGTTATTTGATGTCCAAGTGATTCAGAAGACCAGGCTGCACTGGATTCTGTTAACACCAGTTAGATACAGTTCATGTGTAGGGAAGAGACTGACAAACGTGCACCCAGGTTAAGCAGTTTGCCATAGATGGGCTATAGTATCACTCTGACAGATAAACATCATACTTCCTCTGGCTCTAACCCTTCTTGTACAGAGTGGAAGTCTATTATTAAAACATGAGAGCCCATTAGATTGAGGAAAAGATGTATACTGGGAGCATCATTTATCTCTCAGTGTGTTTTAGCATCCCCTTGCCTGGTAAGTAGAAATAAAAAAGTAACATACATGTCATTTTTCCATGTCAAGTAGGAAGATATATTGAGTAAAAGCAAAGTACGGCAGGTGATAAAACAGAGGAAAAAGGATTGTTTCAGCTAAATGCCTACTGCTTCAATAAGAACATGCTGCTTTTGCCTTTACTTGCTTATAAATGCTGAAGGTTTTTTTCAAAACTACTGAATACCACCAGCTTTAATAGTCTTTTCTGGGAGTTATACTAAAAAAAGTAAAATAAAATTAAATTAAAAGAGTTTTGACTCAGAAGTCTACAATACTCATCAGAAGAAATGACTGCTTGTTGCTGTCTAGCTCCTGKGTACAAACCATAAACTAGAGGACAGAGAAAAAAATCTGCCCATCAGGACTGAAGGTCTGCAGGAAATCTGCCCACATTACCCCCAGTGTCGCTCARTTTGGTTTATTTGAAAGTGTGTTTCAATCAGCAAAGGGCTGTTTCAGACTTGTGCCTGGCCAGTGCTCCCACATTACAGTCTAGGTGTTCCATTCTGCTCTCTATTGTTCACTGAGCTCCAGCAATCAGACAACAACAGTTCTTGAGCCTCTAGCAGGGAAAAAAGGCAAGGTGTTTCATTTGACAGCAACAACAGAACCACAACGAGCCATGCAGCATTTGTGCCTCAGACTCACTGTAAGGATTCTACAGGCACMAGTACAGATGCAGCTGCCACCACCTGCTCAAAGCACTTTACAGTTTGAACTTGAATACTAAACAAACCATACAAAGCCTTAACGATCAACCTGTGTTTTACATTTTCATGAACTTCATCCACCTGCATATTCTGACAGCACCAGAGAGGAGTATGCACCTCTTCTTTCAGCTGCCATCCTCAATGAGCCAGTCAGCTCTTTTACATTAAGGGAATTTTACTTTCTATTCTAACCACTGTTATTTTTGTACATATTCATACAAGAGGACTTATGCAGTCATTTTTGTCCAATGTAGTCCAAGAAAAGATCAGGATATGTTTCACAAGTCAGATCAYCAATTAAAACTGAACACTGACATCCATTATGCTCAAAAATGGACTAACAAATCAGTCAAGAGGAAAACATTCCTAGACTAGATTTAAAAGCTCCACAGCATTTCAGACACCTAAATGAGCAATTTTACAGCTTATAGAAATGTTAATCAGCTATCAGCTACAGAACTCAAAAACTGTGACGTGTGTATTTAAAGCATGTTATATTTCAGTCTTGCATTTTTAAATAGTTACGACCTACACACACTCCTTTACTAGACCAGAGACAGGAAAAGTATCCTACAAGGTAGGAAAAAAAAAGTGAAAGAAACATGGAAGGAACACCCTACATGTAAAGATTTGCAAAAGATATTGATATTATTCTACCTTGTTAGTCAAGTGAGGRACAACTGCACATTTTCCAAACAAGGGCCTTGAGCCCATGTCACCCTTCATGGGGCAGAGAGGAGAATTTAGTTTGTTCTTTCAGACCACATTCAAATTTATAGCCAACCTATATACCAGCCACATCTAATTTAGCCAAGATTTTCTCTGAGAACCTATAACCACAGATAGTTACTGAAGGAAATTAACTTCTCCCAAGAAAAACATACCCAAAGGCTCCTAGTACTCAGGGAAATAACAGAGCATCTACTCTGACAGGTCTTTCTCCACACAGCTTTCTCCTACTGTGGCTCCAGAAGTTATGATTTATTACCCTATCCCCTTGACTTTGAAGAAAAAACCTGTGGTTTGTAGCCTTGGTCCTTCATGTGTGTCTGGCCTGCAAGCACAGAAGCTTCCTGTTGCCCTGTCAGCTTCTTCCTGCTCAACCAMGTCCCACTCTGTTCTATAAGATTCAAAATTTAATCCTTATTTTTGTCTAGAGAGAAGCAGTCTAAGCAAACAACCCAGTCCTTGTCTGAACTCTGAAGAAGTTGGACAACAGAAAATGATTTACCTCCTTAAACTTCTTATACAATCATGCAGCAAGTGATACATGAATGACTAACAGAGATCTATAAGTAACATCCACTAAAGATAATACAGGCATTTTCCTAGTTTCCTACAACCATAATTCAGCTTCCTCTGTGCAGCTGTATACCACTAGTAAGGCTGATTTACAGCTCGAAAAGCAGAATTTGCTGCTTCTACTTGTGTGATAAAATATAATTCAACTGATGAGCCAGTATGGTTCCTCAGCACTTAATATCCTCAATATCTGAAACTAATCCAAAATATGCTTTTGTATTCAGATGTTGTGTTTGTTTCACTCTGCTTCTCTACTGAAGAACTGTACCTTTGCACATTGCTGGGTTTTTGACTGAAAGACCACAAGAGGATAAAAACTAATTTAAGGTGAATAGATCCCTCAGGATAAAAGTTCTGGTACTTACACAGCCARGGGAAATTTGATGGCAATATAAAACTTTTTGAATTTTTCAACCATGAGAAACAGAAGAATGTTAGCAGAAGAGTAAGTCTGAACCAAATGAATCTCTGCCTTTATAMTTGATTTAATTGTCAGTTTAATGTATTCAGACTTGCAGAAAAAATGAGCTGTATGCACAATAACAGTGAAGCACARGACATTTATACTAAAATGTTAGTTTTCAAACATAAATAGGATTTAAGGAACCAACATAAGAAAAAAGGCTAAGAATAAAAACCAACAAWGGTTTCCAGGWTATACTAGTTCTATAAATGCCTTATCTTTATAGACTAGGTTTTCCTCATCCTCATTCCAGATAATGATAACAGGAGGAAAACACAGAAACAAAGCACCACAGTTCTTCCTCAATGTGTCATTTTTGAATATATTGAAGACAGTCTCTTGAGAAATCCACCTACCTTGCACGGAGGCAGAGGGAGAAGAGTGTCAGGGCTGTTGGGCTGATGCAAGCACTATGTTGTCTTTTTGCAAGAGGTGCAGCTTTCAGCCTTAYAGATATTACCAGTGTGAGAGAGCTCTTCTCTCTGCTGGCTGGCTGTTTGCTCACCTCTTTTCCACAGCTTCTGTGGGCAAACCTTCCACTTGGTCCCGCCATTCTCCCTGCCCTTCCACATCTCCACATTCCCTCTTGACTTGCTTCCCATCCTTTGTCCCTGTTACACCAGTGCCACACAGTTCACACACAATATCCCTTACATGTGGAGCACCCAAGACTTGCCCATTAYTGCTCAATCCCTTGACTAGGGATTGCATCTGCTTGAGAGCATCCAGGGCACTGCATAGGGCACAGGCTTCCTGCACAGCACCTCTGTCACACACAACAGGCTGTGCAAGCCCACTCAAACATTTGAATGTCTCTTTAAAGACATGAATGTGTTCCAAGCTCATTCAAATCCCAGAAACACAATTATTACAAAGAGCATCATTAGCAACAATGCTCAGAATGAAGTTCCCTAGCAAATTTCAGAATCAACTTGCCATTTTCTRCTTCTGCTATGATAAATAAAGATGCTGATATCAGAACAACTGAAAAATGGAGAAATTAAAAAACGACACTCCGAACAAGCTGTAATATTTCTTCTTTTCCTTCCTGGCTCCATCCCCATAGGAATGCTATGATCCCTCTTCGAGCAGGAATACATACCTCACAAACCCAGCTATAAAAACACACTTCTGTAAGCAAAGTAAGCATGTTCCAGAAGAAAACCTTCAATACTCACCCAAAGTGTTTGTTGCAAAGTTTTTTTCAAGTCCATCTTCAGTTAACTCTCTGTTATTCACCATACATCCCGCATTGTTGATCTGCAAAACAACTCCTTTAAACAAAAACAATCAACACAAATATCTACAAGGAAATCCACACACGAGCAGTCCACGCTAATTTGCTGTTTTCTGGCACTACAAAACAAAGCTACACACTGTAGATTTTATTTSTTCAATAAAACATGATTGCAAGATGTGGGCAGCTAGCGCAGTCTCTCTGTGACATTTGTTTACCTGCCTTACTGTCCAGAAGGAGCTCAGACTTTTCTTTCCCACCTCAAAAGAAGATCAGCCTCTACACACCTTCCTACATGTTCACTGGCACTTCTCAAAAGTAATTTCCTCTTTTTTATCAGATGTTCCTCATCTAGTAAGCACRAAAGGAGCTGCTCCAGGTGCCTCAGTTGTGGTTCAGCCCCCCAAGCAAATTTTCACTGCTAAATAAAGGGGGAACTGCACTGAGCCCCTTGCCAACCATGATGATTAACTGTTTAGTCTCTCCCTGGCTCTGTTTTAGTCTTTGGAGTTTTTGCAAAAGTTTAATCTTTCAGAAGGTCTAGCTTTAAGAGGGACAATGTTATTAGCAATGAAAGTCAAAGAGAAAATGTATGGTGCCTCCAAAGTTGCAGCTATAAAATTACTGCTTTTCTCTTTTTCTGTAGCACATCTGTGTTAACTGAGAAGGGACAAGAGCAAGCAAACCATGGGGACTCCTGAAAAAAGCATTTAGAAAAAATTAAGGAGAGAATTGTGGGCCAAACTGTCAAGTCTACATGACCTGTCAGACAAATTCATAGGCTACACACTCCCAAGACAGACACACATGATTAAAGTACATGAACTTACCAAMACATTTAATTTATGTTCATTTCGGAATTTTTCAGCAAACTTCCATATTTCCTTGGGATTAGATATATCCACAATATGCAAGAAGATGTTCTAAAGGAAAAGAAACCAAGTCACAATCAACAGGGAAAGTAAAGAGAAATCCTATTTAGGCCTGTCTAGGTGAAAAGGTATTTAAGTAGTATGAAAAAAATAGTGTCTCCAGAAGCCAACAAATGCAGACTAACATACACAACTGCAAAATTTAACTCTAGTCCTTAAAACATGTTTAGTCATTATTCAGCTGCTTCTGAGACACAGATTTTTAATGTCAAAGTTAWTAAGAGAGAGTCCTACTTAGATAAATATATGTGACAGACAGTCAGGCACAACAGAGAACTAGAAAAATATCGCAAAGCATGCAAAAATTCAGTTTAAACAATTTAGCAGCTTTCTCTTTGGCTGAACTTTCCAAGGAAATGTTCAAGGTCACAGCATTAGAGAATAATCTAGGTTGGAAGAGACCTCTGGAGGCTGCCTGGCAAACATGGAGATTCCCCAGTCTGTCTGAGCCCCCTGCTCTGAGCCTCCAGCATTTGATCACCCTCATGGTAAAAACATTTTTCCTACTGTCTACTCAGAATTTTGTCCCTGTTCCAATCTGTGTCAGCTGCCTCTTGTCTTCCCACTGAAGACCTCCARGAGAAGCATGGTAGTGCCTTCCCAACACACTCCCATCACATGGCTGTAGAACACAGCAAGACCCATCTGAGCCTTCTCAACACTGAGCAAATTCAGCCTTCGTACAGAGTCACTTCATACATCACACGTCTCATCTCCCTAGTCACTCTGTGCTGGACTCACTCCAGGACAATGATGACTTCCTCATCCTGGGGAGCCCAAAGCCAGGCACAGGACTCCGGCTGTGGTTTCACAAAGGCTTAAYCAAGAGGAAGAGCACTTCCCTCAGCCTGCTGGCTAGACTCATGTTCGTACAGCCTGGGCTATGGTTGGCCTCCCTTGCCCCAGGACACTGCTCACAGAGGGACAACTTGTCACTCCTAGGTCCCTTTTTGCCATCTGCTTTCCAGCCAGCTAGGCAAAGACTGCTCTTCATTCTGTCACCTGTGCTCTTAAAAAGATGTAATCAGATTCTGCCCTTGTATTGATTCATGGGGGACACCACTAAAAATCATTAACAGATCAGCTCTGTACTGTTGATTATTACTTTCAAATGATCCAGACAGTTTCCCACTCACTTYTCATCCACCAGTTCAAACCACATCCCTCCAAACTGGATATCATAGCAAACCATGCAAAAAGCCTTGTCAAAGTTAAGGAGAGCACTACTCTCCTCCTGTCCACAGGCAGAGCCATCTCAGGGATCAGGGAGAGAATCAGAAGGGTAACAGAYAGAGAACTTGTGGGCTGAGATAAAGACAGACTAATAGGGAAAGCAAAAGCCACAGACAAAAGCAAAAAACTCCAAGCCTATGAGCATACCACCCTGAGAACACCCAATCTTGTCTGATCTCAGAAAGCGATCAGGGTTGGGCCTGGTTAGTCCTTGGATGGGAAACTGCCTGGAAATATCAGATGCTTGAGACTTTTTACAAGAACTTAACTGCCTCCCATGGGCAGGCAGGTGTTCAGCCATCTCCAGGAGAGCAAGGCTCCATCACACATAATAGCTACTTGGGAAGCCACCAGCCCAAGTATCTCCCCATTCCTTCTTCCTTCCCCCAGCTTCATAYACTGAGCATGATATCACATGGTGTGAAATATCCCTTTGGTCAGTCAACCTGTCCWGGCTGTGTCTCCTCACAAGCTCCCATGCAACCCCAACTTCTTCTCCAGTGTGGCAGTACAAAAAGTAGAAAAGGCCTTTGCTCTATGTAAGCCCTGWTCAGCAATTGCAAAAGCATCTCTGTATTATCAACCCTGTGCTSATCACAAATCTTAAACACAGACCCATGCAAGCCACTGTGAAGAAAGCTAACCCTATTCCAGCCAAAACCAGTACAACAAGCAAGGGTATGCATCCACTCCAGCACTCTAGTCGTGCCAACTATTTCTGCCTAATCTCAGTGAGATTACAGCCCTGCATGGATTCCTGTGTTTCCTATGCTATGTGTACTCCTGAACAGGCATCTGAAATGGGCTCCCAGACATGCTACTTTCTCATGAAAACTGTGAGAGCTCCTCCATTTCGCTGTCCCCTAGACACATACTCATTTTTCCCATGACTCTACTACTCTTCTGTGTTTGGTCACTACAAACCAATGAATCCCCTTTAAAGCCTCCTCACTAGGCTTAGCAAACCTGTTGGCAAAGACACTCTTGCTCTAATATATCATTGCTCCTCAGCAAAGATCATTTAACAGAGAAGGTCCAAGAGGCTTTGGCTAAGGCCMAAGTGACACCAGCTGACCATTCAGGTGTTGATCTGCAGGGCATATATGCTCCTACCCAAGCCCTTCTCTTTCACTGTGCAGATTTAGGAGACCACTACTAGGGCTTCCATGCCCTTGACTCTCTAAACACTCTTGATGAACTCCAGGTTACCACTCACAATGTCATGGGCGCCCATGTGGTTGGGCAACAAGARGTACTAGGCCAAGGTCCAGAGCAGCCCCAGCAAACTCTCTGCAAGACCTTATATCTGAGTTCCCAGCAAGTGACAAACCTCTCAAGTCATCAAGCCAAGACTGCAGACGGGTGCCTCCATCCCCCACAGGAAGGAGCCTTCAGCCATCATCACCCACGACTTCCTCCCACTGTCAACAACTGTTCAGGATCATCTGTCTCCAACACCTCCCCTGACAGAGCTTGCTCTTCCTCATCTGTTACCATGGCACTATACCTATCCTATAAATGCACATCTGCAGGCAGAGAAGGAGCTGCCTTCTGTTGCCAGCATTCACAAGCTTCAATTCCTCCCCATCTTAGAAATYTCTATCCACTACTTATTCAAATGCAACTTCTAGCTGTCCTTCCTTCCATGCAATGCGCTCTTCTACTCTCYGTAGAGACCCTGTCAATCTCCTGTTTCTACTCCCTATGGTTCTACAGCCTGCTCATCTCCTGCTGGAACATGACCTGGCAGCTCAGCACCCTGAGGACAGCAGAATCCAACATGTGAGGCCACCATCATGCGCTGCCCCAGGCTCAGGGAAAAGTCTCAGTCACTCTCTGCAATCCAACATCTGCCACATTATCCCTCTGGAGCTCTGTCTGGGCTAGTGTCCCATGAGCCAGGCACAGTTGCTCCAGCCAAGGTGGTAAAGCATGCTTTCAGGAGCATCACTGCACCCACTCCAGCTGTCTCAGAGTSCTGGGTGCCTTCTGCATCCCCTTGCATGCTAACTGCTGCATTAACTGCTAAACCCTTGTCAGTCACTCCATGTCATAACACTCTTGTAAATGTTTTGCAATGTGGATGCAATAGGAAAAAAAAAAGGGTTGACATAAAGCAAAGTTATCATTTTCTAAACCACTAAAGCTAGAAATAATTCCTCCCTYGAAAACATCAAAAACCTTTTGCTGTTTGCTACAGACAATTCTTTTGCTTTTTGCAGATTTGTGTTCTACACAGTACAAGCACAGTGGCATTTACCAGCATACAAAGGCACATCAACTCCTACTCRTCTCCTAGACAGCACTTAGTCTCAAAGAGACACCACAGATAGTCTTATGACGTATGCCAGGAAAAGGCAGTTTTAAAATAATTATGCAGAGGATGTGTTCTCTTGCAAAACAAATAATCACTAAAGGGCCTTCTCTCTTTCCAAGATGTTTTTTTTAATACTCATTATACAAGCAAACGAGAAAAGTGAAGAAACTGAAGAAATGATATGGCATTATTCCCGGCCTGTAAWTCTGCTTCCCTGAAGATAAAAAGCACATGACTTTCTCTCCAGTCCTTTGATTTCAGCTCCTTAGTTGAGTTTAAGTCAGAATTTCCTCATTGTAATAATGTGCTCTAGGATGACCCTGCTCGATCAAGGAGATTGGACCAGATGACCCACTGTGGTCCCTTCCAACCATATCCATTTTGTGAATAATTTCTGACCAAAAACTTGACATTGCTCTACTGGTTCAAGCTGGATACCTCTTTAAACTTTCTACTTTTAAAACTAATGCCATTATCTACTGGTACAGAAGAGGTAAAGATTTTTGGGTAGATGTTCAGTATTGCAAGGGATTTCAGAGACTGAAAAAGATCTAAATCAATGCTTAGCTGCTGAAGAGTGTCACATTGACTCAGGAAAGGGATATGCAGACCTGTTCCCTATAAAAGTCCTCAATGGTACGAAAGCCATTTTCAAAGCAAACYTAATCTCTGTGACTTGATCTATTTTAACAAATTAGGAGAACTTTCCAGTTCCCAGATCTAGGAGCAGGTGACTGCCAAAYAACTCCATTTCAGCACTGCACTCCAGCATGTACTGTGGAGGATGGAAAAAATCTTTGGTGTATACTATAACAGGACCTCCATCCAAATTATCAGGAAGAACAAGTTCAGCCTGGATACAGCCTGTCAAGTTGCAGATAAAGCATTTTATTATCTCTCTGTATTGCTTCTGAATGAGCACTTATAAAGAAGGATATTCTTGTGGACTCCTTATTAAAATGCTCTTCCCAGTGCAGTCACGTGTCCCACAGGGCCTCTTGTACAGCTCATCTAACACTTCACTGAGAGCTGCTCTCTGCACAAGTGCCCTGTCCCCAGGGTCACAAACAAATTCTGCAGTGCCCTCACACTCCCCCATGACTACAGAAATGACGGGTCCACAGCCTACCAAAAAGTGGGAATGCAGTAATTATGCTGCCTTTAGAGGAAGAATATTATTTGYCTCACCAGGTGACAGAAAGCAGAACATGAAGGAACCTTCAGAGGTCAAACTCACCTCTCTTCCCAGGCAGCCTGACTGCAGTTAGAGAAGGAGGTAACACAGATAATCACCATCCTTACTATAGCCAAGGGATTACACAGCTATAGACAGCTGGAAAGTGTTTATTTCTACATAAGAACTGATCTAATTCACCTCCATTAAAGAACTGAAGAATAATGCTAGTTGTCACACTAGGGAGCTGAAATCAAAGAGGAGAAATTTAGTCAATATGACATCTCTAACCATAAAAAACTCTTTAGAATTTTTGATCCACATTAAAGCCTATTACTGGAATCAAAATACAGCRTACAAGAGCCAAGTCATTATTTAAAATGAAGACAGGTCTCCATCCATGTACTGTGGGTTCACCCTGGTAGGTAGTTCAGCCCCATACAACCCTATTTACTCACTCCATTCCCAGTGGAAATGGGGARACAATCACAAGGACAAAACAGGCAAAACTTGTGGGCTGAGATAGACATTAATAAGTGAGGCAGAATCGCGTGTGCAAACAAAATAAAACAAGGAACTAATTCACTACTWCTTATTGTCAGGCAGGCATCTAGCAATCCCCAGGAAAGCAGGACTTCATCCCATGCAGCAGTGATTTGGGAAACCAAACCCCRTATCTGTGAATGCCTCCTTTTGCTTCTTCCTCCCAGCTTTTACTGCTGAGCAAGATGTCATATGGTCTGAGGAGTCCCTTCGGTCAGCTGGAGTCAGCTGTCCCAGTGTGCCCCCTCCTCATCTTCTTGTGCATCCCAACCTGCTCACCTGGTGGGGCAGTGTGAGAATAAGAATAGGCTTTGATGCTGTGTGAGCAATAACTAAAACACGGGTTGTCAACACTGGCTYGGTCACAAATCCAAAGCATAGCACCAGTGAACTGCTAGCAGGGAAATTACTCCAGCCAAAACCAGGGCACCAAGTAAGAAAGATAATGACTAATGAACTTCTCCATAAGCACACCCTCCTGAACAATTAACAAAAGCAACAGTGACAGATATAGGGGYGTACTGTAGAGTGATATACACAGAAACAAAAAGAATGTGTAATAGAGGGAAGGAGGGAGGGAAGAGGTATTATAAGAAAAGGAAATGAAAAGGCATGTAGAGCACAGAATTAGTACCACACACAGGACTTCACAGAGCAGCCAACTTTAGCAAATCAAGAGCACGTTATTCAGACACATAAAACCTTCAGCTCCAATGCTGTAGACTCATAAATGTCGTTGCAAGAGTGTTGCAATGCATTAACTTTTAAAAGCCTCAGACACATAGTTAGGAATAGTAAGTAGGACATCAAAAAGCAATTCAACAAACAAACATTAAATAAAACAGCATGCTGCTGATGATGCTACTAATCACAGAATACATCACCTAATGAAGTTAGGTGATTCAAATGGTTTGAAGTTAATCACTTCAAATCATTTGAATTATACACTGCTAGCTGTTTCCATGTCTGTATTAAAGCCCTATTAAAAACACAACAGCAAGATGTTGGAAGAGTATCTCAAGGCCTCTGTGGTCTTTAATATTAACAACTTTTCTAAAAGTAAACAAAAGACTAGAAAACAACTCACCTGATTGCCCGTTTCTGTCACTATTTCCTCTTTGGCAACTTCAGCCCGGTCCTTATTTCGGCAAACCAGATGAACTGTGCCACCTGGTGGATTGCAACAAGAAAAGCATTTGATAATTAATTACTAACTGCATTTGGGGGAGACATCAGCATTTTAATTAGGTGAGATACTGGGTATAAGTAAAAAGCTGGAATATTTCTGCTTGGCTTTAGTTCCTGTGAAGGCAGGCAGGGTCATCATGCAAGGAAAAGGCCACTGCACTCTAAGTACTGTGCTCCAACCCCTTCTGTCAAGTCTGTACATTATGTTTAGTGGGTGAAATACCAGAGCTAAATGGAAAATTGGAGCTAAGGCATCTGTATCATAGAKAGTTTTTTTAATATATGCCTCAGGAAGTTCAGTAAAGAGCTTGAACAACACAAGTGACTAGAAYTGCTCTGCAGAAAGGAAATAAAAGTGCCAGATACTGGAATTCTCAGCAGTGGGAGATAAGACAAGGACTATGGCCTCAACTGCAGCTTGGGAGACTCGGGTCATCTGAATTATTTTTTATCAGAAAAATAATTTTCAGTAGTTTTCTTCTCAACAGAAAGGCTTTCTCAAGAGGATGCATAATTTGAATCCTTGTGGGTATCAAGCAGCGAGACACAGCAATAATTGGTTTGATCTACTGTTGCCAACAGTCCTGCTCCAAGTGAGATGCTGGACAAGGTGACCTCTAGAGGTCTCTTCCAACCAGTTCTTCCATGAAAGGAAGACACAAGRCAAGGCTCTTCTCAGAGACCTGGATACTTCACACAATCTTATCACTTGATCATATTAAAGAAAGCTTCAAACACAAGACAAAAGTACAACTAGGCAATTTTTTTTTTGCTTCATATTCTCTGATTGTTACAAGTGATGTGTTAATTTCAGTCTTAGGCACACCTATATTCTTTACTTTTGCCTGTTTTAAAAGTTGTTTTAGGGATTGCTAGCAGTCTACCTCTAGAAAGCTCAAGGAATTAATCCCTAACAGAAACAGAATTAATCCATAATAGAAACAACAACTGTGTCAGGTCACATTTTTTAATGCCCAGAACCCAAATGCAGAACACCAAATCTACCTTGGGATGATACAGTCACACACTGCACAGCCCAGTCTGGGGTCTGATAATGAAACCTTTTGTCCACAAGAGAGGTTTTTACACTGAGCACCAGGACAATGGCGAAGTTTAGGTGTGACTGACACATTAGGAAATTAATTTAAATCTATTTTCTTTGGTAAAGATTTAAACTATTTGAACTTAACACATGGGAATAGTCAGAGTAGTTGGAAGAAGACTGTATCAAGCTGGAAGTGCAGTTCACAAGACATAGAGGAAAGCCCAAATCTGAATATTCGTAAGACACCAATTCAGAGAAAAGCTGAACTCAGACTATAACAATTGCCAGTCAGAAATATCTGAGTGCTTGAAGGTAAAGCCAACAGAGCCAGATTACTCCTCTGCTGAGTCAGAATTCCTTATTCACTTGTCATGGAGTACTTGAAGAAATGCAACCAGAAGTCTGAGCTCCAACAGCTGACACTGAGTTTCAAAGTGAGATGTTCAAGGATGGGACAGGGAAGTCATTTTAACTTCATATGAACAGCAATGCCCATACAACATATCAGACATGCAGTCTGAGCCCAAGGTTGTTCTGCTAAACATGGTGACCAAATCCCATACAGATCCAGCCAGCTTTCCGACTTGCAAAACCTGGTAGAGATACCCATTTGTGAGCAGAACAGTCACCTGACAAAGCAATACTTACATAAAGTGATTAAGTACAAYAGCAGTGGTGGGAACCTGACATCAATCACATGCTGGCACTGATGTAGATCTTAAACCCAGACTCTTTGATACTAACAGTTTTTAATTAATTTCATTTAACTGAGTTGCCACTTTCCTTCATAAGATGGTTACAAAACCCAAGCACAACAAAGAGAGAAAAGAGCCACAAGCTCCTCCCCTTCATTCTACGTGCCCAAACTCCTGTCACTCTTGCACAACAGGAATTACTTTGTCAACTCTGAAAGGGATTACGTTTATCCTTCAGCAGCAGCTAGGCCCAGTTTACACCATGTCCTTGCRTACAGACAGCAAGATAAAAAAATAATTACATGTAATCAGCCAAAGGGCACAAACTCCAGGGTATTATCATTAAGATCAAGAACAGGTACACTGGGGTTTTTATGCTCTTCCATCTCATTTTTATAAAGACRATTGTTTTCTTTCATCGTATGATGCATTTGCAGATTCCTTAGTTCAGGAATTCAGCCAGGCTGTTACTTGTACCGAATTAACCTTAAACAGACACTGATCTGTCACCAACATCCTTAGATGCCACTGTAACACAGATAGTTTTGGTAAACATGCACTTGAAAAACAATTTGCAGCTCCCCTCTGCTAATTTGGTTTCCTTATYCGAGTTTTCACTGCACTGATTGGGCTTAAACCTCTAACCCACACTAAGACCCCTGTGAAATGATGCCACATCCCASGGATTTGTGTTTAAGTGCTGGAAGGCCAAACCTGCTGCCTTCCATCTTCTCTGTAAGCCTCCTGGGAGCCCCATGGCAGCCCTGCTCACCTCTCCTCGCTATCTCCTTGGCYGTGGCCTTGCCAATGCCACTGTTTGCACCAGTGACCAGGAAGGATCTTCCAGCCACATCCACCTCCACATCAGCTGGGTTGAAGCGCTTGGAAGCAGACTCGTAACCACCTCTGAACAAATCAAGAGACACCCGTGAGAAACTAGAAGCAAGCCCTTCCAAAACAAACACATGTATGGGTTGAAAAGCAYTTTCACAGCTCAGCATCCAGTAATTGCCCTATTTACTCTCTGGACCCATGGGGCAGGCCATGAACACCAGTGTGACCCTGCGAACAGCAATGTTTCACAGAATCAGTAAGGTTGGAAAAAATCCTTGAGATCATCAAGTCCAACCATCAACCCACGTTCACCCCCGGCCTCAAGTGCTGCACCCAGACGTTCTTCTCAACACTTCCAGGGATGGTGTCTGCATCACTTCCCCGGGCAGCCTGTTCCAGCGCTTTGCAATGAAAGCGACAGCTCGCGGTGGCGTTCGGCCGCCCCAGCCCACCCAGCCCGGACCTCGACCCTCGTGGGGCGGCCGRAGCCCCAGGGCGGGCCGGGCCGGGCGCTCCTCAGCGAGCGGGGCTGGAATCCGCCCGCCTAGGCGGGGGCGGGCAGCCGTCCATAAAAACACCACATAAACACGGCCTCACTGCGGAGAGACAGGAACGGCCCAGCCCAGGCGCTGCGCCCGCCCCACGCCGCCTCCCGGGCCCGGGCGGCCGCCGCCCGTACCTGGTGTACTCCCGCAGCCCCTTCACGAACCACACGGTGTTGCGGTACCAGGACATGGCGCTGCTGCTGCYGCCGCCCCCACAGCCGAGCCAGCCCCGCCTCTGCCCTTACATAAAGCTGCCGGCCAGCCCGGCCGTGTTAGATAAGGTCTGAGGGGCGGCTCCCCTTGGCCTGGCCCGGCCCGGCCGTGTTAGGTAAGGGCTGAGGGGTGGCTCGGCTCGGCCGCGCTAAAGAGAGGGTGCRAGGCAGAGCAGCGAGTGTGACAATGGGGGTAGCGCTGCCACCTTCCTCCTTAGCAGCAGTTCGTGGGCTGGTTCTTCTTATCCTTTCTGTTTTCTCCTCTTCTCTATTAGCCATGAAGGATAGCTGTAGCCAGCCCCTGCCTCGCTGCCGGCGGCTGTGCCTGGCGAAGGTGGTGGCGGATGAAGGATGGAGGATTTCCCAGGGCCCCAGCTTGGGGCAGATGCCGCTGCCGGCTAAAGCGGGACTGCAGACAGGCTGTTGTGTTTAGGGAATGGGGAGCAATGCTACAGGCCTGCATCCTCTGCCCTGCYAAAGGGATGCTCCCAGAGGAATATAAAAAATGATGCTGTGCCACATGAAGTAGCGTTTTACATAACAAATCCATTAAATACCTAGGTCCTACTGGTGAAGTGAAGTATTCCAGTAAGGAAAGGATACACGAGTGGCTGTAGCAGTAAGGGGAGTGAAATTCAAAGTGTATTCAGTTTATGTTCTTTGGACCTATGAAGCCCAAGAGAAGCACTTGGAGTTGCACATCTGATAGCCCAYGGTAGCCATAAGGAAATTGTCATTATAGGTACAATTATACTTTTAATTATACAAAAGGTCTATGTGCTTGGAAAGTTCTATGTGCAAGTTGGATAAATTCACGTATTTTATAGGATATGCAGGGCCACATGCAGAGAAGCTCCTTTGGGAAYTCTCTTAAGTTACCTGATTTCTATAACACAGATAGTAGAGAAATGGGAATATTCTCTCTTTTTTGATCCTGTATGTGAGAAATGCAGTTTATGATTAGCTTTACGCAAATGTTAAAATGAATATTATATGTCTTGTGTTAGAAAGTAATGTTGTATTAATTCTCTTAAGTACTGTGTTAAACATAGTTTTAAGTTATAAAAACTGTTAAAATAGAAATTATGCTATGTAAGATGCTTTGTTTAAACGAGAAAAAACTTGCAGTGCGATAACAGCCACAGGACACCTAAATCTTTCAGAGAAAGGAATTTATTGCCCTCTTATCAGAAGAAAYGAACTTCTTCCCGCCTCGAAGGCCCTGTTAAGCTTCAGAAGAAGTTGATGATGACCAGACAGAATCTTGTGTTTGAATAGAATTTATGCATCATGTATGAAGTGTATGAATATGCAACAGGCTATTGYTCTTAAGGGTTAATCCTTTGTTAGTAGGGGTCCTCTTTTGGGCTCGTGCTGCCCAGAAAGAGGTACCCGGACGTCCGTAACTCTTTGTCTTTATGGTCTCATATTGTCCTAATTCAATTTTGTCCAAATTATTATTACTCTAATTGTATTACTATTTTTATAACCATTTTATTACTATTAAACTTTTAAAAAWTTTAAAAACAAGTGATWAGCGTTTTTCACAMTGTACTACAGCCTAATACTTCTTTTTCTAAATCTCTTTGCTCTGGCAAAGGCCTTGTACGAAAGTCTTCCACTTTCTCAGCACGATATGTGAGTGTTAGGCTCATACAGAAGGCACTTCCCACCATGAAGTTACAACTTTTGAACTCAGCYCAGTCTGCTTGTACTGTACATTATCTGTGAAGTAACAGTTTCTAGAGGGCAAAGAGACACATTTCACAGTGATATCTTCTTCCATGCAGAGGCCATCCAGCTACATGTTGTACCTTTTMATGAAATCTAAAAATGCTCATCTTAAAACAATTGAAAGGCTCTATTAAAAAATTTAAATACAGTAAGACAGTATTCCCTTGTCATTTCTGTGTTTACCCTATTTATTTCTTAAGAATTGTGATTATGGCTTAGTACAAGCAAAATGGGATGATGGCTCTGATGTGTTTTGTTTGTAGTTCCAGCCTGTGTTCTCATAAATTGGGAAGTTCATCCTTGCAGTCTGCCAACTTCTGAAAGTAAATGGGGTGCATGCAGATACACAGAATTCCTCACAGGCTGAACCATTTGGACTGTGATCAGCATGATGCTGGCTGATGCAGCCCTGAGGTGCTAACCARTGTGAGTATGCCTGGCAGAAGCTGTCCATGAGTCAGACACAAAAAGAGATTATGGCAGGCGGAGAATGGGAGCAGCTCRTAATATTTTGGGGGTTAAGCAGTAATGGGCAATTACAGCATATTACTCATACTGAGATTACAGAAGATGTTTGAATGTAATGTTGGCTACCAGTGTCATCCTGGTACATACACAATTTTCTCAGAGAATATTACATAAATACTGCAACGCCCCTACTGCAGTCTTACCTGTACCCTTCTAACAAATGGCATTTTAAGGACATTTTGTAAGTGCCCAGAAATTATGCCCTTTCCAGAGTGCACCAATCCCTGAGCACATTCAGCTGTGAGATTTCTGCTTAGAAACACTTGCTTTTTCTGTACTGAGGGGCTAAGCTTGCACCCAGAAATGAACTGTCACAGCACTGTCTGTCTGGGCAGCCTCATAGAATCAATCATTAAGGTTAGGAAAGACCTGTAAGATCATCAAGTCCAACCTTCACATCAAAAGCGAGCTGTTGCACACTGTCCTAGCACCACCTAGATGCTTCTGTTGCCTCATTTCATCCCCTGTGGTGTTTTGCTTCTGTACAGTTGTTCCAGAGGCAGGAGGCTGTAGAGATTGTGTAAGTGCTCTCTGCTAACCCAGCCATCATAGTGATGAAGGGTTGTACAGGAGAAAGGCAAGATGTAATTTTGCCAAGAGCTGGGTGCTGCTAATGAAGGACCTGCATCTCAGTATTCTCACAGGCAAATTTCTGCCCACTTCAAAAGTTTTGACCACATGTCTTGCCTTCTGCACTGAATTCTAGGTTGATACATCTTGTTAGCTGAATTAGAACCTATTCTGGAGCTTTGGAAATTCAAAAAGTTACAGCTTCCGGTTTCTTTCTTGCTAAGCTGGTAGCTTAGCAATTAMCTCCAATGGGACACTGCTCTGAACATGAGGGACTTTTTTAGACAAAGAATTTTTCTCTTGGATTGGCATCCTACATCTCAGACCCATATCAGAGCCAGCAACTGGTATATTTGTGCCATATAGAGCTGAAAGGGGAAGAGCCAGAGTCTCTGGAGCTCCTARTATTTCCCTAAATTCGAGGACAGAATAAAATGGCTTCACCCAGGCTAATAAACAAAACTTAGTGTTTATCCCTGATAAAACATATCCAAGTTAATTCTTTTCCTATATCTATGCTATCAAATACTCYATTACATGTTCCCAGGCCTTGATACTCTTATTGCCCACAGGCAAATGATTGTTGATGCCCAGGTCACAGTAGGTATTAAGCAATACTTCTGTCCAAAACAAGCTCAAATGTCATCATGAATAGTTTGCTCAAAAGGTGTTTTTTTTTTCCCAAACACTACAGATGAGGATGCACCAGGGTTAACACTGCACAGCTTGGCTTGGCCCTGATGGTCCTGTGTTCTGGTGCATGCATTTACCAGTGTACAAATAGCCCCCAAGCCTGTTATGCAAGCCCTCCATGACTGCAGGTAATCCTCCAAGCACATAATTCTGGAGTGTTGTGGCTGTGAGCCTCCAGATATTAGGATTTTTCTTGGAGTAATGAGTTGAGAATCTCAATTTTCTTAAAACACAAGAGCTGGTGAAAAATACCTCTCTGGCACTCAGCTGGGCTAACATGAAAAACATACCTTAGACTTGATTTGTCTTTGTACYTGTCAAATAGCAAGAAGTTTTAAGCAAAGTTTTAATTACTTCTAGCACAAAGGAAAGTTGAAAATGCTGATTGCTGTTAAGGGCTGTGCATTTCAGCRTGTTTCATGTTTTCTTCCCAGGGGACAGAGCTAAAAGTAGAGTGCTCAAGAGCTGAAAAGCAATTATATATTATACAAGATGTTTAAAACAGCTTCAAGGCCATTTTGCCAATATCTTTTATTATCCTTTTTCTCCTTTTTTTTTTTTTTTTTGAGAGGCTAAAAACTTGGTCTTAAGTACAACTGTCTCCTTTGCTTGCTTCTTTCTGAGGACCTGGCAGGCTGCTGGGCATTCCCTCCTTTCCTTGCAGTTACTAATTTTCTAATTAAGTCTCTATGCCTGCCCCTATTAAATCAATCAGAACTGATTCAGTTGCCACTGATTGCAGTGGGAACAGGCACAGGCTTTAAGGGCCAGGTTTGCAGGAAAGCTTTGCWTCTCTAATTGGGGCCAGGTTTCCAAAGGAAATGGCAGTTGTGTGCAAGCCACGGTGGTGGGAGATGCTCCTAACCCTGTTTTTACCACGCTGGCCTCAGCTCTGGATGTAGAACACTTGAAGATTTTGSTATAGGAACTTGGCACAGCTCCAGTCAGTGTAATAGCAATCAAGACCTGTCAGCAGCCTGGGGAGAGGCAGTTGACACTTGTCCTGTTGTCTGGATGAAGCAGAGGGTTTGGTGGTTGAAGGAGAACATTAAGTCCCTGAGATCTCAGGCACGTGTCTGAAGTGCTTGTGGTAGTAGCAGRGTGAGAGAAGCAAAAGCTGCTCATCCTGAGTGCAGAGAAGGGTTGGAGTTCTGGCCCATRTTGTGTTTTTGTGAACAGTAGGGTGTTTTCTTTGTTGTGTACCCAAGTCATCACCAAGTTTGCCAGCTGCTGTCATCATCAGTGTTGTTTCCAGTGAAGAGTCAGGCTTTCCCCAGACCAAATAGTTTTTTATTGCTGAGGAACAAGTGTGGCAGTATGTTATCATATCTATTACTCATTGCTCAGGGGCCAGTAAAAGGAATTTCATGCTGTGCCTTATCAGAAGTATAGGTTTGCTTTATCAACTCCTGAGGGCCCTGGTCTCTGTGAGCCTGCAGGGCTTCCCAGAGTCAGACATGTCCTGGTGAAGAGAGGGGCTGCTTAGTGTCCTCCCAAAGTGGAAAGAATTGGCTAGGAGAAGCCAGCTAAACCTGCTGCAAACCTAGTTAATCTCCTATACATCAAATAATTTATGCAAGCTGAAGTGTATATAATTATTTTTAAAATAATAGGATGGCTTAGGATATTTTCAAAGTAATAAAACTGAAACATTATAGTTGATATGCATCCTAGAGAATAATTTTTTTTGTCAATAAAAGATAATTTTGTAATTTCCATGACTGAAAAATTCTTTATTTTTTATTTACTGTTCTTACAGTAAACAATATACTTGAATGTATACATGTTTGTTGCTAGGCTGTGGCAGTAATGCAGTTATCTATACTAACATTTTCTTCAGCTACCTGTTTTTCTTCTTACTGCTCTTCTACTGGACCTTACTGTTCTTACTACCAGCTGTTGGACAGGAATGCTTACAGGCTTATTGACTCAGGTGAGTCCTGCTACGCTTTTTTAATTCTTCTGCAAATCTTACTGCTTATTAGCATTTTACTCCAGCCCAGTTGTTACCAAATTGCAGATGTTATCTGGTAGAATGTATCTTCCAAGAGGTATCTACAAGCAGAGGAACACACACACCTGCTTACATGGTTGCTCTTTTGTTCAAATGCCAAAGGAATAGTCTGAAGCTTTGTGTCTTCAAGCAGTCCCTGTGCTGTTGTAACAAAACTTGTAGAGATATATGAAATTTATCCATACAAAGCTGTGGAGCCAAACCTTCCCATGCAAATAAGCACCAGACCTGTTTACTTAAAGTCTTATTTCACCTGGACAAGTTGGACAAGTTTTTTAAAAAACAGGTTCACAAAAAATACTAAAGAAACTCTTTGTTTCTGATACCTTCTGAAAATAAATAGTATTTGTTATGAACTACTGTTGTGAAATCCATGCAGAAGTAGAATAGCAATACAAAAGTAAACAGTGATAATAAAAAGCTACTGTCTATAGCAGCTTGTGAATAAGACTGAATAATGGATTTTTTTCTCCACTGTTTGCATCCTGTGTACTCATTTCATATTACACTGAAAGGTTAATTCTTTTTCAAAAAGACTGGCAATCAAACCCATAAGATATCATTGAAAGGGACATTAAAGGTTGTGTAGTTCAAACCCCCCTATTGTGGGCGGGGACACATTTCACTAGACCAGGTTATTCAGTACTCCATGCAACTTGTCTTTAAACACTTCCAGGGATGGGGCACCCACAGSTTCTCTGGGCAACCTCTTCCAGTGCCTCACTACTCTTAGAGTGAGGATTTTTTCCCTATTATCTAACCTAAACCTACTCTCTTTCAGCTTAAAGCCATTTCTCATTATCCTGTCACTACATGCTCTTGTAAAAAGTCCCTCTCCATCTTTTTTGTAGGCTCCATTCCACATGCAGGTACCCAGCTCATCTGGGCATCAAAAGACCTTGTAAAAAGAAAGCTTTCTTGTGTGGTGATTTGCAGGCCCACAGTCTTCATCTCTCACATTTGAGCTGCTGTACTGCAGCATGGGGAAGGGAATAATGGATTCTTCCTTTGCTGGAGTATTACTAATCATACAGAAGAGTCAGTATGGCTGAGATTCAAATCTGTGGGCGAAATCAGTCTCTGGATATAACTATTCATCTCAGCAAAATTGCAGCAGGCTTGATTAAAATTATCATGACTGGTAAATGTAAAGTACCTTAATTTTTAGACTGCAGTCACATAGGCTTATGCACTTACACTCATTTTTATTCAAATGAGACACTTGGTAAAAATCCATTGTTACAAACATATATACATGATTTCTCAGAATTCCATACAATTTGTTCAGAAATCTTTCAATATGACATTGATCTTCTCAGCACTTTCCTTGTACTATGCAATATCAGATGGCACTTGCCAGCCTTTTTATTTTCCCTCAAGTACTATACTTTCTAAAAAACATTTTCTGTTTCTTCCTATGGCTGATACCTGAGGGATCTGCATCTACTCCAGCAGTGAATGAACAGGAACCTGAAGAAACCTTTGCCACCAAGCAACAGTTTCAAATAGCAGTCCTGGTGTAACAATCATTTCTGTATTACATGTAGAAATACARGCGTCCTCCTTGTGATGCAAAGTCCCTACCAACTAGAACTTGGAGAATATTAATTATCTGAGAAAATATTCAAGATAACTTACAGAAACTGGTCTAGTTTAAAATGCTGTACAATATATATGAGTTATCATCAGTTTAATCTTTGTAGCCCTTTGCCTGTAAAGTCAAAGCATTTAGGATCTTTAACACCAACCGTTCCTATTTCAGGATCTGGGACATTTGAAACAGCTCTTGGCACAAAGAAGCAGAAGCTATTCTAGGTTATTTTATTTTTCTGCACAGTTACCTTGTAGTTTTAAAGTCTGATGTCTTGGGACCTCATAAAGCTCAGAGCAAGTGCTCTGTGAGAGAGATCATCTTCTCTGACAGCACAGCATTCTGGTTTCCAGTCCTGAGAGGATGAGGTCTGTAGTATGTGTGATGCTCTTCTTTTCTCTCTTCTTTGGGCCAGCAGGTAGGAGCTGTCTGTGTTCAACATTTGGAGTGAAGGATTGCTTGTCTGCCTGCTGCTTCTAAAATAGCTGTGGAAAGCTACTCTCTRGAGGTTTGGAATCTTATGCCTATTGCTGAAGAAGGTGGAGTAGTGGGAGGACAAATATACTGTGGGCAATAAACTGTAATAAGTGTAACTTATTTCATGGCTCCTGGCAGTGCACTTGTATGTATGTGTATAGAGTCAGTGTGTGCAGACAGAATTGTCTTTGGGTCTTCATATTACTAGATTTCTGTAGTACTCATAACTAGCAGTGAGCTGGCTATCCTAGCCATTGAAGTAATGTATATTTTTTCCTTTAAATACTGGAACTAGACCTTTCCTTCTTAAGAAGGGGAGCTGAAATAACTGAAACAGAGCTGGTTTCCTGCATTGTAGTCAACATTCAGTGCATAATAATTAGCTTAAGGGTGTATTTTGTTCAGTTTTTCAGTAGACATTTATATAACGGTGGGAAGAAAATTAACATTTTCAATTTGTAATTTTAGTCTAGTGGCAAAATTCAAATTAAACATTTTAAGGTGTAGACTGTATTTTCAGGTGCTTGACCTTTGGGCTGTAATGACTTAATTCCTCCATAGCTGTTTGCTGAGGAGCCACACCTACTTCTGTAGGGACTGAGCATTTGTCTGGGACACCRTCATTTTGTGGCAGTTCCAAATGCTGCTGCTTGCAAGTTAAGGTGCTGTGGCCCGTGCACACRTTCATAGCTTGCCCCTTAGTGAGATAAAGTATCTTCAATTAAACTGTTTTCATTTAGATTTGAGTGCTACTGGGGCAACTTGAGAGAAACTATGCAGCTGCTGGTGGGTCAGAAGAGTCACTGTGACTCAGGAGATTCTAATCACATGCCCAAACCAGGTATCYCTGCTCCAGTCCTGCAAGATTCCAGTCTGCTGAAAGTGCAGAAGGCATGCATTGATTCCTTTGAGCACAGAATTTATGGCTCCARCTGTTTTGGAGGTGTTGATGTTCTCACTTCTATGTGCCATAGCGTATTGATGTACACAAGGTAAAGGTGTACAAGTAGAAAGGTGTAAAAGTGTTTTGGTTTTGTTTACTTTGTATAACTTCAAAATATTTCACAAATGTCTTTTGCCTCATTAATACCACCTCTATAATTTTGTGTTTTTACCAACCAGGTGTTGAACACTAGCACAGTGACTTAGCAGCACTTTCCCGACATGTCAGTGGGTGCCCTGGGTTCTCATACCTGAAGAATTWATCCTCCATGTCAGACTGTAGAGAATCAGTCAGTCCTAGCCTCCATGAATGGGGCATAGGCCTCAGGTTTACTGTTGTGTGGCTGAAGCTTGGCAAATCATTGCACATCTGCTGAGCTGCTGTAACCATGCACACAGCAAACACAAGGCAATGTCGCCTTACATCTCTTCTTCTCTGGGCTGAACTAAAATCTCCTCTTATTTGCTCCAATAGGAGAACATCATCACTTGCTGTGAGGTCACTACAATCAATTCAGACTTAGGTCAGGAGTATTAGCCCTCAATTCCTGGTGATTAAGAGTGATTCTAGCAGTATTTTCCAACAGTGAAGTTTGTACTGGAGCCCTGTGGGTGGAACTACTTTCTTGTTAAATTTCTTTTGCATTATCAACTGAGTATAATTTTCTGGTTTTATGCCTGTTCCAGGCTTCTGGGTAAAGTTCCGGTGTAACGATAAACAGCTGCTGTGTTGCATTTGAGTGATGGATGGAGTTATGCCTTCTGATAGGCAATTTCTTAAACATTTTGGGTTCTTAACAAATGAAAGATGCTCTCCACTGAAGGTAGAATCCCATAGATCAGTTCAGAACTGAACCCTGAAATCCTGAAGCCCAAGTGGTGAACCACTGTAGTATTTGTGGTGGGAAAGAGGAATTCTAGCATTTCACCATTGGCAGCAGTTATGTTTCAGAAAAGTGAGGGGCAGTGGAGAGTGTGTGGTGGAGCAGCTCTTTGGGAAACAGAGCCAGGATTTTTTCCCAGATCCAATCTGAGGCCCACAAATAAAATGCAAGTTTTCCACTGGTCCCATTTCCCTACATAAAACTATGCATGGCCTATGCCAGCAGTATTAGTAATTCCTATTCCATGGATTTCTGAATGGGGCAGCCTGGCTGTGACCTGTCCTGAATGGATGCTGCAGAGCAGGGGAATGCTACACTGCTGCTGCCCTCATGTCAGATTATTTCATCTTTGTCCTACCTTCTTTCTAAGATTAGTTCTCTGGAAATAAAGAGTTCATAAATCTGGGTCCTGAATTAAAATCCTTGTAAACCAAATGCAGGCTTATCCATATAATAGCTGATGAGATAAATATTCTTGTTTGAAGACAGGTGGTTCCCACAGATGTTACACTGCTTTCAGGCTCAGTCCCAGGAAGACTGGTTGAGCAGACCCTGTTCAGCTGTGGCATATTGTTGAGCTCTTTTGCATATCTCACCCTTTCACAGGCATTTTATAACCCTTTTGGGTTTCTCTAAAACACAAGTTTCAGCTGTGTGGGTTTTAACAGACAAAATACACATCTTTTCCTGTGCCTTGGGCCACACTCAAGCTCATCTAGAGGGGAGCCCCTCCATTTTGACCACATTGACATAAGTGCATAAGAGCAAAAGCATAAAGACCACTTTTACACTGCATTCATCAACACATGAAAAAACAATCCACCAGGACCACTTCTGGGGTTGTTCCATTACATGTCACAAAAAAAATTGTCTCTCTGCATGCTGGTGCTTTTAAAGCTGCTGCTGCTGACTGAAAAGCTGCTTGCATTACATCTGTCCATTAAGTACAGATTTCCATATGTACAGCACCAAGATGAACAAATCAAATGTACATTCACACCACAACCAGAGAACTGCTGTAGAGAACACATCTGCCTGAAATTCTCACATCCCCACCCTAGTCTTATTGTTGTGGTCTATATTCAAAATACCAAGGTAACATCATCAGTTTTCCTATAAACTTGATCACAATGGTTTGACAGTAATCTTTGTGTTAGTGTGGTATTGACAAATTACTGCCATAGAAAAGGTGTATCCCCTGACTGGGGAATGCTGAGCCCTGCTTGAAGCACCAATCTGACACTCAGTAGCTCAGTTCTTTGTTCTGCCGAAGACTTGCAAAGCAGCCTTGGCTCACTTTGGATGTGTTGGATATATATGGATGTATTCATAGTGTCTGCTTTAGCCCCAAAGTTAGATATAGATGCTTCCTAGTCCAAGTTCAGAAGAGACCTGAGGGCCATATTCAGGCTGCCTTTTACACATGCTCGTACTGCTATCACAGCTTCTTACTGGCCAGTCTGACAGGGGCCTGAATAGCTCTCTAGTGAGCATCTCAGTTACTGTCAGAGTCCACAGAGTCCATGTGCTTTGCTAAGTGGCCTGAGTACACCTCTTTGTCTCAGCTCCCTCAGCTAYAATCCAGGGACAATAGCAAACCTCAGCAAGACTGTGGGGAGATGTTCAGATCTCAGTGAAGAGAACAACATGGCTACTTTTATAGGCAAAGATGTACTGTGCTATATACAACAAAAGAGGGACCTGGTTTTAGAGGAGTTTGCCATCTGCAAGAGCTTSCTCCTGGTAAAACATCCAGAGTTAAAAAATAGGATGTAAAAGTTAGCAGGGGTACACCCTGGCACCTGCAGCAGCATTTTTGCACAGACCATGCTGTATTCCAGCATAGCTATTTCCAGATGGCACTGTATTTTTTAATTTCCCCTTGAAGCTGACTGCTATCACAGATATATATCATACAACAAAGATGTACACAAGGATGAATTATTGCCTGTTCTTTGTTGTACACACTTTCCCAAATATCTGGAGATTTATTTATGCAGCATTTACTCTTCCTCAGAAGAGAATCTTTGCCTAGAAAAACAGTATATGCAGCAGCTACAGAAGATAAGGAGAAACAGAACAGTATGGCTAATAATGAGAACACCAACAGCAAAAATGTACAGGGTTTTGTCACAGTAATCCTGAGGCTGATGAAAAGGYGGGATGAAATTTGGCAGATACACAGAAAAAACCCAATAGTTCCCAAGAATGAACCAGAGAAAGAGGAAAAGGCTGAGGGTTAGATGGACGTAGTACTTGTGAGCATTCTGCCTCCAGGGATACTCATCGTCATCATCATCATCAATCACAACAGACTTGGAAAGCAGCTGCCTCATCCTGGTTGAGTCGTACAGCAGCAGAGTCACCTGGAGGCATTGAGGGAGAAAAGGGAATAAGTGAAGTGGCTGCAGAGAGTCTGAACAGCTTCTGGCCACTGCCAGTCTTTGGGTCAAATTAAATTGGATGTGGGAAAACAGAAAGCTAAGGAGCCACAAATGAGGCAGGTACTGCTGGAAAATAATGCATTTTTTCTTTGTAGGTTATTCACCAGTGGGGGTCAYACATTGGAAAAAAAATGCTGATGGAAAGGCATGAGAACAGACTGTAGGGAGATGGCAGCAGCTCCCACGCTGGAGACTTTTAAGAACAGATTACAGTAACTGCTAAATGACTTAAGTAGTGTAGTTCCTGCCTTGTAGTGGGTAGATTTTTCTCTTCTAACTCTATTTTTCCATGGTTATAAAGTTGGATCAGTTTATATCAAATTATAAAGCATATAGACTATGACTTAAACCTCAAAGAAATTGCTTTAGATACTTGCAATGTACTGTTGTCAWATTTTCTTCAATTAAGTGCCATTTTCCCAGATTGCCCCATTCCTGCCTTCAGTCGAAACTAGCAGAGAAATATGTGGAATAGCATGATGCCAGGTGGTTAGGAAGGGCTGGTATACAGGGAAATGCAGTAGGATTCATCAGTGTTGCCTGGATTCCTCATTTAGTCTTAGCAATACAAAGAACACACATAAATTCACTGGGGTTGTCAGTCATGTTCTCTTTCATAGAATTATAATCTGTGCTCATTTTTCTGCTTGAAATGAAAGAGAAGAGCATCCCTCATTTTACACTCTTCTTTCTCCAGAACACTATCCAAGGAAAACCTGTTTGGGTATATATTTTTCCTGGTTCAGATTTTATTCCATGTGCCCCATTTTCAATAGGAAAAACTTAGCAAGAGAATCCAAAGTTTTCTCTTATTCTTACTCTTCTCTGGAAAACTGTTTGGTTATATATAAATGATTAAATATTTGTTCACAAAACCAACTGGTTTTCCAGCCCAGATGTTTCCCAGCCCAGATGTTGGTACCAGTTTTTGAGAAACACAGTTTAAAGTCCGAGCACCAACATAGGCAAAAAAATGGTGTTTCCACTGATGTCTCACATCCAGCTGAGCACTCAAAGCAACAGGCTAGCTCAAACTGTCTCCTCATATGAACATTTATTTTACAGAGACTCATGAGGCACAGRGGGGATAAACCTGCCTGGCCAGGCTCTGAGGTTTCTGCATCAGGGTGCCTGTGGCTGGACCTGAAGCCTCCTTCAGTCCATTTAGCTTTAGCTCAGCACTCAGGTTCTCTCAAGCTCAGCAGTGAGAATGGGGTTAAATGGCAGATGAGTATTGGGTTTGAGGCAGTCAGAGAGACCTCCCAGGGAGATTTATGAATCTCAACTGCATTTAAGTAGTTCACAGAAAGTGCATTTAATTCTTAAGGATATTGCCTTGCCAAGCGTGATTGAAGAAATTGCTGGCAGTTGCTCACATTGTTACTAGCTGCTGAACATACATTTATGGAGCAGCGTGGCATGAATTCAGCAGGCCTCTCTGGGTGCTCTGGAATGATTCAGTTGCCTTGGTGAACAGTTACCATTGCTTTTTAAAAGACTGGAGGTGGTAAAGAAATAGATGAGGAGCCTACAGACTGCACAGATCTRGGCTAGAATAACTTACTATTAGATGATGTCCATCACAGGACAGCATCTTTCAGACTTCATCCTGCACCCATTCTGTGACCTTTTAACTATCAGAGCTCAAACGAGGGCACTGCTGGATGAAGTCAGTGCAGTCAGTGAACAGAACAGAGGGCAGAGTTCAGGCGGGCGAGAGACTTGAATTTGGCTGCAGACCAAGTGCTGAGATAACACGTGAGTGAAGCTAATCAAGTTCTGACCAAATGCACTGCCAAACTGCAAAATAAGCAGTCCTGCTGTCAACTGAAGTAAAATTCAAACCATTATTTGATGTCAGCATGAATATTAACTGATCCGTTTGCCACCTTATAGTGAGAAAAACTGACTTTTGACAGAAATGGTTAAGAATGAGTCAACATTTTTTATAAAAGCTTCAGTCCACTAGCCTCAAAACTGCCTTTCAGTTCTGCTCTAATATTTTCTAAACTATTATTAAATGAACTTTTGATTATACAGACAAGTCCACTGGTGTGATCGAATGACTAAGCATTTGCCAGTAGAACTCACAACGCAGCAAATTCCTTGTAACAAGATTAAGCACTTTCTTTTTTTTTTGTCCMTTTTCTTATTTACTGACCAAAGGGCCTTGGAGGACATGATTCATATCCCAGTGATGTACTGTGGTTTTGTTGGGTTACCACTCTGAAAGAGTGCAGTGAATGCAGAGACCTGCAGAGGAGGATTCTTTCCTCCTTCTTTCAGTCCTGGCAAAGAAAATGGCTAGAAGTGTTGTAGTAAGGCTCTTCATGCTCCCTAAAAGCCAGTTACCACCATCTGCAAAGGGACTGTCAGAACAGGGTGGATCCTTTAGAGTCAATACAGAGTTACATAGTTTTATAGTGACCAGGGTTTATCACTRGTATGAGGGTGCCTCTACTTGTCAAACTGCCGGACTGGGGCTCAGCAAAGATATAAGTGAGCACAGTCGACTAGAAGACAGATGGCTGTGGTTAGAAAATGGTGCATCTAGATTAATAAGTCCTGCTGTGTTGCAGGGATATATTTACTTTAGAAGGAAGTGATTCTGCTGCAGTCATTTACTTCTGGTCAGGTCAGAGTGGGAGTAAATTGAACTTGTGAAGCACTATGTACAAACACAAGTGGTTTTGTAGTACTCCCAAAGCAAGGAGAGTAACTTAGCTTTTTGTCCTGTCTATATGAAAATAATGGAGAAAGATTTGACATGCTTGGAGGATTGCTTGTGGAAAAAGGACCCCATTTACCACAGGCATCCATGTTAAGTAGTCATTTCTCTCAGTAGGGATGGTAGCACAGATGCTGTGGTGCAGGAGAAAGTCACACCACAATGTGTGGGACAATGCTGAGCTCATTAGCAGCTCACTTGACTGACAGGTGCTTTTGGTGCTGGAACAAGCACAGCCCGATCCCGTAGCTCTCCAGCACTGGGTGCATGTGGCTGTGTGGAGCTATCCTCATGTCTTAACTAGCAAGTCAAAGTCGAGTCACACAAAATATTTTTCACACACAGAAGGCACATTACCTTTAAGCTGCCAATCACGCCACCCACCAACAGATATAAGGGAATCAGTGGCTGAACTGGGCAGTCTTCCAAAAACTTCATTCCTGAACGGCAAAAATGGATGTTTGTTATCTCAAGTGATCAGATATTGCAACAAGCTGTACAGTGAGAACTATAGATGCTGTAAGTTAAATGTCTTGCTTACACCCAAGACTTGTATCCTGTGTCTCTTGAAATTGGGGCTGAATTAAAAAGGGGCTGCACCTCCCACTAGAGGAATGAGGGCCATGAACAAGCAAAAGGCAGAAGAAAGAAGAGAGAAGAGGCAAAACCAACATTACTATTTTGTCGATACTAATTGTAGCCACATCTAGAGGTCATTATCTTCAGCCACAGCTCTTTGTTAAATGACAGCTCTTTGTTAAATGAACCATTGACTGAGCTAGACAGGAAATTTTCATCAGCAGTAGAAAATTCACTGAAAATCAAAACTACAAAAAGAAGGCATTCTGGTAAACTTCCCCCAGGATTTTCCTGCTCATTAGTTCCTATGAGTGTGGCATGTTCCTGAGTCAGATGCCTGGAAGCTTGGGAGCCAATACCCGTGGGTGCAYCTGGAACTGTTTTAGCTTTCCAGGCAGCTGATAGGGAGCTGTAGAAGCTCAAGTTTCAAGCTGTTTGGGTTGCTGGAGGATAAAAGAAATGGTTGTTATGGAGCTGAGGACCCTGGCAACCCTCAAATCTACTGCAAGAAAGAGAAAGTTGGGTAAGTTTTAGGGAAGAGTGTGTATGGCTGTGTGAGGATGTTGCTGGCAGTAGAGACTGAAGCTTGTGATACAGGTCTGTGGCAGTGAAACTCATCTGTCCAAATATAGATGTCTGCAATGCAGGCATCCATATGTGAACTAGTTTTCTACACTCTGAAGTCAATAGGGAGAAGTAGGCACTTGTAAAATTCAATTCATTTTTCCTGAGATAGGCACTTGAAATGGGTCGGGTGAGTTGGTCCCTGAAAGCACTTCTGTCTCTCCATGGCTATACAAGGAATCCAGGCAGCCAGCTGTAGATACCTGTAAGTTAGCTGGGATGAATCCCCTGCCCAAGTCTCTTACCCAATGGCATCTTCAGAAATTTTAAACAGTTCATTACCCTGTAATTTTATTGGTATCGATCCCATGTTTCAGGGCTTTGGCAGATCAGTTGCACAGGGTAGAAAGGATTTTCTGTTTCTTCTTGCTATATAAATAGTTTGCAAGGAGATATTCTGACTTTTTTTTTAATAACTGGGGTTACCTCGTTGCATGATACCAAAAGGAATGTGCAAGTCTTAGCGCTAAGCATCTGTCAGGTGAAACATCTTGCCTCCATTTTCAGAACTACACTGAATAGGAGGAATTAGGAAAGAAATACCAGTGGTTTTTGGTTTGGTGGAGTTTTTTTGGTYGTTTTGGGKTTTTTTTTGGTTTTGTTTTGGTTTTTCTTTTCTATAGCTGTAATCCTCTTTAGCTTGTCAATTTGCCCACCAAATCCACTGCTATTGCTTGTCCATAACATTGCTCATGTCCTGAACGTCTCCTGCATTCTTTGCATGGCATGATACAGGTGCTCTGGATTGTGGTTGCTTGCTACAGGTCTGACTTTGGTCACAGGACATGGGACAGTGTTTTGTGGTCTGCAGTTTTGTGATCCCCTGTGTGTAAGGGCTGTGGAGTCCAGTGGACTCTTCTATACTAAGCATTTATTACCAACCTTTGTATAAATGAAAAACGCTGCACTTAGACGGATTTGGACTCTCTCCCCTTTCATTCTTATTACAAAGCTGTGATTTTTTGTCCATTTTGCCACTATGTAACATTGAGACCTGATCAGACTCCCAGCTTTGCAGGGGTGGGCAGCAGGGAAATTGTCACAAATTACATCAAATTCATCAGAAAGCTGCTGCCAAGGTTTCCAAAGTTCTTGGCCATCTTATAGCCTGCCACAAAAGCAGCTGGTCAGGGATCACTGGGAATATATTTCAGTTTAGGAACCTAGGCAATTTCTATTTCCAATGTGTTAACTGAGATTTCAATTTGTAGGGGAAAAAAAAGAAAAAAATGCCTTTCTTTTTTTTCCTCATGCTGCTCTGATTCTCTTTCCCAGACAAATCTATTATGGAATCCTTTCATATATATATATATATATATATATATATATATATAAAATATGATATCAGTCAGTCTTGGGAGGGATTTGAGTGACAGACAGCGGCACTCCGTAGGTTTTGGGAGGATACTGCAGACAGATATGACAGCAAAAGAGTAGGTCAAAGCAGGTGATACAGTAGTAACTTGAAAAATACACCCCAAGGTGTGAATAGGAAATGTGGACCTACAGTTGACAGATGGGCACTGGTATTTGTTACAGTGAAATCAGCAAATGTGCCAATCAGTTCTCACACAGCGTGTGTTTGGTTTATCTGGGAGCGCCAAAACTAGTTGGAAAGTATCAGTGTTAGCTCTTCTTTCCCATAAGCAACAGATATGTTCTTTGACTGCTGCAGATGGGATATATGGACCATGAGAGACCAAAGGTCTGCTTCTACTGCAGTGCTCCCTGCAAGCCAGAGCAATCTGTGGTTCAGAGTGAAAAGCAATTGAGCCTGACCACAACACAGACCAGCACAAGAGTCCAAATGAATGAACCAAAGACCTTTGCAAGATCAGACAGCCTGAACAGCATCCACAGGGGAAAAGACAAGAGATGGGAGGCTTGGGAACGCAGAGGTACTTACACGTTTTACCTCTTGGCTACCACAGAACACCACTGCAGTGGGATCCAGGACACAGGGTCCAGCAAGTGGAAAGAGCACTTTTGAGCAAACAGGACAATGGCTTCTCCAGGGGCGCCATTTGGGGCAGTGCTCTGGCATGGCCCATAAAGGATTGCTACCAACCAAGTGTCCTTGTGACTCATAATTATCCATGAGATGAGAGGTCAGGACAAATAAAAATCAATACAGCATTGGCCTCTTTTAGCTGCTTTACTCTTCTCAGCTGAAATGGCTGAAGTACACCCACAGGAAAGGAGGGCTGCTGTATAGCGAGGCTGATCTGCTCTTTGGTGCTCACTACACAACTTTATTCCTAATGGGAGGCAGAGACCTCAACATGCCAGGCCATTTTCAGTGTTCCTTGTGGATGGCTGCAGCTGCCATCACTTAGGACAGACCTCAGTCAAGCCCTGACTGTGGGCCTTACACTTGGATCTAGGTGCTGCAGAGAATTTATCTCAAAGTAATTGCTCTTGGGCACCATTTTATCAGAAAGCATGTCAGCAAATCAGAGGACTGGCTGAAGGACTGGAATGCAAGGAAACCAGTTGTGTTAAACAACAACTGCTAAAGCACAAGACTGGTTCCCACATAAAGGCACAGAGTATGAGAATAGGTTTCAGACGATTCTCAGGAGAATTTTAGATTTGAGGAATTATTTGGTGTTATGAGTGTGAGGAGTTGTACTGGGTTAAATTTGAACAGGGGGCAATTTAGGCTGCTTATTAAAAAAAACCCCATGTCATCACCTTTCAAACGTGATTTAGCTACCCTTGGGGTACTCTGTATATAAAGGTACTCTGGACAACATACAAGAGTGGGTTATTGAGAGTAATCCTTCACTGTCCCAAAAACTAAAAAAAAAAAGTAAATAAATCTCTRTATCTTTGGAGTGTTTAGTGAAAAAAGGGATCTTTGCCAGTAAAAGTGAAAAAGCTGCTAAACAATCTATGGCTTAAGTGATGTCACAAGTCTGCAGCTTGGAAAATATGCTGAGTCCTTTTCATGTATCTTGAATTATACTGTGATTTACAGCATTATCGAATTTTAAGAGTGTATAATGTTAGCGTGTAATTATTACCAGGGCTGCCTGTTATTAATCTCTGAGTTTTAACAATTATTTTATCTCACAGTGTTCCTCTGTAGGAAGCAAGAGCCAAAATGACTGGAGGCACATCAGCAAGTTTTTTTCTGAGATCATGGTAACAGAATATTATCAGAAAATCATAGAGTTTTGCTTGGAAARTAAATATCTGCATTTTCCTTGACATTTCATTTTCCTAAAAATACCTCTGCTGATATGGAGCTGCAGGAAACCAATATCCTCTGACAACACAACATTATAGTGACATTATCTCTTAATTTCAGTAAGTTGTGGGGAAAAAAATGGCTCTGTATCTGATGCAGGAGATATCCAGAGCTCCAGGCTAATATCTTACTATAGACTTTCCACTTCTCACTGATCTTACAGATACTGTGAAATATTCCTGAGAAATTATATTTGTAAGTGGTCAGATTCTAGACCTGGATTCATTTCCAGAAAGCAGGATGTCAGTATGCATGGAAACCATACCACATTTTGTATTATACCTTCCCATCCCTATTTCACATTTCAGGCATATTCAGCCTGGGGAGAAGCTAAAGCTAGAAGCTTCTTAAGGGATAAATAGCAATCTTAAGTCATGGATATATATAAGAGCAGAAGTGTTGAGATGTGGCAGTTCGGTCCATTTCCCTGTTTCCTAATTGCTCCCCAATCCCTCGTTAAAACTCCTGGTTCCTAATTAGGACATYCTAATTGGAATCCCACCATAGTCATGAGTGGTACTTTGAAAGCCCCAGATTAAGAGAATAGCACCAGCCTTTAGCTGAAGACTTATTGTGTGGGTTTGGATAACTATCCATGCCAATGGGCCAGGCATCCCAACTGCCTTAAAAGTCACCTCATCTCAAGGCAGACACCTAAGAGAGGGTGTGGGAATTTCCCTTAACAGCCTGCAAGGACAACACACAGCTCTCAGCCTGGCTGTGGATGCACACAGTCTGAGTCTAGGTGGGATGCAGCTTGCCCTCAGCAGCTGCATCTAGAGATCCTTTGGACCATCCTTCATGAGGAACGAGGCACCAGGTGAAGTGAACAGCTTCTCAAAGACAAAGGCTTCTCAAAGACAAGGGCTCTTGAGGACTTTGAATTCAGTGATCTGCATACACTGGAAAAAGGCATTCAAAATCTACAAGACAAAAACTGATAGAGCCACTGTGTGTAGGGGAGGAAACTTCAAGGTAAATAAAAAACKAGGTATGTCTGGTAGGGAGCAGCACTGCCAAAAACCATCTGGGCTTACAATGCATCATAAACTAAATTGGAGGAAATGGGTTGGTGCAGAGAGACCATGTTTCATTTTGAGGTGTGTTTACAGAAATCCTGCATGTTAAACAGAGGAGCTAATTACTCTGCACTGCTCATTCCTCAGGTCTCAGCTGGAGGCCTGTGTTACATCATTCTTTTATTAATAAGGAAAAATACTTACATTGCACAGAGGTCAAAGGACRGAGGCAAAAATGGAAAAAAACCCAAAAAGCTACAGAAACAGTGACCTGTGAGGTCAGGATGAAAGAATTAGGTTTTTAAGACCTCTGGGAAAACAAAAGAGAAGATGGAGCMGGGTTATAATAGCAGCCTTCAAACAGTTCAAAGGATCTCTTGAGCAGGACAGTGGCCAATATGYTTTTGTGACCACAGTGGGCAGGACAGGCTGTAATCTGTTTAATCTGCCATAGGGAAGATTTAGGTAGGATATGGGGAAAAACGTTTTGTCTTCAAGAGCAATAAAATGTTGAAATAGCCTCCTTGGGAAGTCATGGAATTTCCTTGAGCAAGGGCAAGTCAGACATCTGTCAGGGATGCTGTGAGCACATGGGCCTGTCTAAAAGCAGAGGTGGATTGGTGTCTCCACTGATGTTTCTCAAGTGGGGTTCACAACCCATATGGAGGATGTGAAAGGCCCAAAGGGAGCAATGAAGTGTTACAGAAAAAACAAAGATCTATGTTAATGCTAAGGGAAAGGTGATGCTTAAGAGGGGCCTTATGCAGTTTAAAAAGGTATAAAATTCTGCAGCTCAAAGGATTTTCCTTTCTTAAATATTTGATCTTGAACTGCTACTCACAAATCCAGCCTTCGAGGGCAGATCAGCCAAAAACCAGGTCTGACTTTCAAAAAGGTRGAGAAATAGCAGCCTACAACATCTCTTTTTCCCTTCCAGCACTATGCTTCTACAATTTTTGCAGTGTAGTTAATATAGAGGGATCCTGAGTAATGAAATCTTCTCATTTGTCAGATTCTGAGCTTCCTCCCACAGACAAAGCTGGGTTTTGAGGTAAAACACACTGGAGGGTTTTTTAAGATAAACAGGGTCAGAATTCAAGTACTCCTTCATTCCTGATACAGAGTGTGGGCTTAGATTCTGTCTGAAGCTAAAGTACCAAGACAGGGGTTTAACAGTTGGAAACCCTGAATTTTCCAGTTCCTTTCTTCCACCAGATATGTTAACCTGACACAGAGTGCCAGGAAGTTTCTATTTTCAATTTACTTTAGTTGGCAACTTACCTATAAAAGTCATGGACAGTGGTAAGGCAAGGAAAGCAAGGAGCCCAAATATAAAGCATGCTGTGAAGGAGAAAAGAAAGACACTGTTATTTGGGCTAGTTCAAGTTTAGAGGCCAGCATTTCCATCCAGTTCTTTACAGATGCTCTGTAAATCCACACAATTGTGTAGGAAGAAATACAGTGCACTTGATGGGGTGGGAATATCACCTGCGAGGTGCAGCATTTGCGGTGATGAGACCAGCACATGTTTTATCACTTCCAGGATGCAGTGAGAGACACAAACTGCTTTTGAAGCTACTGCTTGCAGCTTGTCTTAATCCAAGGGCAAGGAGTCATCCACTGCTGCCTTATCCTGCATCCTTTTCAGAGGCACTGCCAGGCGACTGTGCAGTAACAAGTAATTCTGCATCAGCTAATCCATGGCAACTGATGAGCCGTATCTGTTTGCTAAGCAAATAGCAGCTTTAATGCCATTCCACTTACTTTTCACTGATAGCTAAATAAACTGTCTTTATCACAGATGTGAATAGTTTCTGGCTGGTCTAACTCCCTGGCCCAGCTTAGCTCACGAGCACAAAGGCAGCAGCCCTGCTGCAAGGAGTGGGATTTGTCAYTGGGCTAGATCAGCTTAAGCTGTGTGGAAGGATGCTCTAAGGGGTGCACACAGACTCTCCCTGCAGGTGAATGGATCTAAGGGGCTTACTGACTCCCTAGAGAGTTGCTAGTGTATCCGAGCCCTGCTGTTTCCCCTGCACAGCCCGGTGCTGCAGAGGAGGAATGCTTACCTTCCTGCTGGGTGAGGGACACTAGTGTCTAGAACAGTGTGAGCAGCCTGTCTCACAAGAGCTGTCCCCTCTGTGCCTAATCATGAACACTTGGCAACGTTAAAGTGAAGCGCTGCCCTGCCAAATGAGAGTAAAATATAATGAGGACATTCTGTGGCAAGTGTCCCTTCAGAGCCCTCCCAGAAATGGCTCAGGCTGCAAGCAGGTGCCTAAGGGTGCCAAAGTGCAGGTGGGCATAGATTGCAGAAGGGCCGAGAAGAGCAYGGATAAGAAAAGGAGTAGGACGTCTCCTTGGGGGCTTGTGAAAGAAATCTTGGAGCAAGTATTTGGATTTGGCTTGGGACCAGCCCTTTCCCTGGGTAAACTGTGTCCTGCAGTTTCCCATGCCAGAGAACTGCAACCTCTGCAAGGTGCACGGTGTCCCCCTGGCCGTGCAGGAGCAGGGACACTGCCAGCACCCTGCGGACAGCRCCGCTCTGGAAAATTCTGCAGCACTGCCAAAATACCGCCCTCAGGCTGCCTTAGAGAAAAAGGGCAGCACCGCTGCCTCTGTTTTCCAGAAGAAGAAACAGAGAGGACATAGGAACAGCATCAAAATTCAGAGCAGATCCACCAGGCTTTCTGACTCGCAGACACGTTTCATGGGAACACACCATCCCCCACATGCTGCTCGTGTTTTCTCCATAGAGAACCAGGATCTTACACTTAAGCCCTTGAGAGACATCTTTCTCAGAAGTAGCATGTTTGTTATCTCCATGAACTGGGGGAGACTGAGGGTATTCTGAGCTGAAGAAAGCACTTCTGTTCCTTTGTGTCACCCCTCCTCCTTTCCCTGTCAGCCAGTCTCCCTCTCTCTCTCTCTCTCTCTCTCTCTCTCTCTCATTTTTGCTCCTATCTCTTGAGTGCTGCATAATACAGAAATTCTTCCTCTGCTTGAATAGTGTCCTACACTTGACTAAGCTCTTTCAACCACTGACAGCCTCTCATTAGAACAACTCAGCCTAGAGCCTCCCTTTTCACCACATGTCACATTCTGTGCTAGCTCCTCTTGCCGTTATCTAGACTATTCTTTCATATAAAGAAGTGATGGTATTGTAAATGGGTTGGGCTTCCAACATCATTTCTGGGCAAACAGTGCTCACAGGCTGGGCAACTCATTTATCCGGTGCCCAAAGGAGTGCTGCTCAGGTCTGCAGGCATTGCACCGACTGCCTGGYGTGGCCACAAGTGCTGTCACCGCAGCGTAGCCCTCGGAGCGACGTCACCCCTCTGCCTGTGGTTTCGCAGCTGCCTCCTGTCCCTGTCCCTGCTGCAAAAGAAGCGCTCAGGAGCCCGGGASAAGGAGGAGGACAAGGAGGAGGACAAGRAGGAGAAGGCATCATGCCATTTGTTAGTTGTGCAGCGCCTGTTCTGACCCCGGGGAGGGATGCTGCAGTAAGCTCTGGAAAAAGCTGAGGGGGCTCATGTGCATGCGAGGCTGCACATCTGGCACACAGGTGTCCGTGCTTGCTGGTGTCTGACATCTGCCCAGCAGCCCGCTTTTGGAGAGGAGAAGTGGGAGGTAGAGACCACTCAGAGCTCAAGAGAAAGAGAAAATGCTTCATTAATTCCGCTCCCAAAGCAGGCGCTGGGAATGTATTTACTCATTATCTCCCCATTCAGCTAGAGCCTCTTAGGTCTCGAATTGGAGGGGCAGATGCATAGTCTGGGAAGGCTTCCAGATCCGTGTTTAACAGAGTGAGACTCTTCAACAATTGCCTACACAACTGGCAGGGCTCTGCAGCCACCCTCAGTGTCGCTAGCAGCGCTGAGGCTGATTTTCCCTAAATGTGTGGGGGTTTCACAGAAATGCTGCTCARCCGGGATGCACGCATTCTCTGCCCGGGTTTGTCTGGGCTGTGCTGCCCCGTTCTGGTCCGAAGACAAATTGCTTCAGAGAGCGGTACTTGCCGCAGGGTAGCCCGGCTCAGCAGAGAGGACTCTGCTCTGCAGGCAGGTCCTGCATGTGGGGCTTGCGGGGTTTTTGTGTCGGCRATATCGCCTCACAGGCTGGCCACAGGAGACCCTGGCCCCATTCCTGGAATAAGTAGCAAAAAAGGTAGTCTCTAAAAACAGCACAACTAGGGAAATGTTTTCAGGCGTGCCTCAAAAGGGTATCTCTTATTCCATGAAGCTGGTGCCTGGGCATCAAGCAGGAGAACTCACCGCTCTGTACCCGCCGGGCAGCACCTGGTGAAGTCCTGCTGTGGGATCCTAACGTGCTGGGAAATGGATGAAGAGCTCATGTCTGGGATCACACCAGAGGAAGAAGAGAACTGGTGGCTGAATATCTTGCACATTCCTTGAAATCTGTGYTCACAAAAATTAGATCAGTGGGTGCAGGTTTTGTGTCTCCTGCCCAGCAGTACAGTCAGCTGACACAAATCTGCTGTTTGGCTGAATTCCCCTYGCCAGGATTTCCCCACAGAAGTAAACATGCTTGAGATCACTGTTGACATTTTGCCTGTATGTCATGGTCTCTCTTCTGTCTGATGCCTGAGCCTTTGCATCTTCCACAGGCATGCCCCTGCGCTGCAGCTCTCCTCCCAGGCCCCTGCCACTCCCTTGTTGTGCCTGGCCTCAGGACACACAGCCTGTTGCCCTCTGGCATCTGCTTGGGWTATGGAGGCAGTATTGGAGGTGACACCAATTCACCCGTGGGCTCCTYAGACTTTATTTTGCTGCCACGAGTTTTCCAAGCACTTGAAAAATTACAGATCAGCTCAAGCTGTCCCTATTAATTTTGAGGAGAGAGAAAAATTCCTTTCTTTTCAGGTAAGAGTCTTCACAAGATTTCAGCAGCTATTTATGAATATAAATCTCAATCTACCTACTCTCCTCTAAYACAGCTGTAGTGCAAGCTGCTCAGTAGAGTGACAAGCTCTCTGATAATAAATACAGTAATAAATGAAGTGTTAGTTACATTACCATCACTCCCAGGTGCTATTTGTTCTGTAGTCTGTCAGGTTCTGGATAAAAAAGAATTTTWTTTTTTTTTCACATGAGATACTACCAAGCTTCCAAACAAAGTCTGCAGTTACCCCAGGATTTATCTGCATGAACAAGCTGAGGAACAAAACTCTGTGTGAAAATATGCCAAAGCATGCCCTTTGGACAACACCCTGTGGGARTGCTGCTCTGAAGGGGCCTGACTCCCAGCAGTCTGGGTGTTAGGAAATTTGGGTCAAATTCAGTTGGCAGGGCCCCATGGCTGCTGATGCCCTGAGGCAGGCGCAGATGGCAATGCAGTAGCTCAGCAAGCAGTGTCACAGTGTGCTGCACTGCAGCGTGGGTGCTGTAACAGGCTGGAGTGCAGGTGGGGAGCAGGTATTTTCATCCATGTTTTACTCCTGCATGGCATCTGCAGGCATCTCCTTCAGTGCTGAYAGGCACTTGGAGAAAAGAAAGAAGGCAGCCTGTGAGGGTGTCGTGGTGGCAGAGAAAGTCTCAACAGACCTTTCTGAGGAACCAGCCCCAGTAAGATTGTGTTTTACAGACCAGGGATGAGTCTGCCCATGATTTTGGTAGCTGTGATTACTGGCTGTCATTTTGTGCTTTCAAGTCACARGAAAATGTCTCTATCTCAGATGGGATATGCAGAAAAAACTTGGATGAAGTAACATGAAGGAAAGGAATTAAATCTGTTCAGTTTGRACGGCCACCACCAAATAAGAAAATAACAGGAATGTTTGAGCACTCAAAACCAGACTTGTGAGTGATCCAAAGAGTAGAGACATGAGATATCCTTGAGCAAAACCAAAGACTGCTCTGTTCATGAGGCTAAATGCCATAGCAAGGAGATACATTGATGGAATAGTCTCTGGGGATGAATGGCAGGAATCCAATCCCTGGCATGATTTAATCCCTCGACCAGACTAGATACTGAGAAGCTGGAGGATTCAGGGKAAGGAACAGCCATTCTCATGGAGGCCTCTAGTTCCTCCAAAAGGAAAAACCCCACCATTTGAGGCAGGGTAAGTGTGAGGAAACTGACCAAATCCCAGCTCAGGACCACCAGCTGTTTGCTGTGTTCCACCACTCCTTGCTTCRGCAGGGTTGAATTACTGCAATATAGAACTTTGGTACCCAGATATCAGCATCACATCACCCAAAATTTATGTCCTAGGTGTAGGTGCCTTGGGGGTTGAGCAATATTGCAGAGTGTCTAGCCTGGATTTTATATTATGCCGCTGGATACTCAACTACAGTTACGCCATGGTCTAAATTCTGGATTTGGCCCCTTGTGAATAATTTCCAGAAGTAATTTTATAACAATATTTAGGCATTACATATAGAGCCATTCAGTTTGCTTTGCAGTWGACCCAGGGTAGTGGATTAGGCTTTTTTATTTTGGTCAGTAAATTGAAGACTGAACTTAAATTGCTACACCGAGAATGAAAAGATGCTCCACAGGTGGGTTCTYGGAGCTCTTGGGAGTTATTTAAATACCAGGAAACAAAAGGTACAAAYGTGGATTTTGCTGAAAAGGTCTTTGAAAAATAAATACAGGATGATGAGAAAAAGTGAAATTAAGCATCACTGCATTTCATGAGGGCWTGCATTTTAATGAACATAAAATCAATTTTGGATGCATTAGCTGATCCACAGCTAAAGCTGAGCTTATTTTGAACTTAAGCGTGATAAGAACCTGAAGATACTTTTCTGGAATGGTATTTCTGAGTTCCTCACTCATGGGTAACTTTTCAGGTACCCAGGAGGATGCTTCTGGTGTAGAAKAGCATAGGTGAGATCAGAACTAATCCATATCTTTTAAAAAAATTCTAAAGGATTAATTATTTTCTCTCTCATTACTGAAGTTCGAGTGGCAATTTAATAATAGGGAATGGTAACATTTTGCTTGTTGACACTAGGAACAAAAATCAGAGAAAATACCACTTTTGACCTTTTAAATTGTGATATTCACCAGTGAATCCAGATCTTCCCTGCATGTCCTTTCATCAGGATGTGACGGATCCCACAGGGACCAGTTGAGTCCCAATTCCACTCCCAGGCACTTGTCAGGGTGTAATGAGGGTGTACCCCTTGGGCTCTGTACCCCTTGTTTTCCATTACCCCTTGTTTTCCAAGGGCTCTGTACCCCTTGTTTTCCATTACTCCTCTGCCCTCTTTTCCCCTTGGGCAGTGATGAGCATGAAAAAGTAGGCCAGAAAATATCCTCTCCTTCTCCACCTGTGCCAGGTTTCTGCAGGGAGGCCTGGATTGAGCTTTCTGTCCCTTTGGCCTGATTTTCTCTGCCAGGTTGTAAGACAGCAAGGAGTTSAGGGGTTTAACCATTAAWAAAAGTTCATTCTGAGCTTTGAGAGCCTTTCAAGCAAAGCAAAGATCAGSAATATAGAAGACTCCAAGGTAACAYCCTAGACTGGCAAATGGAGCAATTAGTGTGGGTAAAGTATCAGTTATGATGAGTGGTCAAGGGGCTTGCTGATTCTTGTATTTGAGTGGAATTAGAAATTGCTACTGCCTAGAAGTGAAAGCAAAAGGCACTTGCAACTCAAAGTGAAAAGGAGATGCAGTCAGCGGGAGTAAGCTGCTTTAACCCCATGCATTTTAACCTCCTGCTGAGGAGACTGCTTCCCTGATCTTACAAAACCCCACCTCAGAAGTGTATTTCTCCTGTGCCCCTGTGCAGCTTGCACAGCCTCAGCCCAGGTCAGAYTTCTGCTGCGTTGCTGCTGAGAGCAAGAACCAGCCTGTTCAACCAGCTGTCAGCTCATTACAGCCCTGTGTCCTCCACCCTGGGTGGGGAGAACCASTTGCTTTAAAACCTGAGCAAGCCCAGGCTGTCATGCAAAACAACCTCTGTCCAGATAAGTGATTCTTCCAAGCCCCAGGAAGGGGCTGCTTATGGGGGATACCCCCACCTAGATGGCCCTTGTGCCAGGGAGCAGGCCAGCAGAGGGAAGAATAACCTGTCCCAGATCTCACTGGGTGAAAGGGGGATAATCTCTGACCATATTCCATCCCCAGACTTGTGTCCCTGTGCCATCACACAGGCTGGCAGCAGTTTTGCTTGGTGGGAATCGCTCCTAGGAGAGTTTGTTCTGCTCTTCATGAGGTGATTTTCCCTGTGGATGCTTCTGCTGCACTATGTGTAAGGTAACACTTCAGAGAGGAGGCAATTATTTTGCTTAGGCTATCTGTTGCTGCCCATATTTATGTACATGGTAGTGTTTGTTTGAAATTTTGTGCTGGTTGCTATAYTTCAAATACTGCAACAGGCAGCTGCTGTTAGGGTAGTTACTATTACACACTCCATCAGGACCCAAAATTATATAGGAAAGGAAACTTCAGTGGAAGATTCAGGTGGGACTTGTTACCATTGCGATTCCTTTATATACTTGGCTCAGCAACAGGGCTGCTTATATACATGAGGCAATGGCTATCAGAACTGCCTTACCATTGCTGGCAATTTTGGATATGCACCGGTGGCAGGCTTTCTCCAGGCCAGCAGCCATGGTGGGTAGTGAGCCGTCTGGGGCGCCTGTGGAGACAGGGAAATTAATGTGGCTATGAGAAGTGTCTTTGCCTTACCAAGTGTCTTGACTCAGAGTACTCTCACACATGCTGGCAGGMTTTCACTGCCCTCAAAAACCCCAAGCACGCACAAACCCAGCCAGCAGCGTGGCATACCCAGAGGCAGGTATGCCTTCCAGCAGCCCCAGGCTTGCCTGCTGGTGATGGTGCTCGAGCCCTGGGGTCACAGGGAGTATTAATGCCATCTTCCTGAAAGCTATGAAAGGTTCTATCTTCACTTTGTTGTGTTTTGGGCAGAACAAAGTATTTAACTGTAACGAGAAAACCTGGGGAAACAGGTGGGGCTTGGTACACAAACCTCAGCAAGAATTGACTAGCGAGCAAAAATGAATTAAAGAAAAAAAGGAAGAGAGAAGATGAAAACAGTTTAAGGTCAAGGAGGATTCTGAAGAAGAATATGGAATAAAAACTGCAAACCACAGGGAGCCCAGAACAACATGCCTTTGACAAAATGTAGCTGGATTAGAAAGTAGCTCCTTGTAAAGAAGAATTTTTACAAGGTGGGGTGAGGGACGAGCAAGCAGCCTGGCATCCAAGCTCTGGCCTCAGAGAGCACAAGACATTTGAGTAGCATTCCACATCAGTGGGAATGTGGAAAGCTCACACACAGACAGACACACACACACAGACAGACACACACACAGACACCACATGCTCCAAGCCTCAGCTTCTGACCAGGGTCACCACAAGTGTGCCAGCACCAGCAGCTGTGTGACAGAGGAAGGTGTGTGTGGAGGAGGCCAGGATAAGGGAACCTGCATTCCTGCACCTACYTCAAAATAGCCCCTAGATTTCTTAATGGTTAGAGAGCAGTATTTTAAGCTTAGCCTCACTGTGTTCTAAGCTGACATTAGATCCACCCTAGGGCTTTCTTGGGCAATGCTGTGTCCAGCTTGGCCCAGAGGGACCAAGGGGTCCCAGGCATGTATTGAAGATATACAGACTTGTTCAAGCAGCTGATCCATGGCCATGTCCCTCTCCAAAGTCTGTCCAAGCCCTACTAGTCATGGCTGAGCAGAGGAGGCTGTCTCCAAGCCCAAACAGGACTGCCATGGGAAGGGGATGGGGTTTGCTCCTTGCACCATGGCATTGCAGATTCTGTTTCCTGGCAGGAAACAGAGGCAGGTGTGGTTTTACCTGTGGGTGAATGACCAAGCAAGAGTCAGGGACTGAGGCATTCACAGACACCCCACCAGACCAGTAACCCTTGCAGGCAGCAGGCAGCCACCAATGTATACGTGCAGGTTTCTAGTGTGCCTGATCTCATCAGATGTCTCATGGAATTTAGCTCTCCTTTTCCAGCCCTCATCTTCATATCCCAGAGGACATCTCCTTCAGTACTGAATGATGGACTGGAATGGAAATTACATATGAGTGCCTGACCTCTGGTGAGTGCATGTGTCTCATACCAGCCACCAAACCTTCTTCAGTAGAGCAAATACTGTGCCTGTGATCTGCAGCTATTGATGAGAATTTCAAAGAAAAAAAAATAAGCACTGTAGCATGCTCCAGGAAAATAGAAAGGAGGAAGGGAAACTGATACTTTTCCCAGTCAAATGACATATTAGCTTTAAAGTTTCAGTGCAGGTTTGTTTCTAGAAGATGCACAAACAGGCATTCATTTTGCATCTGGCAATGTCTGCTGACAAAGGTGTTCTAAATTGTGCATAGATAGGGAATATTAGTCATTATGTAAATGTTTATAACTAAAATTACTTTTATAGCAGTAATTCTTACAGAAAAAATACTAATCAATCCAATGCCATATTAAAAATCAGTTAAATATCAAATTATCTTAAGCAGAATTTATTGTGGCTGGGAATGCTGTTTTTCCATAAGCAGAGGGTAAACCGGACTTTTTTTGTCTTTATTTACTGCTCTTTTACACTAAAGGAAAAAGACAAACTGAAGGAGGTCTCGGTATCTGGAAGCATGTCACCATCTAGTGACAGAGCCCAGAAGTGACCGTGATTCAGAGCTCTGGGTGCGCGGTTCTAACAGGTGAGATAAAGCAAGCAATTTCACGATGGCTGCACACAAAGCCTGTTCACACAAGAACATAACACTCATAACTACCAGGTAATGGTTTCAGTCCTTCCTCAGATGTTGGCTTGGACTTCTCCAGGACTGACAAATGCCTCAGAGAATTCATTCTATTTGCCAGATAAAGAGGTGTTGCCCCTTTCCCCCACAGCTTTGGTGATTCTGCAGAAGCTGCTGTGGGTGTTAAGGATGAATTATTTTCTTTTGTGCCAGTACGTGAGGGTGCTAAAGTGCAATTCAGCAGCCAGGCAGCTGCAGAATGGTTTTGTTTCACAGGTGAAGCAGAGAAATTGTCACTGAAATTCACAGGAAACTGAATTTGGCGCAGCAYAAAGATTGGTGGCATACAAGGGCAGGAAGGTGTCCTGCCCCAMTGTACCTGCTCCCCGTTTGATAGTGAGTTGGGAAAGTCATGCAAAAAACATAAAACTAAGCCAGGAAAAAACGTTAAAGACCAAAGCAAACTTCTGGATCTCCTCCCATCAGTCCTTCCCTGAGTGTTGTTTCCCCAGTGGAAAAGGACCTGCCCTTGGGTTAGAAGGGCCAGCAGGCAGTGGGGACAAGGCTCTGAACCCCTTGCAGGAGGCTGCAGCRGTTCCATACGGCTGCTTTTTAGGGCGGCAGCTTGCAGCTGAGCCACACCAGAGTCACAGCACCCCTGTGCCTCTTCCAGGCTSTCTGATACTCCTCACTGACTGCCCTCACTGCTGGTGGTGGGCAGCCAGCTTTGCCCRCCCAGAACACATGCTGTGTCTCACATTTTTGCTGCCTGTTGTAACTCAGCTCCTTGCCCCTTACAAGCAGCAGTGCTAAGTGTGTGTAGCACAGAACCTCCAGCCTGTTTCCTTTGTAATGTCAGCTTTAAACTTTTGTAATTTTAGCTTTGTAATTTTAGCTTTAAACTATTTTTCTGGTCATTATTCTCATCCTAAATGTTTAGCTAATAGGAGTCAAAAGAGRGTGAGCACTGACTGGTGCGTGCCTGACCTACGGCAAAGCCAAAAGACAACTCCAGGCTGGCTCCACCATGTGTCAGTCCAAACAAGAGCCATGTCCATCCACAGTGGTACTACGTTGTTCAAAGACTTTCCAAATTGAGCTCTTCTCTCTCCCAGACACAGGTGCCCCACTCTGTGCTGGTGGACACAGCAGGCAGAATTGTTGGGGCTTCCTAAGATCCCACTTCCCACTTGATGGCTTCTGACTGCCAGGRGATCCCTGCTGGGACACGGGAGGTGTACATGGGCCAGCAAACTCCTCCAGAGCAAGGGCTCTTCTCTAAGAATTGCTAGAGGGAACAATTGTTTTTTCTTTTTCTGAAATATTCCGAGCAAAGTCCTCTTCCAGATCCGGTTTCCTAACAAACCACAAAGCCCCACGCTGGCTTTCATTGTCCAGGTCCCAGCAAACCCCTCTTACCTGAGAGTGCAGTGGGTGCCAAATCCGTTCACCCGCACGTGTGGGAGATGGGGCAGAGCAGCAGCAAAATCCAGCCTTCGGTGGGAGCCAGCTGGGAGAGCCCTCTCCGCTGGGACCCCAGAGCTCTGCCTGGCTGCCTGGGACTCTGCCCGTGGGCGGTGAGGCACGGAGGGGGGGCTGCTGCCTTTTATTCCTGCCGGCCTCCCGCTCTCAGCGCTCTCCACGGCAGCACCGTGGGAGCTCTGGGATGCGGGAGCGCTTGGCGGCGGAGCCCATCCTCATCAGGCTTCCCCACTCCCACGGCTGGCTGCAGCCTCAGCCCGCCCTGTGCCGTTCCAGGGTGACAGCAGGGGGAAGCAAAGGACCCCACACAACTGTGACTGCACAGGAGGGAGGAAAAAAAAACCAACAACAACAACAAAAAACCACCAACAAATTTCTTTCGCTAAGTCTTTTATTTTTGAGGGAAAAAAATTATTTATTCAGATATCAGTAGAGAGTGGTACGTACTTGGTTCATTCTTCATGCAATTCCCCCCCCGTTTCCCATCAATGCAGCTGATAGAGCTCTTTGCAAACTGCCACCTGTACCACCTTAGCTGTTGGCTCTTTATGCCTTGTGTCACCCTGGCAGAGTGTCACCTATTTGTTAGGTGGTTACCTGCTAGATCACCTTCCCATCAGCAGTGACCATCTGGCATCTCAGGTGTAATTATAGGTATGGGTAATCATCATGAAAGCCCTTGTTTCTGCACAAGAAAAAGTGGGTTTGAGGGAGAGCACCTCTGCAGGAGGAGTGACAGCATTAATGAAGATTGATGTGTGTTTTGAGTCCGTTCAGGAAGGCCTCGCAAGACAGAAAGGGTCACCTGCTTCCTTAGTCACCAGCAGGGAGCTGACAAAGTGCCTGCTCCAGCTCAGAARGAACAATTCTGCCTTCAGCTGCCAGGTTTGCACAGTTCATCAGCAATATAACTCCCACTGCCACACGTTTTGCATTAAGAAAATGGGTCCACACTGGGTCAGCCGAAGTAAAGAAAATGATGGTGTTTGATGGGTGACTCTGCATGCTGCTGGGCCAGCAATGCACAACCACAGCCACAGGCTGGTTCTTACACTCCCTGTGCTTTTCCCTGCATCAAGGTGCAATATGCAGGCAAAAGCCCTGACCTCGTGGTGCTGTGACTGCCTGATTGCCATAGCCTTGCAGAGTGAAAAGTTTGGTGGAGGAAGTTGGGCAGCGAAGCAGAAGGTGAGACTGTGGCCTTTAYCCATTGCACTGAAGCAGGGCTTTATTTGAGCGCTTAGACAAGGAAGCCATGCACTCTGTATGGCAATGAAGGGAGCAGGGAGACACTTCTGGAAGACTCTGGTGCTGGAAGAGGCACAGCAGGAAGAGACTGAGACACACCATCCAAGCGGCCAAACTGGACAGCCRGGCTTTCTGTGCTCCTAGTTCTCCTTTCCTTCAGTGTAATAAAACTTCTTCTTCCAGCAGAGAGAGCTGTTTTTCCAGTGGTTATTCCGAGGCCCGTGCCTGGCATTAGGCATCAGCAAGGATTTTGGTTATGTCCAATATCACTGCCTGCTTTTGGGGTGCTTTTTCTCACCCTCCACGAAGCTCTGAGGCAAGTGTGGGTTGCTGAGATGATGCCACAGCATCACACATCCTAACSCAGGGTGTTCCAGCTGCTCTTCTTGTGTCTGCTGAGCTCCTGGGCTGAGCTGAGAAAGGCACAAGGCAGAGCATGCCCTCCTCAAACACAGCCCCCCCTCAGATCAGGAGGGACTTTTACRTCCCCACATAGTACACATTTGGGGTTTTTTCACCAGGTGCCTTTTTGGAAGGGGTTGCACCTCACCGTGAATTTTGCTGGGTACATAATGGTTAGCATGGAGAGGGAAAGGGCCATGTAGAGATGTTCTCTCCTTTCCAGTTTGTGCTCATGTTCAATTTATTTCCACCCTCTGTGTAGGGTGAGCACTTTTGCCACAGAACCTTCTCCTAACTTGATGACTCAGAAGTAAAAATCAGCATAGAAATAGTCCCCATCTTCTACATAATTTTTTCTTTTCAAAGTGGAAGAGCCTGACTGTTTTTGTAAATGCTGGATGCAATCACGAATGTTATATTTTCTTGTATAAATTATCCTTGTGTATTGAAATATAAACTGCCAGTGGGAAAGAAATTCAGTGTGCATTTCTTTCACTGTTCAAGGCAAAAAGTGTGTACTTATCTGCTGAGAAATACTCTGCTTGTGCAGWGGAAACCAATCATCAATACCAGCTTGCCAGCATTTTAATGATCACCTGTGGGAATCCTGGAAATTATAACATTCAATCATCACAAGAAGATCATAGAAAAAATAACAAGGACCAAGAGCTCCTGTGGCTAGTGTAGCCAGTGTTGACAATGACATTTAGTAGTACCATTAAGTTGCTTGATTATGGTGTTTTTGAAGGAAATTTTTAAGGCAGCCTTAGGAAGATACTGGGACTAGAAGTGCTGTCGAGGCAGTGAGTCACTGTGTGCCCAGCCTGAAGTCCCCCGGGCTCTGAGAGCCACCAAGTGATCATATCCATCCCCTGGGATAGTCTGGAGGCTGCAGACTTGGTGCAGGGCAGAAGCTGTGACATGCTTCCACCTGCTGACACACACAAGGTCAGACCAGGCACTTTTCTCTCATGTGCATCACTGAGAAAATGTTTTGTGTGGCTGTCACTATAAATTACAGTGCCAGGTGAAGCCTACTGCTGTGGATGTTTCAGCTCCTTGGCTTCTTCCCACAAGACTGTCCTGGGGAAGGGATGTTTATGTGCTGGTCTCCATGGCAGTTTGCTTGGCAATGCCCAAGAGCTAAGGCAGAAAATGAGAAAATATCAGAGTGTCTGCTTCACACTTTCCTTTACTCAAGACAATTTATCACAATGTAATAGAGGCCTAAGGAATAGAGAGACAAAAGACAAAGTGTGCTGGGTAACCTCCAGGGAGAGTAATAAAGTCTAGTAAGGGATAACTGCTCATGTTGCAGCTTTCAGTCAGGTTAGTCAGAGGGTCTCTTTTTCTACTTTAAATATGTATCACTCACACAGAATAGGACAAGATTTGACTTGGTTTGGTAGGAAAGATTACAAGACACAAAGGAAGCAGCTGTGACTTGGGATCCCTGTGAACCTCCAGTCCTGGATGCTGGAGGATAATCCTGGGAAAGTAACAATGGATTACTTTTATTACAATTATTACCCAGGTTCCCTGGGTCCATAGCCATTGTCCATCTGAGACAAGGTAATGAGCCAGATGTCCTCACCTCATTTGCTTGTATCACTGAGGCTTCAATTACTCTATCAAATTCAATCAAAATTGGCAAATAGGTTTGCAAGATATTCGAGGGAACAGCCAGACAGCAGAACCCAGGGCAACAAATGCACATGGTGTGTGTCAATAGAAAGCCAGGCTAAATCAAAAATCCAGAGCCCGAAAAGTTAGTAATGGAGTTACTTCCTTAGGAATGTTTGCTGGTTTCCTATAGAAAAAAAAAAAAAAAACAAACCAAAACCAAAAAAGTTTATTTCATTTTTATTGAATGGCATTCATTAGAGATTGTCACCCACTGGTAGTTCAGTAGGGAAACCTGTGTATTGTTCTGTGTAAAGAAAATTTTCCTTTAAATAATAAATACATTTCTTTAAAAATTCCAGTCCTCTGTTCCTYTGCTTATTCACGAAAGTAGCGAATAGCCCAAATTAATGTGAGCAAAATTTACCCACAAGCCCAGAATATTAACTGGGAAATTTCAGTACTCTTGAAACTTGCAGTAAGAGAAAGTGGAATTACTAAAAATATAAAAGCCAAAGTCCCTATTGAAGTCCATGTATTCTTTGTTTATGCCACTACAGAGTGTGCTAGGCAAATGTGTAGAGTTTGCAAAACACTTTGGGAGTCCCTGAAAAATGAAGTGGGGGATAAAAAGATTAGCTCCTCACACAGGGGCACAATAAAGCTACTGAACATTTCTGTCTTAATTGTGCTTCGTGCTAGAGTATAAGGGAAAGTTACCAGAGCTGAATAAAATGCTAAACTCTCCCAGCAGCAAAATGCCTCCTTTAATGTAACAGCAGGAATATAAACCTCTCACTTATAAGATATAGTTGACAAAAAAGGCTTATAACTCACAGAGGTTTTACATGGAAAGAAAAATTTAAAAAGCCTATAAAGTTACTATTCTTGAAATATGATAATCTAAATCAGCAGTTTAATTTGCACTTCCGCACATCAGAGTTAATATTCCCATTGCATRCAGACATAATGAAAAGTGCTGTTCCATTGACAACAGAAGATAACATTGTGCGTTTCCATTTTTGTTATTTCATTTCCTCACTCATGAAATACGCCTTTTGCCACCTTTCAGTGCATTTGTCCTCCCCAGCTGGAGGATAGTGAACCATATTTAACACCGTATCTGTTCAACAGAGCTGAAAATTCTAACCCTCCAAAAGGGAGGAGCACCATCCCTACTAGTAGCCTTAACTCATGGAAAACAGAACCATGTGTTTGTAAGCGTGTGTAGAGTAATTAAGGTGAATGATAAGGAGAAAAAGCAGGAACACCACAGAACAGCTGAGTGACCACAAATGAGCTAGGAGTTGGAGCTGGAATTCAGTGTACTATCAACATGTGTGGAGTGAGGAGTCTTCATTGCAGTTGTCTGAATATGTGATTTCTGGAGGGGGGGGGGAAGAGAAAAAATAAAAATCTTGCTGTGCAGCTGAGTTGAGAAATAGGATTTTGTTCACTCTCACTAATGGATCAACTGAGAGTCAAACAGAGGTGTCTACACAGGAATTCCCATTAGGGTCTGCAGAGAGGCATGGTCTGATATGGCTCTCCAAGTGCATCCCACCTGGCCCACACAGAAGGATGTAGGTCTTGTCCTGCTAGCCCTGGATAGAGGGGTAATTGAGGGCACCTCAAGCAGTTCTAGAAGCCTTTATTTCCCGGAACAGTTCCTGCACTGGCTCCATCTGCACTGTGWTGTGGGGCTGGACACCTGCAGCATGTGTAGATGCCTGTTGTATTGCACTAAATAGTTATTTAGTTGTTTTGCACTGGGTTCTTACAGATGCCCATGTTGCTGACAGCCTCATTTAGGTTATCTGCAGTGTGGATTCTAAAGTCATCCCTGTGATCTGKGCAGGCAGGTGGTTAAGTTTGTGTTTGTTCTCTTGGGCTGTGTTGGGGGTGGGAGGTGGGGTGTGCTGTCCCTAACACAAGGGAGAAACAACCCTCCCCTCTATGCATCTGGACATGTGTGTATTTAGGTAATGCATTAAAATCTCTACTTTGAAAGGTAAAATCCTGATTTATGCAGCCACGCCAAGTCCCATAAACTAGAAATTACCCCACTGATTCGTGATCATCATTGCCTGCCCACAAGGCCTGGTGTCAGGCTGCAGGTGAGAGGCCCAAGGTGGAGTTTGTGCTCATGGGATGCTCGTGAGAAGGTGGCAGCCAAGGCCATGACTTCTCCCAGCCATGTCTTGCCATGCACAGAACATCTCATGGCTCAACAAGACGGCATCTGGAGCAGGCCCTAAGCACTTTGTAAAGAAGTCAGGTTATTCAGCAATGACATTTCCCTCCATGCCAGTTTCTACTTGAGCAAGAACCAAAGGGGGTTCCCTGGGGACCCCAAGACCTTCCTCTGCCAAGGAGAGCTTTGTGGGAGCAGTTCTCCAGGCAGCTGTTACGGTATAACAAACCCAATGGCATGTCAAATCCAATGTTTTGGGATCCCTTTCAAGGACTTCTCATACCCTGGGCTTCAGGTTCCAAAGGATTCAATTTTAGACCTAGTTGCAGCGGATGAAGGCTGGATTAGGAGCCAGTTCAGCTTGGGGCTATAGCAAATCCAGCCTCTGGCTGATACCTGAGCAAGAAGACTCCTGCAAATGAGCCATTTCTGGTGAAATTCCAGGCCTGTTGTTGCTTCTCCTGATGAAATTATGCCTTAGAGGTGTGCTGGCATTTAGGCTCCAGTTTAGGTTTCTCCATCCAAAAGGGGTTTGTGAGTGAGAGGCGAGGCTTCTTTGGGCTGCAGACACGTCTCACCAGGTGGCACTGTGCTCACAGGCTCTGGACAGAACCGGGAGGACAAGTGTCCCAGCAGGAGCTGTGGAGGTGCTCATGTGGTGTGCAGATACACCAACAGGTCACCAGACCCGGCTGGGGGCTGCAGCTCCCCCTCCACAACCTCAGCATGCCTCAAATCAGACTCCACTCAGAAGCGGGGACAGTGTTAAAAGTCATGTTCACTTGCACRTTGGGTGGGCTCCGAGTGCCCCCAGCCCAGCTCTTGGGGAAAACAGGGAAGAAACATGTCCCAATGTGCTCAATATACACCAGATGACAACGCCATTCACAAGGTGTCTTTTTTTTCCATACTGTCTCCTTGGGGCAGCACTTCTCTAAGTCCTCCTCGACTGAAAGGAGCCATAAGGCTCACAGAGGTAGCATGAGAAGCAGTGGATTAGTGCTGCCAGGGCATTTAAAAATCATTAAAAAAAGAGAGGTATGGTGAATCTGTTTTTTCAGCTCAATCTACAGTGTTCAGCTAGCTTAGACTACTAAGAGAAAGGCTAAGGGCAAAAGCCTAACCCATTTAAATATACCAAGGATAAAGAATTRCTTATGCAAACTAATAATCAATAAAAGACTTAGATCAAGTGAGTATAAGTGGGCCATTAAATAGAATCTGATTTCGAAACCATCAGAGAAGCAAGGGTAGGAAATGACTTCTCATTACCTATAGAAAATGTCTTTTGTTAGGCTGAGAGGACTACCAGATGCACAAGCTCTTTATTTGATCTGGAACAAACTGGTCTGAAACTTCAGATCATCTACAGTTGCTCTAAGTTTCAATTCATTCAGTTAACCAACTGAAGGTCTTACTTTGGGCCTTAGTTTTTTGTATTTTTTGTTGTTGTTGTTTGGTTGTTGGGGGTTTTTTGCTGGCATTGATGTGTTTCGGGTAGGTTTCTTAGATGATTTCTCATGATTTCTGGAGCTGTGAGGCCACGCAGTGTGGAGAGGGTTGTGTGCAGGGGTCAGAAGGCTGCCTGGAAACACTTCTCTGCATGGTATTACTGCTTTTGTAAGGTGATGGTGTGATGGAGCAACTGTGAAAGAAGGAGAGAACCTGAGAACTCAAGAAGGTTTTTTTTTGCTAAAGCTGAGTCTTAAGAAAATGGAGTTGTAACCAAAACTTGGCTTGATTCACCACTGGAAGTTGCCYGAAGTTCCTTCCACAAAACATATGGCACATATGGCATACACAGAGCTTTGCCTAAAGTCAGTGAAGATATTYTGGGATTCTGTAATTCCTACCATCTCATTTTCTCTCTAAAAATACCTATTTCCCAAATCCAAAGATACCTGAGCACTTGCAGCAGCAACAGATGGCCCCTCYTGTGCACAGTAACTTTTCCAAGAACACAGATGCTCCCTTGAACAATTTGCCTCCACATGGGCAGAAATTAAAGCCTTTGGACAGGTGAGGAAATCTTTTTAAGACAGCTCCATATGTTGGTCAGAAAGTGATTACTGCTATTTTAGTGATGGATGAAGGACCCCTGAGGCAGAGCAGTCACCCACCCACTTTGAGGTTGCTGCCCATTAGTTTGTGGTGCAAGTGGCAGCGCCACACTTTTGGTGGCATCTCATGATGTAGGTATGACATGCATTTGTGTCCATGGCTCCTGGCCTCCTGGCTGGGAATCAGATCCAAACTGCAGACACTGAAATATTGCTGTTGGGATGTCCCAGCTGCCATTAAGGCCAGTGGAGAACTGTTCTGTACAGAGCCACTGGGGTCTGTGGTGGGATTCAAGAGGTGAAGAGGGTTCTAGAAACACTCCATTCACAGAATCCATCCAAGCATCCAAGTTCCAGTTATGCTTTCCTCACAAAAAAAAAAAAAAAAACAAAAAAAAAAAAAAAACCAAAAAAAACCACAGGAAAAAGGTGTTGAGAGCTTCCCACTCCTCATCCTTGAAAGGAAAAGAGGTTTTTCACTGATTTGCTAGAAAGCAAAATTTTATCCATCTAGTCCTTCCCAGGAAGGATGTTACTGGTAGCAGTGATGTTGAAAGCACTTTGGAGTGAAATTCATCTCCATATATTACCAGGAAATTTGTGCTGAAACGGCAAAGGATGAGGAGTTGAAAACTGAACGAACCTCTTTGTCCTTCTTGGTAATGGACTTAACTGTGTGAGGAGGAAAGAAGAAAAGCAGAAGAGAGGGAAATAATAGATCCTGCTGCTGCAACTTCACAAATTTATGGTAGGCGCTCAAATGTCAAAAATTTACACCCAAAGGTTTCATTCACCATGTCACCACTGCAAATGATGTTTATTGTACTGTTTGATGCACTTGCACCACCAAAACCTCTTGTCTAGAAAAACAATGTTTTGCTAAAAATTCAGAAAGTATTTGACTAAACAATATTCTTTCCACCATCAGTCTTTCCCAGCTATAGTGTCAAACAGGGAGCTGAAGTGGGAACACAAAAACGTTATGGAAAGAAGAAACAGCTCCTGGAGGAGGGTTTGAAGCAAACTGAGAGAAGAAAGAAAAAGCTTTGCATTTACAAAGAAGAAAATATCTCGCCTGGGAAGAAGACTGAGAGGGTRTCCCAGAGAGCAAGACTTCCTTAATGAACAGAATTGTGTCTGTCTGAACTACTCCTATGCTGTTTTCTGAAATTCAGACCAGGAAGTATTTTAGCAGAAGCTGCTTCTAGCAGAAATACTGAAACATTTGAAAAAACCTTGAAACAGAAAAAGCTGGAACAGATTTCCAAGGATTGTCTCCTAGCAAGCATGATGGTTTCTAATCTTGTCTTTCTCCTACAATCCTCTTGAAACATCTCATTCTTCATGTCTGTCCTCAGTTCCTGTCTGGATGGTTAATTTTGTCATCAAAGAAGCTGGGTGAATTTGGCTCAAGGTCTCRCAGAGAGGTCACTGTGACTCAGTGAAACATTCTACAGCCAAACAGAAACTGAACACTCATGTCTAAATTTTAAGACAATTTCAATAGAAAAATAGAGACCACTTCTGTCAGTAAAGTGCCTATTTCACGTCCTGCAGGATCAGGGCCTGAGTTGCACTAAATGTATTTAAAATGTACTGTAGGGGTATAGAATATAAGAAAATAAAGGTCGTATAGAAAGTAATCTTACCCCTAAGGAGTTGCAGCTGGGCTAATTATTAAAGATTAGGAGCAGGCCTGACTTTACCAGGCCACAGCTGTAGCCAACGAGAAGAAGAGTGCTATAAAAGAGTGGGGTGGCTGCTTGAGAGGGAACTGGAGTTAGTTGGCTACTGTAAGAAGCTCCTCCTTCAGTGCTTATGAGAAACATCAAGGAGGTATGAAAYTCTTGCATTAAGGAGACAACAACATGAAAGCCTTGTAATGTAATGACAACAATGTACTCTATGAAAATATTGCATATCTTCACAGAGAATGTGTTTGAATAACCAGAATTTCAAAAAACTAGAAACATAAGTCCAGGTTAAAATACTTGCTCTAAAGACAGATCTGATTTTCTAATCCACTCATCCACCACTTCTTCCCAATGACTTCAGTGGAACCAAGCCATTTAAAAGTCAGGCTACTCTTCTAAAGCAAGCTTTCAGGTAGATTTAGGATCACAGATTATCTTTTGAAAACCATCTGGTCTTGGCTGTATCTGTGCTCAGCTTTAGCTCCATTACTTGTTTTAGTTCAAATAACGCAAGATACAGTAGCGCTTCCCTTGGCTGCCAAATTTAATCATACACTCTGTAAGGACACAATCTGAGAATGTGTCTGACATTTAGTGTGTGTGCTGTTTGTGTCTTCCAGACAGTTTTCCTAAGTAGGGGAGCTAGTGAGGGTAATGAAACCCACAGATGGGTTTTATTATGCTTCAGAAGCAACCAGCATGAATATGGAGCAAAGTCCTTGTTTTGGCTCATAGCCTGCCAGGAGCCCATCCAGCTCCACCCAGCATCACTGCACTTCAAACCAATGGTTCCAAACTTCATGAAATTCTGTCATTGTAGGTGAGCAATGGATCACACTCACCAGTGGGTATCAGAGACCCAGCTGCCATTAGGACTGCACTTCTCTAAGTGTTGCACGCCTCTGTTCTCTGTTGAAAACTCTGTAGAGTTTTCAAAACGGTAAGTTTCCCAGCAGCATGACACAATTCTTTGGGGGTTTATTTCCGTTATGGTAAGAGATGGTAACAGAGAGGGATAATAAGAGTCTTAACAAGACATAATTTTTTCTCCCAATTCATTTTACATCCGTTCTCAGAAGGCCTCTCTAGTCAGAGAACAGATCTAAACTAACATCAGGCTTGTTAGCCATTAGTTCTGCACTCTTAGATTTTTAGTCTGCAGAAAATGATTTCACTAGCAACCAAAAGAGTGTTTGCAGATTTGTGGAACAAAATGATATAATTTAGTAATTTTCTGTGAGATAATAATGACATTTTAATTGAAAAATGTACTCTGATATAATTACCCTACATCTTTATAAGCCTTCCTCAGGAGCACAATAAAAGAACAAATGGCAATAATTTTACTGYACTGTGTGAGAAAAGGCTCTCAAAGTTGTTTTTGTATCATTTTGTGCATGTTCAGGTGATGGAAGCCTCATAAAAGCAAAATGATTTCCTGATTTTCTCTGATCCAAAGGAAATTTTAACCACATGAATTAGAGGTAGACTCCAAGGTGGGACTCACTCGTACACCTGGGTGCCCTGAGCCCACTATGTGTTGGGATATCTCCCTCAGCTTCCACCTGCAGCTCCCAAAGGACATGGGTGTCCTATGTGTTGTCTTCTAAGAGACCATATGCAGAGGGGTTCAGTGTTAAAAATGTCACTGGATGCTCCTGTTTAGACACCTGGATTGCTTCCTCCATGTCAGAGTGAAATGTGTTTTCCTAAGAAATTTTCCAGCTCAACCCTGAAAGGGCAGGAGGGAAGAAGAAATGATTCCTTGATTCTCCCTGCCTTGGGTTGCTGCTCCTTTGCTATCCTTTCAGGAACAAGGTTTTTTGCAAAGAAACCAGGCTGAAATTGCTGCACAGAGCAGTTTTTTATTTATAATGCAGCCTACTCCCTCTGTGGAGCTGGAGGCACTATGCAAAAAGTCATAATAAATCTAATGAAACAGGATAAATAATTAAGCCCCTTGAACCCTAGCTGTAGAATTAGGAGGTAGAATAGTGAACAGAAAATTAGATTTTTTTTGTGTCTTTTTGTTGTTCAAGTTTCATGTGATTTTGGAAGCTGTAAATATTTTGGGGGAGTCTGTGAAGGGCAGGAGACTGCCAAGAGTCAGAGGGACAAAAGTAACTCAAGCACCAGAGGGAAAAGGGCAGAGGTGTCTGTCCCTAAGATGGGAACCTGCTGATCTGMGGTGCAGGGAGCAGTGCAGTGCAAAAGGCTGGTCCACCCCTCTCCAAACCAGCAGCCCCTGGAATCATGGTGGGAAATKACTTAGAGAGATCCCAGGATAAGAATTGCTGGAAAGATCAGCTCCTCTGGGAGAAAGACAGGGCCCTTGTGGATGAGGACAGCATTCTATGGGAAAAAAAAGGAAACTCTGGACAGATAAAACAACTCTCCTGGAGAAGATAAGGAGGCCCTCCAGGAATATGAAGTAGCCTTAAGGATTATAAAATGTCCATCTTCCTGGAGGCCTTTGGTCCTGAGAGAGAATATCTCCACAGGGAAAAAGAATGAATTTTTCTGCTAGGCTTAGAAACATGTGAAAAGCCATGCGTACTGAAGTGGATACTTTATTTAAGTAGTGATGAATTTCACCCAGTTCTCTGAAATAGCATCTGTCATCCTTGGTATAAATCAGAGTAGAGGTTTTAGTGTGATTGCCTTTAAAGGCACTGCACCCCGGTTTTCAGGTCACCACMCCTCTGGGCAACCTGTTSCACTGCCCCACCRCTGTGGTTTTATGGGATGTGAATACAGAACCAGAGCTTTCTGCCAAGCTTTGGCACAGCAACTGCAGCTTTTATTTCTTTTTGAGAAACCAAACTCAGATGTTTGATGTTTTCAAATGTTGAGCTGTACAGGCTGTTCCAGAGACAAATCTCTATTTGACCGTCTGTATATCCAGAAGGAACATAGGGGAAAAAAGCAACAGTGGAAAGTACCAAGTATTGAGTTTTTCTCTGGAATGGTAGCATTAGTCGCTCATTCTCCTTCTGTACAGGATTTTAGCACTGAATAGACTCAAGGACACAATGTAAGAAGTCTTTACAATTGCTGTTAAAGAGTCTGATACTTCTGTGACTGTCAGGCATTCTTAGTCTGTCACTCAAGCTGCCACTCAAGTTCAGTCCTTTGTGATCTACTAAAGGATAAGGCTGCCTGTCCTGTTTAATTTTGCTTAAGTTAAATTATGCACTATGTCTTTCCTGTCAAATCCATGAATATTTATTGTTCAATGAATAACCAGTCCATAAAAAAAGCCGGCCAATTCAGCTAGGGTAGGAATGTTTTGCAACCTCGGTTATAATTATTCAATTATTGCCACGTAAGGCAGAGATGAAAATGACCTATTAGACCATTCAGTGCAACTTCCTCCAAATTCAGGGCTCTTACGTGTTAGAGCTTTATTATCAGGTGCTACAGAGAAAAAAAAAACCTTTCAGAAAATAACAGTATTCAAAAAGCACTTGTCACTTAAAAAATTTTAATGTCAAAAAGGCAAGAATTTATSTCAGTTATTCAAATGCACATGTCAAATTAGCATCAATTTAAGCTAAAATTAGGCGTGCTCTCTCTGGCAAAGAGCTTGAAGCACATGAAAYGCTCTTAGGAGAGCTGCTAGTCACTTCTGTCAGGGCAGAGCAGAGCGATGCTTCTCTGGCTCTGTCAGTGACAATACAACTGGTGAGAAGTTTAAGGCTTTACACATTGCAGCACAGAGGAGCCAGAAGTTCAGCCAGAGAAAAACATAAACCTATATGGTTTTAGACTGCTGGTAGCTCCCCTCAAAAGACTGCATCCACACGGTGTCTTCAGAGCTGCCTTTGCTTGGGTGGCATTGCTGAAGACAGAATGCATGCAAAAGGCTTTCCTGGACGGGAGGTTAGAGGGCATCTGCTCTCTGTCCAGCAGYTCTGGACTGAGGATGAACTTCAGTCATGAAGGCGATCTCTGCTAACTCTCTGGAGTGGTAAAGTAATGAGAGGAACAAATAAAATAACTCCCATATTAAAAAGAAAAAAAAAAAAAGGAAAGAAAAAAAGCACAGTTACATTTATCACCTCTGCAACATGCACAGGGAGGCTGTCAAGATGTGACATTTAGAGTGAAAAAATACACCTCTCTTGGAAGAGCAAGTCTGCTGATCTGGCACAAGCTGGCTGGAGGGACCAGAAAAAAAAAATTGTAGCTGTCTGAAGAGCTGAAGATGACTGAAGGAAGAACTCACCTGGAGTGGAAGGATCTAAAGAAGCTGCCAAGCCCACCTGTGCCTCAAAAGCAGCTGTACCTGTAGTGCTCTGCGTAAACACTTCTCTAAACTGTTTTTCTTGTTTAATTCCCAGCACTGGTGTTTCACAACCATCACTTTACCTCTAGGGTTTTATTTACATGAATGTAATGTAGTTTTTTTCTTTCAAAGGTTCTGCTCAAGCACAGCAGGATATTTTCTGCTCCAGGCCACAACAAAAGTGGAAATTATGGACTGCAGCTTTGTTAGACTAAAACCACAGAACATCCCAAAGCCCAAAGCATGTTACAGAGTGCTGACAACTCCCACAGAMAGCAATAAAGAGATTGAGTCAGTAGTGACAAATCAGCTTAAATATTTGAAYGGGAGAAAGAAATAGCTCCTTAGCTCACCTGCACAATTTTGGAATGCAGCAGTGTCATCAGAAAGCATTCCCGACACAGCCGTGGAGCTAACTCGTGGGAGAGACAGAACATGCAAAAATGGCAAGAAGTCATTTAAGTCAACTGACAYGTCTAGATGTGTCACTAACCAGAATGGTGATAGTGACAGAAGAAAATTAAATTTATTCTGTATATGTATGTGTATATTTAGCTGTAATTATCKACTCTGTGTGTCAGTCATTGCATAGGAGGAATGTCAAAAACCTGTAAGGCAGTCCTGTGACTCATGGGAAATTGGAGGTATGGAGCMCATCCAGCCATATACAGAAATTCTGTTGCTGTTCTTCCAGTAAATCTGACTGAATTGTTAAAAGTCAGTGCAGAGAGTTTCCACTGAAATTAAAGAAAAAGATAGAATACTGTGACTGAAAATACCAGATAGGGAAAAATAACCATACTTGAAATACTTCATACTTCAGGAATTAACATCTAATGTGGGTTAAAGAYGAGAAGAACCATGAGCAAACTGTATTTTAAAAACAATTCTATAATGCTGGAATCTCTCTATTTCTCCTTTTCTCTCTCTGTTTCTCCCCTCTTTTCTACTTTTTAAAATACTTTATTTATTGATTGAACTAAGAGCATGATCTGCAGAGAGAGGGGGAATTCCAGATTCTTGATGTCTGGGGATTTTTGGCAGGGTCTTTGTGATCCAGTGATTCACTCAATCTAGGCAGTCCCTCAGAGGATCCAAAAATCCCATAAAAACCCATATTCGCAATTAAAACTGTGATTCTGCTATTGCTAGCTCACGAGGGTCATGAGAAGCAGGCAAGGGGAGCTCTCAGAGGAAGTGGTGGATTTGAGCACAAGCACACCTCCCCTTAGTGATGTGGGCTTTTGAAAAAACAAAAAAAAAGACAATACAGATTTGCACCCAGGATCTTAAAAAAACCACCGTTGCAGCCTTGGACTTGTACTGATAAGCAGCGGTTGTATGTTGGTTCTTCAGGTTTGCAATACACGACACAGAGCCAGCAAGCAAGCAGCCAGATTCCCTGGGGTGCAAATTGTTCTCTTCTTCGGGATTACTGTGTGTGTACCACTCTGTGTGTGTTCACAGACACAGAGCAGGAGAGGAAAAGCGGCCAGGAACCACTCAGTGTGTGCAGCACAGGCAAAGCMCTGTCACCTCCCTGCACTGCCCCTGCTCTATTACGAGTATGTAGCCATGATATTTTCTGAAAAATCCTTTCCTTAGAATTTTTTCTCCTGAGAAGCTGAGAGGCCTCAGGAACAAAGTGCAAACAATGGTTATCTGCTGCTGTGGAATGCAACAGGTGGATCTGTGATTGGTCTCATGTGGTTGTTTCTAATTAATGGCCAATCACAGTCAGCTGGCTCAAACTCTCTGTCCAAGACACAAGCTTTTGTTACCATTCTTATTCTTCCTTTTTCTATTCTTAGCTAGCCTTCTGATGAAATCCTTTCTTCTATTATTTTAGTATAGTTTTAATATAATATGTATCATAAAATAATAAATCAGGCCTTCTGAAACATGGAGTCAGATCCTCRTCTCTTCCCTCATCCTAAGACCCCTGTGAACACCATCTCTCAAGTGTTGTGTTAATGACCAAATGCAGGAGCCATGCAGCCACAGATTTACCAAATCTCACCTTTGAGGCTGTGGAAACAGGTAACCTCAGCACGTAACAACGCTCCTTCCCTGCCATCACCACCTTCATCAGCATCCTGCACCTCACCACACTTCCCAGGAGCAGCGTGCTCAGGACTGCTCACCCTCCACATCTTTAACATGAGCTGCAGCACAGGATTTTGCTTTCCTGCAGTACAGCTTCCTGAGTGTTCTGGCGTGGGAGCTTTTCAAGAAGAATTACTGTTATTAGTCTTCATCTTCATGTGAATGTTACCTTTCCAGAGCTCTGCTAAGCTAGCCTGAGAACACTGAAATGGAAATTGGGTTGAGAAGCTGTTATTTGCCTGCTCTACCTGACAGTAAATTTTCAGTTTGTGTATGGATTTTCTTTCCCGTTTCTCAAGATTTGTGGCTTGGCTGTTGTACCTCAGGAGGGAAAAGTGTGAAGCAAGGTGAAGTCTCTCTGGGAGCACAGCGAGTGCCTCTTTTGTGAACATGCTCTCTCTGCTGACTTAAGAGCAAGAAAACCAGCTCTCCCTGCATACTCCATTGCAATTTCCAGCTGCAGCCCAAACACACCAAGAATCCACTGAAGAAAGAGCTATCCATCCCCCAGTGGCTTCATACCTGTCATATATGCACCAAATGTGCGTTTGAAGTGACCTACATTGGCTTTACATTGTACCAAGATACACTATATTTCCTTCTCTGTGGCACTCAGAGATTAACAGCAATGTTTAATTTAAAAAGTCAGCCAAGCAGCAGCCTGATGAAAAGGCTTTAATACTGTGAAATCAAGTGATGAAGAGCTGATCTGTGACCTGAGCTTTTGCACCGCTCACTCAGGAGCAGCACCTCCCTGAGGGCAGCTGCAGCTGAGGGCTGGTGGAGGCAGAACTGATTAACAGGGCAGATATCACTTGAAGCATCCACCTTTTCCAAGGATGGGGAGAGGAAATTTATGTGAACCGATCTTCCTTCTAATGAAGGCATAAACAACAAAGCCTGCAAGGATCCTCCCACACGGAACCATCAGCCCTGCTCCAGCCTGCTGGAAAGCAGCAGCAGCAGCACAGCAGTGGTGTGTTCTGCTTACATGGTACTTAGATGGTACACTTACATGGAACCATAGGTTGCAAGAGACCTCTAAGATCACTGAGTCCAACCATTAACCTAAAACTGCCACTTTCACCACTAACCCCTGTCCTCAGGCATTGCATTCTGATATGGCTTTGTCATCTTATTTCAAAAGTTCCACACCTTCTGGGTGATTTCTCATGTACAGCTCTTCACAGCACAGCCAACAAACTCCATCTCTCCCCTCACCCMGCTAACCCACTCTTTTGCAGCACTYGTCTTCTTATTGGACACGGCTGTGGCCTATTAAGGGCAAGCTTGTTCCTAATTTATGTGATTAGTACAGCTGCAACTCCTCAGGTGCGAGATTACCTTCTGSACTATCTTTTCTTACATTCTATYCCACACAATATGGCACATGGAATTTTCCATCCCAGGGTCTCACAGGGTGCCCACACATTGGTGCACGTACCCTGTTGTTCCCTGGAGAGCTGTGCCAAGGACCCTCTTGCCATTTTAAGGAACAGAACACAAAGAGGGGCTGAGAGGTTAAGGCTGACAAATGATTTTGTGGCAGATCTCCACTCCATCCATGGCACCAGCCTGCCAACAGCACTTAAAACACTTGCAGACATTAGCTTTCAAAAAGTGTGGTAACAACTGGAGATTCCAATCCACACCACTGTCTYTTATGGCTCCTGGCATACACATCTCTGGGACAGGTAAAAATGTGATGCTTTTTACTTGTTGCAGATATTTATCAATTGTGAGCTTACATTAAATCACAGGTGAGTATGTTCCATCTCCTATGGCTCATGTTTACACCATTAGTTATGGTACATTCTTCTTTTCCATTTAAACAGCCCACTTACTACCACTGATTTAAAATAAAACTTTTTCACAAGACTGAATCTGTTTTTCAACACCTGAAGTTTTCTTTTGTCAGTCCAAGGGTGACAGCTGACTCCAGCACTCTCCGGAGCCAYGGCTCATGGCTTTCCTGGAGAGTCCTCTAGGCAGCCCTGATATCCAGAACATGGCTTTCTGGATCCTGAGTAAAGACACTTACCTCCTGCACCTCCAGCTGTGGAGAGGACCATTGAGTTCATGTAAATCCTTGGCTGGGGGCGCTTGGGGCTGGCAAGGAGCAGCTCTGTCTCAGGACCCCACACCTAACTGGCACTACAGACCATGCAAGGAATTTACTCTCCTCCTTCTGGGCTGTCCTCCATGTGATCTTAATTGTCATTTCAAGATCTCAGCCCTTGCATTGAATCCTGTGTTGGAGCAGCCCAGCCCTGCTCAGCCCCTCCACGTGGGATTTCCTGGTTCATGGSAGCCTACCTGGAGGCAAGCAGCAGATTATGGTATAACCTACAGCTAGATACTTTGAGCAATGGAGAAAATACACTGAAATAAAGAAGRCAGAGGGGCTGGCTGGAAAGATAGGACATGGCCAGGAAAACCCAAGTGGGTGAGYGCTATGGCCAAGCACAACCCTCCTCATCATGTGCCAGTTTCCCACTGAAAAGCAAAAAATGGTGACAAATACATGTAAAGTTTCATTGCTAAAATGATTTGTATTTGGGGTACAGATGCTGGACTCCTCAGTTTAATGCTGGCATGTGAAATTATCAGTTTGCAGCCTCAAGCACAGGGACAATAACTGCTGCTGCACACATTGTCAGTGCTGTGTATTTTTAGACCCTTGTAGGTGTTTGCAGTCATTTCAAAGTGCCTTGATGATTTTTTTCATATGTTTTCCAGCAGGAATGAAGATGGTTTCCTGAGCTACCTGGAGATAATGACCAGTGTGGAAAATAAAGGGCAAGTGACTGTTTTTATTTCAGGTCTAGAGCAATTCTGAGGCTGCACAGACAGTTCCTTTTGCTTTCCATGTTAAAGATTTTGTGATGGCAGCTAGAAATATTTTTCATGACTCTGCCCATTTACCATGSCCCCTAGCAGGGACATGCTGCTCAGGGTTGCAGGATAATTTCACTCACAGGTTCTTAGGATGGAGCTGGTTTTCTCCCATGGGCTCCCTGAAGGCATACTGTCCTTAGGGCAATGATAATTGTCCCCAGTTGCCTTAATTTCATTATGAAAGAAAACATGTGAMAATTAGATTTTAACAGGTTCACAGTTCCTGAGCTGTTCAAGAAACAATGTCATTTTTCCACAAGAGTCTGGAAGGGCTGAGCTGAGCCCTGCAGGAGCTGGGGCTGAGGAGCCACAGGAGAGAGTTGGAGGGCAGCGCTTGGCTCCTTTCAATTCACCCATTGCAAGGATGCAGAGTGGGGCCAGGAAGTGAGGAAAGCCCCAGCCAGGGCAAAGGGGGAGTCATGGGTGGGCAGAGCAGGAGTGGTCAATCCAAGCACCCAGGGAACAGAAAATGTGGGASAGGTCCTGTACAGCTCAGCCTGAAAAAGAGGTGAGAGGAGGGACATAGATAAAGCTTCTGGTCTCCACTACTACAAAATTCAGGAGGCATCAAAAAAGTTAGCAGCATTCTCATGAACAGTGTTCCCTGTTTTAAGTGGTCAGCATTCCCTAATTTCCGGAAGTTTAGTTTTAAATGCTAGCCCTTTCCACGTGTTCAGAGATTTGGAGTACGTGGCCCTAAAATAATGTTTAAGTGTTTAAACCAGAGGTAACCTGAATTCCCCTTTAACCAAGGTCTTCTGCAGAGTTTTGTGCTGAGTGCCAGTCAGCCAGCCATTTCCAAAGGACTAGAAATATTTTAGTACCTGCAAATCCATCAAAGAGGTCCTGCCTGATTTTTAGGTCAGATTTCTGTAAAAATCCTCTCATGCTAAAGGATGATTTCTGCAAGGGACACCAACACCACAACCAGCTCCAAGGTATGTCCACAAAAAGAAAAAGCCAGGGCCAAGCAGGTGAGGAAGGGAGCGTCCATGCAGCCTCATGCTCGGTTGTGCACTGCTGTGTGCCTGCTCCAAAGGGCTCTTTCTGACCTTTCCACACCAGTCCCAGGGCTGGCATGAAGCACAGCTACACCAGGACAGCTAGCACAAGAAATATAAGAAACTCTTGGCAGCAGCCTGCTGGTGGCTGCCCCAGGGCCTTGCTGGGCAGCCTGGGTATGCAGCAGTCCCAGTTTCTCRCTGCTATACTGCTAGACAAGCTTTTATTAGAGTCTTGTAGGAGCTTAGGGTTTACTACTGCCTCAGAAAAAGCATTCCCATTCTCAGCAATGCCAAACCAAATGTATGGGTTCACATGGAAGAAACAGACACTGACACCAGTAAATTCTCATCATTTGGTTTATTATACGTTCTAAATAACATCTTTGGTGCCAGTATTTCTTGTGTTAGATGCCATCAGTAATTCTGTCCTCCTCATTTATCAATTAATGAAAATGTAGCCAGCCAGTCTAACTCACTGAGSAACTCTGTTGTGCTGTAATCATGGCCTCTAAATGTCCAGCACTGCAACTGCGATCAGTGGTAGAGATCATCCATRGTATGGCTGTCCTCTCATTCTCCAGAAACAGCCAGAAGAAAACAGCAGTGAGAGAYAAAATAACCCTCTTGCTGCTTTTAAACAGCAACTACAGCCTACAAGGAGCTGGAGAAAGGGATCTCTCTAATTAAGCTGTAATCAGCATTGTCTTTTTTATTATTATTAAGTGAGTTTGACAAAATATCTGGAGATATCAATACACTTAAGCTCCAGGATCACCAAGATTTCAGGAAGCTGTGTCTCTGCTAGAAGAGAGTCCTCTGAGTGTGCTCGGAAGACCTGAGACCCCCAAGTCTGTGTCACTGAACTGACTCTGCTAAAGGCTTACCTGGGTGATGGRGCAGAGTGCATCACAGCAGGGTTGCTGATGACAAATGGGTAGAGGTGGCTGATACACCAGAGGGTTGTGCTGGCACCCAGGGAGAACACAAGGCTGGGGAAATGGGCGGGAAGGTAGGCCATAAGAACAAGAAGTGCGAAGTCCCACACTTGGAGAAGAACAATCCCCAGTCCTTGCTGGGAAGAAGCTCTCTAGAGAAACCTCTAGGAGAGGTTTGCCAACAAATTGAGGGAGGTGATCCTTCTTCTCTGCTCAGCTCTGGTGAGGCCCCTCCTGGAGTGCTGGGTCCAGTCCTGGACTCCCCAGTACAAGAGAGACTCCAACAAAGGGCCATGAAGATGATGAATGTTGTGGTGCACCTCTCCTATGAGGAAATGCTCAGAGTGCGACGAGACGAGAAGAGAGAGGAGAGGAGAGGAGAGGAGAGGAGAGGAGAGGAGAGGAGAGGAAAAAAAGCGGGGAATAGAGAGAAAGTGGGGAA
>JACDOX010000027.1:1896350-2122123 GCA_014549065.1 Cardinalis cardinalis | reverse complement strand
AGGAGAGGAGAGGAGAGGAGAGGAGAGGAGAGGAGAAGAGAAAAATCTCATCAGTGTGTATAAATACCTAAAGGGAAGGTGCAAAGAGAACACAGCCAGGCTCTTTCCATTGGTGCCCAGTGTGAGGACCAGAGGCCATGGGCACAAACCGAAACAGAAATTTTTCCCTGAACATCAGGAAGCTGTCACTGTGGGGGTCACCAAACACTAACATAGGTGGCCAGTTTTCAAAAGCTATCTGGAAATGTCCTGGGCAATTGGGTGTAGGTGGCCCTGCTTGAGCRCAGGAGGTTGGCCCAGATGACATCCAGAGGTCCCTCTCAACCTCAACAATTCTGTGGCTCTGTGAACCTAATTGCTCCCACCACTGTGTGCTCTTAGCACTTTGCTCTTCCACATTAAAACCTTCTTCACAATGAAGTGAAAAGGTGACCTCTTTTCAATTCCCAGCTTCTGGAGGCAGGGACAAGCAGCGCATTCCCRTACAGTGACAAGAAATGCATATTCCCAACATGGTGCCACGTGATCCTTGCCACTGGACCAGCCATGGTGGCAACAGCACATCTGATGTGGCCAGAAAGACAGGATGGGCTTTTATGGCTGAAATGCATTCCCCAGCTTTCTGAGGCCATGGAAAATTGTGATTCCTGGCTCTTCCTATAGTCAAACCAGTGTTTCTGAGTGGGAGAGCCATCTCCCAGCTCCCTGGTAATTGCTTTTGTGCTAAATACAGTTGGGGCTGAATGATACTAAAAAAGATCGTTTTGCTGCAATTAATTATTTTCAAAAGCAACTAGGATTCAGCTAAATGCTAATGAAGCCAGAGAGAAATGAGAGCTGGGCTGTTCCTGAAGCAATGAAAGACCTTTACCAGCAGTTTAGAGCGCTATCATCTTATTCCCAAAATGGACAGATACTGTCCTTTGCAGTCACTTCTCATACTTGAATTTTCCATTCATTCTGCAAACAGTATCACTTAAATCCTGCACTAGTATTTTAATATTAAGATTAAAGACTTCCATACAGTGGGGAAGTCCAAAACAGAATTTGAAAATATTAATGAAGTGAATGAAAAATGCGGTTTTAAAAAAATGTCTGAAATAACTTGTTTAATGTGGAAAATAGGATGGAAAGAAAATCAAAATGGAAAGAAACCTGTGCAAGAGGGACTGCCTAATATTTTTTAAGCCCAGRTAGAAAAGGAAATGTCAGTACACAGGGGCATGCAGGGCTGTAAGTTGTGCTGTCACGACTGGTCACAGGTTAAATAAATGAGAGGGTCTAATGGGTTTGGCACWACAGCCACCTGCAAGGGCAGCAATAAACTAAGGCTGGGAGAACTGCTTGATCACAGGGAGCTACTGGGGAATAGATGGCAGGATGAGTGGTAGACAAAAGTTTTGGAGTCTAGTGGCTTGTTCTGTGCCTCAGCATCTGTCTGAACAACTCACCAGATCAAARAAAATTTTAAAAAGCCATTTCTGTCTCTGGTGGTTTTGGTTCTTATGTATTAATTCTTTTTTTTTTGCTGAAGCCAATGCATGCATTGCAAAAACACTGTGACTGTTCACAGCACCGGATGTGTGTGTGTACAGCACAGTAAATTAAACAGGGAGAGTGTTAATGCTGGTGTAGGTGCTGTGATCCTCATCACACCCACTGCCACTCCTAAATGTGCAATTTGATTGATAAAGAAGCAAGCAGAAGGAGAGCAGCAGGCAGAGGAAGTGCTGTCATCAGTGCAGATGAGTAAATGTGATGCACAAGCGCACTCACCTTGGCAGAACCCTGAATCTGCTCCTTTCATTACTCATCWGGTCTCTTGTTACAGGGGTGTCCAACAAGTTTCTTTTCTGACTTCCTCATACAAGATGCTGAAAATGATGGAAGAGCTGATGAGAATGGGGAAGATGATGTTGGAGAAACAGTCATACATGTCTGAATCAGAGACCAATAACCTGTCTGCTGGCAAGTTGTGKTTTTGTTCACTTGTTATAATGAAGGTAGAAGCTCATTTTTTGATATTCAATTTTTATTTTATTGATGGCTTCTCCATTTTTTTTTACAAACAAGCCAGGCAATCAGGAGAACAAAGCAAGACAGTGATGAAGAGAGAGCTGAAATGCAAAACACCCTTGTTTTGCTGGGGTTAGACGCCACTCAGGGCACTTCACCTGTACCTTAGCTCAGCTTTGTGTAAAATGCAATTAAAGCTCTCCTTGTGGAAGTGGCTTGATGTTTTATTGCTGTAAAGCAACTTTATCTTAGGGCTTATATRGGGCTTATAGTTAATAACTGCACAGGGAGTTATTTAACAACATTAACAGCAATGACAGCATTAACAAATCAGTGGTGTGTTCTCCACAGAATTCAACACTTTTCAAAAGAGGAAAGGAGGAAAATAGTGAGGCTGTTTTGGGCTCAGCCTTGYTTTCTCCCCATCCCCTGCCCTCTCTGGCCTAAGATGCTGGAACCAAACTTTCCAAGCAAAGTTGCTTTTCTTGTTACTTTAAAGACATCTTGAGAGCATACCTATTTTTCTGCTTATATTTGTCCAATCTGCTTGTTGTTTAAGCAAGAGGATCTTTTCCTATAGCTTAGTGTTTTCAGAAGGGAGAACTTTCTGCCAAATTCCATTTYCTCTCTTCTATTTAATCTTGTAAGGTTGTTGGTGTGACCATTAATAACTGGTCAATGATTTCCTTGGGGAAAGGAGCCCTGATCTCTTTCAGTGCAGAGGTGCTGTGTGAAACCTACCTCGRACTTTCAGGTTTTGGGGTGCTCCTGTCCCCATCTGTAGGCTGTGGTGGGTGCTGKTCAGACCTTGGCATCCCTCTGAATGACTGAGGCTTTCCACTTTCTGACACCCTCCAGCAAAGTGCCCTGGTRGCCTGAAAATCCAGGTGCCCCCACCCTATAAAACCTTTATGTCCTAGTTTCTCTCAACCCTGCATTTGGGTCACAACAACCCCTTGCAGGGCTACAGGYTGGGGGAAGAGTGTCTGGAAAGATGTCCAGAGGAAAAGGACCTGGGGGTGCTGGTCAACAGCAGCTGAGCCAGCAGTGTGCCCAGGYGGCCAAGAAGGCCAATGGCATCCTGGCCTGTGCCAGCCTTAAGGTGGCCAGCAGGACCARGGCAGGGATTGTSSCCCTGYACTCAGCACTGGAGAGGACACACCTCAAATCCCACATCCAGTTCTGGGCCAATCACTACAAGAAGGACACTGAGGTGCTGGAGCACATCCAGAGAAGAGCTTACACCTCACCTTACACACACTGACTTTCTCAGCCCACCTCTCCCACCTGTAGGTACCTGCACCAGCAGAGGCACGTGAGTAGAAGCATCTTTCGCCCAAACCACCCTTCCAGCATCTTCTTATGAGCTGCTGGTTTAAATTTTCCCTTTGTAACATGGCCTTGGCCAGAGTAGTGTTGGCCAGGTCCTCTTTACAGCCCAAATTTGCCTCCCCCACGGACAGGGAGACAGCAGCACGCTACTCAAATGCCTTGCCTACCTCTTGTTCATCCCTAAGATGATGATACACTTACAAAGCTCCATGGTCTGTAAAGAGAATGATCAAACAAAAGCTTTYGAGTAAGTTAGTTGTGGCACAAATATATTGGCAGACGTATGAGGTTTTTAAACCTACTGCTGTAGTGAGAGGATAAAACTCCCAACAYGAATGGCAACTCTGTAGCAAGATTCTGAGATAATTACTGTAATCATATTGTCTCTGCATTCTCTTGTAAATCAGTGACAGTWTGTATTTAATGAGCCCTTTCCCGTKCAGCAGGTTGCTCCCAGCCGCTCAGATTTACAACTGCAATGCAGAGGTATCTTAAAATAAAATTAACCCTTGGMAGGGAGGCCCCTTTCTGCGAGGATGCTGGAGAGTCTCTCAGAGACTGGCACTGCACACTGGCACTGTTCCATGGCTGGAACACACAGGCAGGCTTCAGAGCAAGGGCTGATTTGCCTTGGTGAGTAAAATTTTGCCAGTGCTGCTGGAGCGAGCTGGCTGTGGTGGGGCTGAGCGCTGTCGGAGTGTAACCTGCTGCATCCTGCTCGTGGCTTACACGTGCCTCAGCCCTCAGAGGCTGATGCTGCAGGAGAGCCAAGGGTTGCTGTGACTTCCCCTAAGGTGTACTTAGAACCCCACCAACCCAGCAGTCTTGCACCCTCAGCTCCCCTAAACTGGGGAGTTTAAACTCGCACCACAAGATGCAGGTTTGCCTTGAGGATGCTGGCACTTTGCTTTGGCTTCCTGCAGTGCAGCTTTTCTCCTTGAATCTCAGCTTGCCAAAGGAAAAGAAGGCAACTTCAGCAGTCACATCTGGGCAACTGAGGCTTTACTTAAGCATCAAAGTACCAGTTCAGAGTTCAAGGCAAACACACACTAGCCTAAAATCTCTTCTGGGGCTATATAATATTGTCAGACAAAAATTTTAGACATGAATGAAACTATCCCTTTACATTCTTCCCCTGGCTAGTAACGAGATCTTCAGACGCTTTGCAGATTAAGGGGTTTCTGTGGCTTGGACTGGACGTGCAGTGACATCTCCTGGTGCCCCACCAGGTGAGGGGCTGGCAGCTGAGTGGCTCAGCCCCGACCCAAACCCCCCCCCGGAGCACAGAACTGCTCAGCACTGACCCCCACAAACCTCCCTGGGGCACACCTCCCACCTGGGGGGAAAACAACACACACCTTCCCCTGCCACATCCCTTCACTTCTGCCTGCAGCACCAGGGGAGACTTCAGAAAYCATCATTTTAAGCATGAAGGGAAATCAGTCATGAAAAGCAGATCACTGCACAGAGAGCCTGTGGGCGGGCTGTACTTGCCTGCAAAGCCTTGGTGCTTTTAACTGGAGACAAGGAGAGGAGTTAATCTGTCTCCTCCTGTGCCTATGTCTGTCTGGGACTCACATGTGAGCAGGATGTTTTGCGCTTCACCACTTCTTTTGTTGTCACTCTCAAACAATTCCCCACTGAAAACCAACAGGCTTGCTGTTGGCATCTTAGTAGAGGAAATTAAATCCGACATTTCAGTGTTATCTGATTTCACATCCCTGCACACCATTGTATAATTTCACCACCTACTCATTCTTTTTCTTCACACACAAGTGCATTTAGAGAAAATATAATTGTTGAACGAGTACTTAGTCAGAGAAAGGTTGTAATCAGCTTGGATAGAAATCAGACAGCTTATTTGCTTGAAGAAAAGGGGAAAGGAGGAGGAAATTAAATTGAATTCTTTCTTTCCTGTGAACTTAGGGCACCAAAAAATTGTGTGGCAAACTATATCAAGAGAAGAAAAACAGCTGAAAAACTTAACAGGCAACAGTATTCCTGAGCTATTGCACTAAAAATAACATGGAAGTCAAAGACCTGATTCATTTGATGTCTTCTGTGTTCATTAAAAAAGAATTTAAAAGKTACAACAAGAGACTCACAAATTTTTCCCAGAGCAAAATAACTGGATGTCCCCTGTAAATCATCAGATGTATCAACACTTACCGTCAGATAGGCAGCAACTGAGTCGTGCTGGGAGAACATGCACAATGCAGACACCAAAGAACAAAACTGGGATTCGAAAAGTTGCTCCATACTGTCGAATCCATAAAAATACTCAGTCCTAGGAAAGAGGACAAGTGTGGCACGCTGCTGAGCACGTCAGGCACTGAGCTTAGGGAATCATGAGTCCATCCTCTCAGGCACCTTCCTGCAGCTCTTTTGCTGCAGGGCCAGCACAGGCAGCAGTCCCAGGCAGTGCCTCACTCTGCTGGGGGCTGCAGGCGGGTGGGCCCGGTGGGGACAAGGACAGTTTGTAATTACATTGCATGCAGACATGCAAACACTGAGCTCCACCTCATGCACCCCCCAGTGAGACTGGATGTGCACCAGGAGCTCAAGTTTAACAAGAGCACATGATCACAAGTGTTAGGACTGTCACTTATATTTCTTTTTCTTGACTATGTATAACTATTCTAACTTGCTCATAGACATTTTTGCCTTGGGGGTGTTGGCTGATGAGAAGTTAAACATGACCCAGCAATGTGTGCTYRCAGCYCAGRAAGCCAACCATATCCTGGGCTGCATCCAGMGCAGCGCGGCCAGCAGGGGGGAAGGGAATTCTGCCACTSTGCTCCACTCTGGGGCCCCACCTGGAATGCTGCACCCAGGTCTGGGGCCCCAGCATAAGGAGGACATGGACCTGCTGGAACAGCTACAGAGGAGGCCATAAAGCTCCTCAGAGARCTGGAGAACCTCTGCCATGAAGGCAGGCTGAGAGAGTTGGGGCTGYTCAGCCTGGAGACAAGAAGGCTCCAGGGAGACCTTAGAGCACCTTCCAGGGCCTAAAGGGGGCTACAGGAGAGCTGGAGAGGGACTTTTGACAAGGGTATGTAGTGATTAGACATGRGGCAATGGCTGTAAACTGACAGAGGGTAGGTTTACATTAAATATTAGGAAGAAATTCTTTACTATGAGGGTGGTGAGGCACAGCACAGGTTGCCCAGAGAAGCTGTGGATGCCCCATCCCTGGCAGTGTTCAAAGACAGGTTGGATGGAGCTCTGAGTAACTCAGTCTAGTGGAAGGAGAGTTGGACTAGATGAATTCTAAGGACCCTTTCAACCCACACCATTCTATGATTCCATGATTTATGCAAGTTTCACAGCCATTTAAAGCCTAAGACATTGTGCAAATATAATGAGCAAAACTTTTCCAGTTCATTTCAAGTATGAAATAAGTCCGGTTCTTCTTGAGAGCAGGATAGTGTGGTCAGTCCTTCACTCCAATAATTTTTTGGTTCATATTACTCTCACAGAAATAAGAGAAAGCCTATCTGGGGAGAAGGTCAGGAGCTGGTGTAGGGCAGCTGCCTGCCCCATGGGAGGATTCACCTCTGACTAACACATTACCATCAAATATGTGCCTGATTGCCATGTGCATCTGAGGAGCCCCCATCTGAAATCTCTTCCAGTGCTCCACAATCTTTCCTGTTACACAGTTCCTCCCTAGTGACTAATCTAAATATTCTTTGGTTAAATAAGCCTATTATTTTCTTGTTCTATTCACCATGAACATAAAAGACACTGAAAAGATGAAAGGAATAAATTGTTCTCTTTCTGTCTTGAGACTTGTATTATGGTATTCTGTAAGCAAAATTACTCAAACTCCATCAATCTTCTTCTATTTCTCATTCCCATATACTTACATTCTCACGTTTTCTAGATTTCTGTTAAATCTCATTGCTCTTCTCTGAACTGTTTTTTCCTAACAAGCATGACATATAAAACTAGACCTGCTACTTCAGCTGATGCCTCTCCAGAGCAGAACAGAATGAGGTATTTTGTCATATGGGTGATACAGTCTTCATACCTCTCTATGTTTCTCTTCATTTTGCAGGATCACTGTGGTGTTAGAAGGGGTGACAAAATGAATGCCAGACAACTACCTGATTTTTTTCAGCTATGGTGACCTTTAATTCCTCTCTGTTCTGTTTGCAAAGTTTCCTGGTTCTGTCCAACTCCCCAAGATGATTTTGAATCCTATTTCCACCCTTTAACATGTTCGCAACCTCACCTGTCTCAACATGAAACAACACKGTCTCTTTTTCCCTCCCATGCATCCTGCCTGAAACACATCACAAAGCAGTCACAAAACCTTGTGCATATGTACCCTGCAATCCAACAATCTCTGTTTGTGCTCTTTTTATTCTGAGACCCTCAATAAAAAAAAGAAAAAGACACACAGTCATTTGTTTGATTAAAAAAAAAAACAAAGAATATTTTTACTGTAAGGACTGGTAAGAAAATACAGAATAATAAAACTTCAGACCCTCTTTCCCACAGGGACATGCACCTATGGCATGTTTGAAAAGTGTGTGTGCTGTGAAAGTAATCTCTAACATAGAGTTTTTAAACTGATTTGTAATTATATTGAAGASAGTGCTGAGAAAATGGGAAGATCCATCCAATGCTGTAAGAACAATTCTTTTCCTCTCTGACTTGTTTTTCATTTTTATATTAGGAGAAGCAGGATTTGAACCCTTGTTAGAAACAACTCTATRTTTCAGTCAATGAAAAGAAGTAGTTATTTCATGTTGTTTAGCAAAGTATTTCCTCTTCTTTCAGTTTCTAAGTTTGACTATAAAACTCTGCTTACATCAGAGTCCCACAGCTGGACAACACAGCACTCTGGAACTGCATCCAGTGCACCAAAGCTGTTGATTCCTACTGTCCTGACTCTGAAAAGTGTTAAGGGGTGAATGTGACATCCACAGGGATGAAGTTACTGCAAGCTTTGGTAAAGATGTTAAAGCAAAAAAAYGGTTGTCCAGTACTTTGATTTTTCATTTAAGTAAAGAGAGAACTAAAACCAATGCAAAAAATAAATACAAATTTAAATTACAAATTTTCTTACTTCAGGTCCTGTCATTTATTCATAGGATAGCAAACAGAAGCCCACTTTAAGGCCATTTTTCCACCTTTACAATTTAAACTTTTAGCTGCATTTTAAGCAACCAGCAAGCTGGGGTTAAGTTATGCAATAATCTCCCTCTGTTCAGCTACACTGGAGTCACACCAGTGCTAGTTCTGCTCAGTCATGCCAAGGTAAATACCACCTTTGCCCACACTGGCATAAATTCTTCACTCTGTCAGAGGAAAGAGACCGACAACTGCCCAACTCTAAGGAACTCCCTGGGCTCCAGCAAGGCATCTTGGATAACTGGGACCAGGAACTGTTCTGCCTTTATGGATTCCAATTGTAATGGAAAGGTTCCTGGTGACCTAAAGGACTTTGTCCCAAACAGAAATATCTGTAAACATAATGATAATAATGATAATGATAACTCATAGAAGATCTCTTGTGCAAGAAAAAGGGGAAAGGAGCTTATATGGAGCAAAAGAGAAAATCAAAGAGAGCAGTAGAAATGTGCATCAAAAKGATACAATACCTCAAAGCAGTGAAAATCTTTGAAAAAGACCTTTCAGAGAGTCGAAGCAGGTGAAATAACAAAGCATTTTTGGTCCCAGGAGATGCCATGAATTCTAAATAAAAAGTGTTCTCACAGTGACATGACTAGTTAGAATTCTGTGAAAAAATTCAAATTCTGACCACAGRGTTCCTTATGCCATTGCTAATTTCATTTAGACACAAATTAATATTTGGCAGCTCTTGCTTCATGTGGTCTTGAAGTAATAAAGTTTGAAAAGTATGAAATTTGGTTCCTAGCAAAGAGTCACAAAGAAACTCTTTTAGACTCTGCAAATTACAATTTTACATTCTTTCACTAAATCCTGTGTGCAAACAAGCCAATTCWTTACAGTGGCACAGATTATTTCCATAACTAGAAATAACTGGTGACCTGAAAAAAAATCCACAATCCATACAACCCAACGCAGAGCTGAGTTGCAGTTGTCTCATGAGCTGAAGGAATACTTGACTCACAACACTGAAGCTGTTGATGAAATAAGTCAGTCCCTCCCCTGGCTGGGGAGGAGGAACATTTTCCCCTGCACTAAGAGCCCAGAGCTTCAGATGTACTGCTCCTCATCCGCTCCGTTTATGAGCAATGACCACTTGCCCCCTTCCTCCTGGATGAAGCCATTGTGTCTTGGCAGCCTGTCTGAAGCCAAGGAGGAGAGGGACACTTGGCTTGTCTGATCCCAAGGAGATGGTTTGGAAGAGTCCCTCCTCCTATCGTCCATTCCAATGTGAACGCTGATTTGAGAAGGAGTGAGTGGCTTCATGCGGCCTTGAGCTTGTGCTTCGTAACTTTCTGTGTCTGGCTTCTTGTAACTGAGAAAGAGAAAATATATTAACAAGAGGTCAATGTGTAGAAGCATCTGGCACTGGAACAAATCAGAAACTTCTGATAACCTAAATGTATTGAAAGTATTTATATAGAAAAAATAACTTTATAGAATAATTATATGTGTTTAAATTAAAATTTCTATCTAATAGCTTGCAATTAATTTAATATGTGTGGTGCCAAGAGTGTAAGGGTCTCAAAAATTAGTTACAGAATAATAATTTTTATTACTACTTGAATTTTGAGCCTGCCAATTCTCTCAAGCCAAGACAAGCATAGAAGGATAAGGGAGGATGATAGGGAAATGCAGAACACTCTGCAAGATGTTTCTGGTCTGAGTTTTCAATCATTCAAGATCACATACCACTGACTGAGCACTCTTCTGTTGCATTTAGGGACATGGTTTAGTGGTGGACTTCTTGGTGCCAGGTTAAAGGTTGGACTTAATGATCTTAAAGGTCTTTTCCAACCCAGATGATTCTATGATTCCATGCACTTCAGGCACAGTGTTAAATAGCTAGGAGTACTCATCACATGGCTTTAAAATATTTCAGTAATAAAAGAGAAGGACTCTCAAAATGAGGTTCTTTAATAAAAATTATGAGTTTGCTGAATTATTAGAAGGTTCATAGAAGACAAWTGCAGGTAAATGGACTCAATGACACAAAAAACCACTTTCTGATTCAATGTCTACTAAGTCAAATCCCAGAAATGGCAAGTATGTGTGGTCTTCTTAACATATATATGCACCACTGTGTTCTTTGGAACCTGAAGTTCTATTCACCTCATCTGAAGCTTCAAGAAAGATTATTGTCCTAAAATGTATACTGTAAGACATCTTCTATAAGTCTGAAGCCAAATATTTTTAGGGGGTTCTCAATATCTACCTAAAATGGTGTGTGACACTTAATGAAATCGGCACAAGGTCAAAAGAAATGGAGAATTAAGGAATCTTGTTATAGAAATTTCTCATCCTTTGGATAACTATACACTGAAACTTTTTAGGATGAAAATCCTGTAGTCGTAGGGCTGACTCTGCAAACAGACGTGTATGTRTGTCATTTGTATTTATATCGTGGTCTCAGTGAGCATTTGCAGGATTAGAAACATGAGGTAGGAAAAGATTTCCCCTATTTGGAAAATTAGTTTATACTATACTGTACTGTACTCTACTGCAATGTACAGAGGACCCCAGCTACTCTAAAAATATGTGAAGGTTTGGACCAATGTCAGACACCATAAAAAATCTTATTCTTAAAAGGTGTTTGCTTTCTATGCTGTTAAGAACAGGTCTGCTGTAACTGCCAAAAAGGGTACTCAAAAATATAGCATTAAAATGAATAGAACTTGAAAAATCTTGTTGTAGAACAGAAATTGGTTTGCTTCCAAAAGAATAAAGAGAGATGCCTTATCTGCAGCAAGGTGCAAAAGAATAAATACACTGCTTCCCTGTTTCTCTCTGGCTAACTTAAATAGACAGAAATAAAAATCAAACAGGTACAAATATTTATTTTTTTTCAAAAATCTATTGTTACAGTATGGAGAATTATCTTTCAAACTAGTTGTTTGTTTGATATTCACAGCAAAACCTCCTGACCATTACTTTACTTGGTATGGAACAAGATCTCTACCACATGGGCCCAGGTGACATCCAGTCACAATTTTAGCTGCTAGTTAAAGSATACTGCATAATGGCTTAGTCCAGGTAAGTTCATAATAGTGACACCTGTCTCTTTTGGAGCCAAGGATCAGACAGAACAATCCCAGGCTAATGGACTTTCACATACTTTTAGATGTAGAAAACCCAAAGGGGTGTCTCACTTGAGCCCCAGCCTCAGTACTGCCACAGCTCCCTAGCTGATAACACAAGACAACTTGCCATTTCAGCTGCAGTGAAGACAGCAGGACAGACACRGAAGAAGCTGCCATTGCAGCTGACCCCATCCAAGGCTGAAGCACCAGGCCAACAGGCATGAACACCCCTAGGAAAAAACCATATGGACRTGAGCCGGAGCTGCTCATCCCAGCACAGGCATTTCCATCCCTKCATAGCACAGAACAGATCAGCAATTCTACAACACAACTGCCAAGACCTCCAGAAACAGAACTAGATCAATATATGTATTTACTCACTGATTACTAAACACGTCCCTTCCATTGCAAGGGATGACCTTTGCACCCATACAGGTACAAGACTGCAGCCACAGGGCAAGAGTATTTGTCCCTTAYAGATATTCTGCACATATGAAACAGCAAAGGCAACAGAAAGGCATGGCAGTAGTACAGGAAGAGGAGGGAGAAGTTACTCATAAACAAAGCAAGGAATACTTGAGGAAAGTTTTAAGTAGGAATTTAGAGCATSACAAAATGTCTGACAGAGGCATAAAGAATACAAGCAGTAGGAGAGAAAATGTGTGATTCAGGGCAAATAAAAGAGGGAGCACCCAAAAGTAGGATGGCACATCTGATTAGAGCTGGGTTTGAATATACAGGAACTAATCCCCAAGTACCACTATATGAAGCAAGAGCATAGTTTTAATTTCATCTAGAAGTAGTTCTTCCTTAGACGCAAGGAAGGAAAAAAAAAAAAAAAGAATGTATTGATTTCACCCTCCTCCTACCAAGTTTTAAATAATCTAGGAACCTGGTTTTGGTTCCTTGAGCAGGTAATCAATCCTATAAGAGGCACCACAGAGGTCAACTGTGCTGCTGTCTGACAAGCTGAGCTCTTGCAGTCACATACCTGCTGCTATGGGTATTGCAAGCAGATTATAAATTAAGGCAAGAATCAGATTTATTCGTATTCTTCGAACTGTTCTCTTGGATAAGTGAATACTGGCAACGACGTCCAGCAAATCATTCTGCAAGACAGAAGAGCACTAAAAGTTTTCCACATGCAGTCTTCAGAAAACTAAACCAAAATGAGGAGAGTGAGTGATAAAAGAGGACAGGCCAAAACTGTAGTGCTCACTCGGATAAGAACAACATCTGCAGCTTCAATGGCAACATCGGTACCCGTTCCAATTGCAATTCCAACATCGGCCTTGGCTAGTGCAGGGGAATCGTTGACTCCATCACCAACCATTGCAACCTTCTTCTTTCCATTTTGGAGCTCCTGGACCTTTGCAACCTTGTGAGAAGGAAGAACCTCCGCAAAGACTTTTTTGATCCCAACCTACGTACAAAGAAGGACACYCATGTTGGTGACATGCTTCATGCTGGAAGGAAGAGCCATTTGGTGTTCTAGGTGAAGGGCAAACAGGAATATCAACCAAACTGATTCTGGTGAAGGCAACAYTTGCAAGCTACACAGAAAACTGAAGAGTAACACACCTTTGGCGTAAGAACAGGATTGATAACAGCACCCTCCTACTGCAGAGATGCTGGCAAACCATACTCTGCCCTTCATATCATGCCCTGCATGGCTTCTGGAGCTCCACTGTCCCAGCAATAAAGATYTGCCTTTGAAATACCTTCAGGAGTGGTGACTCCACCACTTCCCTTGGTCCTGCTGACCACTCTATTGCTGATCCAGACCAGGGTGCCATTGGCCTTCTTGGCCCCCTGGGCACACTCTGGCTCATGTTCAGCTGCTGTCAAGCAGCACTCCCAGATCCTTTTCTGCTGAGCAGCTTTTCAGCCCCTCTGCCCCCAGCCTGCAGTGCTGCAGGGGCTGTTGTGACTCAAGTGCAGGACTTGACACTTCACCTTTTTGAACCTCACACAATTGGCCTCAGCCCATCAAACCAGGCTGAGGCAGATCTCTCTGCRGAGCCTTCAAGCAGATAAGGCAACACACGAACCATGTATGATCAAGCAGTTACAGCAGGGGAACACAGAGACAAGAAGTATGTGCAGGTCTCAGTAAGATTATAAAAATAAAGCAGATGGCTGGCTAAATATTCCTACCCATTGACATGGTAACTTCTGTGGAGATGCTAGCAATGGCTCTAGTGTTGTAGATGAAAAACAGATGAGTATATTAAATAGTGCTGGGATAATGCCCTTGGTTTGGCTGCCTCACCAGGCAGAAGCAGCTTTTCACCACCTAAGATAGAAGCTCTCTTTTAACCTTTTAAAAAGTAACATTTTATAATGTTTTAAAAACTGTTTACCATTTTTTTTCCATTGGAAAGAACATTCCAAAAATTCAATGAAAATGTAGGTTGACACAAAATAAGCTTGTTTAGAACATTCATCTGTGTTCCTGGAGCCGTAAATTCAAGCTTGTTTCTGAAAGACTTTTTTCCCTTGACAAAGAAAATTGGGTGGGAAGGCACGTTCTCATAACTGAACACAAAAGMAAAAGTGTGAAAGCCAATAGGAGGAGGATTAAAGCATCACATGGAGAAACAAAGCAGACCTCAGAGCACAGAAGAGCATGCATAGCACAGTGCTGGCTGAGTCAGCTGTGTGGTGGGATACCTGAGGAAAGCAAAGTGGCACATGGTAAGGTTAGAAGTAGACCAATGCAAAGGGAAAGAGGGAAAGGAAGATYGAGAGGGTAGAAACATAGCAAAGGAGAGTGAGAATCTGACTTTTCATTTATAGTTTGCCATTGGGAAAAATATAAACCCAACCTCTTTTAGACTGCTATGCTCCTTAGCAATAATTCATATTGTTATGTTACCCTTTAAGATAACAACAAAYCCACACTGTGGATTGCCTAACTGTRACCAGGACTGGATCTTCAAGGACCTTTCCTTCATCACTAACCAAACAGGTCTGCCGTTCAGTGAAGGGAAACAGGAGGCTTCAGTTCAGCAATCAATTACTGAAAGAAACTCCATTACTGTGAAGAAGTACTGACTGCATGTCTACAGTGGGATCTTAACACAGCCACTGGCCTCTACTATGCCACAGGACTTGACCTGATTTTCAGTCCAGTTCAAGAAAAATTTGTCTTCATTTAATATATCCAGAGAAACTGCAGTTTCAGGGAAACTGAAGCTCCTGCTTCAAATTCACCAGGGCAAATAGGAGTTCTAGAACCTCATTGTTTAGCTTTTTGAACCACAGAGAAGCAGATACCTGAGTAGCAATGGCTTTTGCAGTTTTCCTGTTGTCCCCTGTTATGAGCACCACGTCTATTCCCATGCTCTGCAGCGTGTGCACAGCAAGGGCTGCCTCCTGCTTGACGGTGTCTGCTATGGCGATCATTCCACACAACGCACCTGCACCAATGGAAACATCCTCCGTCAGAGAGAGCTGTGGGAGGCAAAGTGGCACCAAGAGAGCACAGCTCCCCCTCCATCCCACTGTGGCAGCCTGTGAAATAACACATTCTCAGCAATATTGACACTCGTGCCTGCAGCTGATGGTATCTTCTTCTTATCATTTGCCTGTTTCAGATATTTAGGGATCAGGAAGATGAGGAGGAGAGTAGCTTTTAAACAAGCCTGACTTCTATGTTTTATGGTATGGACAAATACAATAGTGGGTCAGAGAAAGTGTTGGTATTTGTGCCCAGGTCAGATGTTAAAGCCAGTCCTCCAAGAGGAAGCATATAGACTCTGGGTTTATGTCTCCTAGTCTTTCAGGGTTGGATCTCTACTAGAATTAATTACTTTCATTGAGAAGTYTTACATCTGCCTTCCAGTACATTGGCACAAAGGTGCATCCATACTTCCTTCACAAGCAAATGCCTTTCAAAATTGCTCTCTAGGGCACCAAGAATATTTGTTCAGTAAATGGATCATTGGCCTCATTTCAAGATCACAGGTGCACTGGCAATCTATCACCAYTGTAATCATTTCTCATATCAAGGTATTGTCTGGGATCTCTCTTTACATGGTAAAGAACAGAACCCCTCTGGCAAAACTCACTTGACTGATCTAATGAATCATCATGTTTATTCATGCATGTTTATTTATGCATGTTTTGAAACCAGTGATGTGATAGGTTGGTCCATGATCCTTAACTGACATAAATTAAGAATTGGACATGGCACCATATTGTCACTGCTTGTTTGAACAATGATCCTAGACAACAGGGGGTTCAGAAATTAMTTCTTAAATTAAAACCTATACAACAAAACCTTATAAACACTGTTGTGTGGTAAAAGCTCCTTTTAAGAACACCTCGATACTTCACAGTTCACAAGCAGTTTTGCACTAAAAGATCAGTAGTTTCTTAACACTAAGCCAGTGATCAACTGCTTCAGATTGTTTTAATCTGTTTTGCAGTAGGATTGACTCATATTTGTTAAGTCACACAAAGGAAGAGCAGTTACCATCTATAGCCACTAGTATGGCAGTCTGTCCTTTCATTTCATGGTTTGTCATKGCATCATTTACATCATTTGCAATATTCAAGCCATTGCGTCGCATCCACTCACGATTTCCAATCAACACTGAGTATTTCTGAGAAGCTGATGGACCTTTGTGCACAGACAAAAAGAAAAATGAGAATCTCAAAAGCAGTGTATACAAACAGAGATGTTTGAGAAAGACAAGTTAGGCAGAGTCACTGCCTGAAGACAGACTGATAAAAGTTTTCTCTTTCAAGATTCAATCTGTGCCTCTTTACACACAAAACTGTGTCATGCACTTAACGGAAGCACTTGCTCGTGTTTGCCTTTGTCAGCTGGCATTTTTTCTCTGAATAAGCACAGTACACACATTTAGTTAATGCCATCCTCCTTTGTTCTCACAACTAATGACTTTCAAATATAAAAGCTATTTCTGACAAGTAAAAAGTAGCATAGTTCTAACAAACAATGCACCTCATCATGAATCCAATCCAACTTCACAAGAACCATATAAGCAGGTGAGAAAATATTACATTAGCACCATTCAAAAATGGCACAGTTCTGATGATTGAATTTCTCATTCTATTTAATTCTTCTAATAGCTTTCTCAAAAAGGTCAAGAGCACCAGAGCCTTCTGAAGAAAACTGATGAGCTCCTTAAGGAAGGCTTTAAATACCTTTTCTTTCTCTCCTACACTACAAAATAGCAAAGTGGCATCCAGAGAGTCTGAAACAAACCTGAATTTTATTGGCCTAATTGAAACAATCAGGCACTAAAATAAGTTTTCAGCTCTAGTACATTTTGTTTTGCATCTGCTGAATAGGTTCAAGTGGTTTTTTTTTTTTTAATTAAGTGCCTTGAGAGGTATATGAACAGGAAACAAAAGGTCCAAGTCAAGTTAATATGGAAACTAAAGGGTAGGATGTAAAAAGTTGCAGTAAGATAATATACGTTAAAAGTAACTGCTTTAAATGGGAAGACTTGCTGTCTGCTYGACCATTCTTCTGTCCAAAAGGAATATTGCTAGGTATGCCTTATTGTCCATGTATTGTATGGAATGTTCAAGCACGCATCACTGTAAATAATTCTCATTTAAGTTTCTGAATTGCAGAGAGAGATCAAGAGTTGTGGAGAGAGCTTCAATCTTTGTTAAAACACACTTTTGTCCCTCCTGTTCTTTGCCTTCTTCTGCCCCATATCCACCTTTCTCTTGTACATAGCCTGGTAGGTGGTTGGTGCTGTTGGTTTATTCTCCCTCGCATGGCAGCTGGCACAGGGGAGATAATCACTTACCTTGTGATTCCAAGAGTGGGATAACTCCATTATCTCCCAGAGGAGCACTGCTGTCCGCAGTCCTGTTAGCATCCAGCTTATGGGGAGCTTCCTCAGCTGTGCCAAGGATGGCCTCAACTCCTCCGACCTTGCAGCTGATACCACAGCCTGGGACTGCCTGGAAGTCAGTGCAGTATCCCAGGCTCTCAGTGCCAAGCTCCTGAAAATGTAACCAGAGGCCATCATCAACCTGTGCTGCCCATGTGGGGTACAAACATTAAATAACTCTTGCCAAAAAGAGGCCTCATTCCTCCCCTTGGCAATGACTGACCAACTGAACACTAGCCTGGAGTATCAGTAGCACAGAACTGCAAATAAGGATGCTCTGGGTGTGCTGTGGCTTAGACTTCTAGAAAGGGGCAGCCATACAGATGATAGCCAGGTCTCAGCCCTAGCAACAGCAAACCACAAAGAGCAGCTTTTTCTGGTAGTTCAAGGATGAAAAAATTAGATTGGTGGTTCATGACTTCAGCCAAGACTAGGAAYGAAAAAGAAATATTTCAACATTAAGCCACTCAGCTTACAAATGATGCAACTTCTAATTAACCTCACAGACAACTGCCTGTGGTGGATCAGACCTTTTTATATATATGTAAGAGTACAGTGAAAAACTGTATCTGATTCCTGGAGGGATCTGTCTGGATGTTAGGGAAACTGGGTATTTCTGTTGAGTTAGGGATAGATGCCAGTGAGCACCTTCAAGATGAGAAAAAGGGATTATCAGGGCCCTACAAGTTACCAAAAAAAATTGAGAAAATATGAATTTGTAGACAAGTTATTCTGGGTTGTTTCTGAAAGCTACAACTACATGTACCTCTCAGTGATCTTAAAACATAGGGATGACAAGGCAGGAGGTAAGAACATCARCCAACACTATAGCATTACAATTTATATAAGCCATGATCCAGTAATAACTGCTGCATGGGATGACTACAGAACTGTCAGGGTACTAAAACAAATTTTAATTTAAAAATGTAAAAAACAAGAAAGACAATTGGTTTGTTGCTTATATTATCTTTTTACTTCTAAATTTATCTTTTAACTTCTAAATTTTATCATTGAAAGATCTAGCAAATTTGGTATGTTTTTAAAACTATTCCCTAAATCAATTAATGATTTTTCTTAGCAGACATTAATTGTTTATTTACATAGGCTTCCTATTTTCACTGTGACTTGTGTTTTACTTCTCCCTGAAGCTKGAGGAATACATGACATATATAAATGACCTCTGAGGATATGTAATATTTGCAAAGACTTGAGTAATTGACGAATTCATTTGTGAAAGTCACAAATTTTACAGTTTAATATTCAAGCTTTAAAGCCTTTTGCCTAATTTATTCAGATGAGCAAGTGACTAATAGAAGTGACTATAGTTAGATAACACGAAATGTCATCACACACATTTGCTTCATGATGTTATTTTAAGTATAAGTACTCCTCCTGCATATATTCCTTATTTTCTCTTTAGTTGAAGATAAACTTAGCAAGATCTTCCTTCAGAACTCCACATTGCTACCAGAAAAGCACAGCTTAGATAAAAACACTGTCTGGTAATGTCCAGAGCAAGATGCACCACCATGCAATCTCCCAGATTTCCAGTCTGTTACTGTTTAGGCAGGCCCTTTCCTCTGAAACCTGATCATTTTATACAACATTGCTGCATTTTCACTGATGCCTTCAGGCCCTGGATGAAACAGGAAGGCCAAATACCTCTTTGCAGTATTTAGTGACAGCCATTCCTAGAGGATGCTCGCTGCTGGCTTCTGCTGTACCAACAACAGCCAGTACCTTCTTCAGGGGGAGCACAGCTGTGTCTCCCATCAAAAGCACCCTCATGACTTTAGGAACTCCATAGGTGATGGTCCCAGTTTTATCAAACATCACAGTCTTGATCTACAAGAAAGAAACACAGTTGCAGCCTAAGCCCTGCRCTTGCAGGGATGCTGGTATGTTTATGAGACATAAATACAGTCAAGACTTTAATAAACAGTTGACTATATCCACACAAAGKCAGAATAAATATACAGAAGCAGGGACTCCTCTAGGTACCTTGAATTATCTGTACAGCAGGTCTCCTTATGCTTTCTTATTAATTCCTCATAAAGCTACAAGATCATCCTGTGTCCATATCAGGATCTCAGACAACAGTGTAACTGTTGAGATGCATACACAAAGGACAGAACATGCATTCACATGCAGGAGTCATGCAATGGCACCTTAATCACTTTGAGCTTTTTTGAATGCAGTTCTAAACAATCAACAATAACACAGAGGAAAGGGAAGTCAGGAAGTGTTTTGGTCATAGAGAAGATGTAAAGGGTGCAAGAAGTTCAAGAAACAATAACCTAAGCAAAACTGATGTCATGCTATTCACCAAATTCAGCCATCACTAGTCAGCCAGGCCAATGGGTCTTGACGAATCAGAAATGAACCAAAAAACACAGCCCCACATATACTGGAACCCAAAGATAAAGTCAATTCTAATCCTGAAAATAAACACAGCAGAGAGAAACACAAATCCCTCAAACTTAGCAAAGTAGGCATTTATTCCATATCCAGCTATTCCAACACACCAACCTTGCAGAGTCACACAGGTCACCTAATTTTCAAAGCCCTGACCATAGTCTTGCTTGGATCCAAAAGGTAAAAACTTCCAGCATTAATTAGCAGTCTTTTTTATGTTTTCCAAAAGACTTGGAAAAACTTGTGATTCATGGAAAAACTTCTGATCAAGTAATAACAAGAATTATCAGTCTGATTAACTTRCTGTTACCATCTTCCTCCCTTAAAACGTTCTGCATATATCTAATACAGCCTATCACAGCATGGTTTTGATTCATTTTCTTTTCAGCAGCTGTAGACATGTCAAACCTCTTTCTCCTTCAACCTCTTCCTCCTCTTTGCATAATTTTTGTGTCTTTGAAGGTTTTTTCTGCCTTCTGTCTTTCTTGTCTTTTCTGTCTCCCTTCTGTCTTTCTTGTCTATACACTAAAACAACTTCAAATAATTATTTTTTTCCTTGCATTTTACATTTTAAACTACTGATCATGAACAATATGCATTTCACAAGAGGTCTGAGAAGAAAGAAAAAACTCAGTGGATTATTGGCTCTTTTGCAGAAGAGGATTAGCATGAAGAGGATTGCCATGAAGAGGATTAGCAACCTCACAGTCATGAGATTGTAGGGTATGTTGGCTCTCAACACTTTGCTGTGACTACTTTGAAGAAGGTTCAATTTATCTTCTTTAGCTTAACGAGCAGCAATCAATTAAAGGGGGAAAAAAACCACCAAAAGAACGAACAACTTTCCACCATCTTTCTTTGGACATGAAGGATTTCCTGGGGAATTATATTTCATATAGCAATATCTGGGTAAGCTACAAAAGTACAGAATGAACTACTAACCTGATGTGCCATTTCCAGGGGTTTTCCACCTTTGATGAGAATTCCATTCTGTGCAGCCACTCCTGTGCCCACCATTACGGCTGTGGGGGTAGCCAGGCCTAAAGAGCAAGGGCATGCRATGCTCAGCACAGTGATTGATGTTTGAAATGCAAACCTCAGTATTATTTCAGCTTTTGAAATGTTTTTGCTCTGATTCTGCAAGAAGAGGGAGGAGAAGGGGGAAAAATTAAAGAAAGATATGTAAGATTGCCRACAGCAGATAACATAGGTCTACAATCAATCACAGTCATTTCAGAAAACACATTTACCCGGAAAACTTCAGCACAGGAAATCTATCTATTATTGTTACTGTAATGCTAAAGAAAGGTCAATGTTATTAATTGTTTATTTTCTGGATTTTTTGCTGCTCAAGCATACAAATGTTTGTTTCTGCTCTGAGTCTTCCAGATGTCACACAACTTGTGGGAATTTCCTTTAAAGCTTAGCAAASGAGAACACTATTTCCAGATACACAGACCCCCCCAGCTGCTGAGCATAGCAAATACACATCCTAAAGATAACAGAGGCTCAGCTTCTTTCTCAAGCCAAAACCACTATCTGCAATCAGAAACAGGAATGCCCACAGAAATTTCAGACATAACAGGAATGGCTCAGCTCCTTCCAATGMAGCTATAGATCATGTTTAGTCTGAAAATGTTGTCAATAATTTCTATTTGTAAGAAYCCCATGAAGAACTAAGGGGTAAATGCAAAAATATATTTATACCTGCAGAGAGATTTTAAATAGCATAATTATCTGCTTTGTGTAGAAAATACCATGTTTTACAGAACTATTTACAGAATATTATGGGTTGGAAGGGACTCTCATGGATCATCAAGTCCAACTCTTAAAGTAAAAGGCCCATACAAGGATTGAACCCACAACCTTGGTGTTATTATCTAACCAACTGAGCTCCTCTCCTGAGCTTCTCTCAGGGTGATTATAACATCAAACCCTAYATAGAAAAAGCATGTTAGTTACATTGGAAGATATCCCAACACAAAAATCCAGTTATAATAATAAAACTACTTACAGGAAAATATTTTTTAATAATATCAAAATTTACAAAACCAATTGTGATCCATGCTATCAATGTCACAGTTGAAATTATGATGATAAATGGAACAAAGTATCCACTAAATTTATCTGCCAGTTGCTGGATGGGTGCCTATAAAAAAAAAACACAGTTATTTGCATGTTTGTGGTTGAAACACATAAATATGCAGAGTTCACGAAAATACACAATAGTCCTGGAAAAACACAGTTTGTTGAAGTGTATAAGTATCAAAACATATAATCTTTTTTATAATTCAATCAAAATCTGTGAACAAGGTTTTATTCTCCATTATTTTTACCTTTGACATTTGAGCTTCTTCCACCAATTTCACAATCTGTGCCAGAGTGGTATCACTACCAACATGAGTTGCATTAACAAGAAGTGAGCCATATGCATTTATAGAACCAGCAATCACTGTGCTCCCAGGCTTTTTAATGACTGGCATAGGTTCCCCTGGAAAGAAAAGGTAAGAATAAATGAGCCAATACCCCTAACAGCAYAATCCATTAGCACACAGCTCATTCTATGTTAGCAAAATCAGTAGGCTAAGCAATAATAACCAGAAATCACATACTGGGTATCTCTGACTGGTGAAGGCAGGGATAGGTAGTGTTGTATTTTTATAAACCTTTTTATAGGATTAATTTCAAAGGAAATGCTGTTTCCTTGATCMTAACTTTTCAGTAAACCATMCCTCAAAAGGGCAAGGAACAAATTGGTTGGAAGAGGTACTTCTAGGAATTTCTCCAGTAACAYCTTGTATAGCAAGGGGAGTTTGAGRAATCTGTTTTTATCTCCATGACCCTGAGTTTTCAAAGACCAGAAAGTTTTTCTGTGGAAAAGCTCCTGTTCTCCTGCTACCTCTGCATGAATACTAGCWCTAGAACATCTTTATTTTCTCTATTTTTAGTGGTAGTGATAACAACYGATTCCCTGAAGCTAAAGGTGTCCCTGTTCCCAACTAGAACAAGTAATCCAAYGCCAATGCAAATTTTTATATCTTTTACTTTATTTATAAGAATAGTACAATGCATTGAATCCTTACTATATTTACAAAATTAAATGAAAATTTCAGAAGATGTAAAAAAGTCCTGTGATGCTTAATAAACATGGAATTTCGAGGCTTTCTTTCCCCCTCCTTGCTCATTGAGACAGCCCTGTCCTACAAACTCCGGCATCTCATCAATATTTCCACACCATCCTTTAGAACTTACTTCTGAGAAGGTATCATCTCTACAAATACATTCCAGGACAAACTCCAGCCAGATCACTGGAATAAGGACAATAGTGTTATGACTCTACCTATCCTATCAGTAGGTTAGTAAGTGGCCAGACTGAGTGGAAAACCTTCCGTTTTTTAGGGTGTGCACAGATGCAGGATTTTAATTCAAGCTTACAAAGCCACAGCATCCATTAAGCCACAGTATCCTGTGGCTATTCCAACAGCAGTGTTTGGGTTGGGTCTGCTCTCTTTTCTTGWAATAAAGAGTTCCAGAAGATTTCACTTCTTTGTGTAAGATAAGGGAAGTTACCAGTAATGAGAGACTCATCTGCCATAGAACTGCCGTCAATGACCTTTCCATCCACTGGGAACTTTCCACCAGGAACAACTTTTATAATATCACCCCTCTGAACCAGTTCAACAGGTACTTGCTCCTCCCTGCAAAAGACACAAGCAGAACAGGCAGGTTACTTATGCTATCAGCTTTCAGGTTAACTGGATCAAGCCCAGTCWATGACCCAGGCAGGCTGAAGGGAATTTGATTAATAAATACATACCTGACAATAGAGTGGCCAGGTCCAAGAGTCACCACAGTTGCTTCTGTGGCTTGAAGAGACATAAGCTTAGCAAGAGCTTCTGAGGTCTTGCCCTAAAAAACAGAGATTAATGCTTAAGATACATTGAGATATACAAATCCTGATATGTACTTAACACAATGAGCTCTAAACAACCTTTYATATTATAGACTACACCAGAAACAGCTGAATTCAAAATTCCTCTGAATAGTTTATTCTACTCCTATCATAAATACACAACATTTGTGTGAAGATGAGTTACCTTGGCTATGTGTTCCAGCCATCTGCCGAGTGCAATGAACACAAACAACATGGGAGGAGTGTCGAAGAAAGTGACAGGGCTTTTCTCTGCCTTTTCAAGGATTGCTACTATCAGGATCACACAGGAATACACATAAGCAATCGTGGTGGCCAGCACGATGAGCACATCCATATTGGCCGTCTTGTGCCTCAGGGACTTGTAAGCTTGCACGTAAAAATACCATCCACCAAGGAACTGTTGGTGTGAGCAGGGACAGACTCACATTGAGATCAGTAACCACAGAGTACATAATAACTGCCCAGAGCAGAGTTAAAACCATCCAGGACATAAGGGAAGGCATTGCTGACCCAAGCAAATTTGATACTGATACAACTTCAGGTCTACTAGGAGACTGACTCCATTGACATCCTCATTCACACTTCCTGGTTCTCAAAACCAGCAAATATCATCCTTTTCCTCAGCAATGCAAAGTACACAAGGCGTAGAAAATGAAATTATTTACCTACAGCTAGCCAATTAGTTTGCMGATGATCAGGCATCTCTTTATTTTAATATTACCTTCTCCACTTGGTAGCTATCTGATGCAACTTTGACAGGAGGAAGAGCTATGAATTGAATAAATACAAAAAAGATAAAAAAGAAAAGTGCCACTTTGTTCTGCTTAGGTGGTACAGACAAGAGGGCAGGCCTAATCCACTCAATCTTTCCATTTCTGTCTTTATCACATCAGATCACATAAATGGGAGATGAATAGAAAGCAAACCCTTAGGAAGTAGTATGGACATACCTGAACAAAAGTGCACAGGATAAAAAAGAGAAGATTCAAAATAGATAATCCAGGAATGAGGTTCTGTTCCAGCACCTTAGACCCATGRTCTTCACCATTGGGTATTTGCATATAAATCATTAAGACTACAACAGGGATACCAAACACTAGGCTGAATAAGAAAGATTTCCTCCACCTGAAAAAGAAAAACTGTAAATCCATGGGTTTTTTACACCCCACTCAGGCCCAGCTGTGCTGGTAGTACAAGGCTGGGGTTGTTAGCACTGTACTAACACACAGCTTTGGGATATTTCCAAAGATCCAGTATTTTGGAACAACTTCAGTGTCTGCAACATGTTTAACTGTATAGACTTCTAGCAGTTAAAAACTAAAACTAATGAAAGCAATAAACTACTTGAACCAAATGGCGAATGGCAAAATTAAATATGCTTTACACAAGAATAATCTAATTAMCAGGGAAGAGTGCTGGGGGGAGTAGAGTTACAAGATATGATCTAGACATGTTCTTCAGTGAGAGAGAAAAGAAATACTTACTGCTGTATTTCCTTTTTATGACTCAGGTTATGTGCATTTGGAGCTCTTTTAGCCACAGAAGCATGAAAGCCAATTTCCTTTTTATTGAAACGGAAGGAAAGATAAGTTAGTTTTGATGAAGCTAACCGCATTACTTACAACATATTTGAATTACACTACTTTTAGACGAAATGTCAGAAAAGGACAGTGTTCCATGTTTAATAAATCCCAACCCCTTATTTACTTTTATATTCTGCAAAAATGAGAGGATATTTCAGTCAGTAGTCAAAATTTGGACTGCAAAGGACTTCGGGTGCCTATACATGAACACAGTGTATAGATGCAGTAAGTGTCCAAGTTCTTAGGCGTGGGGCGTGGGGAGCCACTGAGAGGTGGAATTCTACTCCACTCCTCCTAAAGAAAAATATATGCCCTTTAACCTCCACTGGAATAATCAGGAGATATGGAACATACCACAAAGGAAGTTAAAATGCACAAGCCACTGGGAGCTTGACAACCTTGTGAGCAAGTYCCTAACACTATAGTTTAATAAATACACCTGAAGTTGAAAATTAAAGYGTCTAAAGTTAGTTTAAACCTGTAGGACAACAAACTGCAGGGCAAAGCAGCCCAGAAACAAAACCAAGCAAAACTCCAGCTTTGAGTCACTTGGGTGAGTTAYTGCAGTAGAGCCATGCCTCCTGCCCAAACACACAAAAACCCAAAGCACACTTGCAAGAACAATACACTTAAACATCCCACCTGCATCATGAAATGCTTCTGTGACAAAGTATGTTTTAGATATCTACTCTGCCAGCCTGAACAGTCTACTAGTTAACATGTTAATAACTGCAGCTGCATCATTTCTGYGGTCTAGCAGCTCTTTTCTGAGTAAATACTCTAGAGCATGGAAGGCAAACAGTCTCTGCTGTCCTCCTGACTACTCACTGCATGCACCTCACACAGTATGATCTCTTCCCTTCTGGTGGGACAAAAAAGAAAAAGGTTTTGTCCACATCTGGGCCATCGTAACAGTAGATTTTATGATCTGAGTAATTACTGSTAAACCAGGATTTTTTCATTTAATATCAGGCTATATCACAAGCTGTTTCCATTCAAAAAGATGTAGGGATGGATGCAAGTGTGTACAGAGGTATGTAATGCTTGTGGCATGAGCTGTGGCAAAACTTCTTTTACAGCCTTTGTCACTGTCCAGAGAAAGAAGTACTTCTTTTTCTGAATTAACAACACTTCACTGAAATGACTGTGRTTCTACACATAGAATTCCAATAAATGAATATATGACACTTTTGCCAGGTAAAGATAAAAAAAGGTTCATTTTGTAGTTTTTAGTGTGTGTTTTTAGAGTAACAGCTGGAGAGTCTATGCATTCCTGTGGAGCACAGCAGCCTCACCACAAGAGCATAAAAACATGGCAATAACTATGGCATCTACAAAATCAGTGAAACCTCTCAAATATCAGCTGCTTTATTTCCTTCTAAGTTTCACCACGTAATTGTCCATACATAAAACATTTCCAAAGCCTACCTTGATTACTTTTATAATATCTCGAGGTCCAATAATTTCAGGATCAAACTGGATGTGAGCTTTGCTAGTTGCAAGTGCAACTGAGGCAGAGTATATGCCATTTGTTCTCATGAGTTTGGATTCAATATTGTGAACACAAGAAGCACAAGTCATCCCTGTAATCTAAACAAAAGACAATTTTGGGTAGTTAGTAATCCTCCACATTGACACAGTATTTATGGGTGTACTTGAGACAAGGCCTCACCCTAAAGGTTTTAAAGGTTTTATAGAGCTGTCTTAGATGACACAAAGCTGAGAACATAACTATCCACTTTTACTGTAAAATTGTGCAGACAGCAGATAAAGTCACAGCCATATATTTGCATGGTAGCACTCAGACATGCTATTAACTGTAAAAGTATAACTAATTTGGTTCTATCAACATTGCCAGAGCCARATTCTGCATATGTAACTTCATCTCTCTTGAATTTTCCTGTGGCTTCAATAAGGCATGTTACCACTTTGCGATCTATTAATACAGAAGCAGACTGATGTTCTCTGTCTTGCAGTAAMTATCTGTCAGAGAATAAAAAATAGTATTTGAGGAATCCATCCTTCAGTAAGAAATTTACTAATTTTACTGATTTTACCCAAAGTTCCTAGACCTCTATGCAAAGCCCTTAACATTAGCAGTATGTRTTTATTGACAAATTCTCAATTACTCAGAGTCTGTACTAAAGTGCCTTAATGGAAAACTTCTGTTTCATTTCTGATTGCTAAGAAAAGTCTAATCTGTACATAGAACTGTCACTTTTTATTTCAGTGCTTTTGAATAGGTCYTTCTAAGACAAGTTGATTTTGTCTTTTCAGTAATTATGAAAAAAAGTGTCACCAGCCAGAACTGAGCTGCTGAAGCCACAACTGCTCAAGCAAAGCTATTTGCAAGAAAATCAGTCTTCCAGAACCAACTTTTCCAAAACAAACGTGTAATTTCAAATACACATGACTTACAAGAAGCTCCACTTGCCCTTCTGTTTCTGCATTATTTTCCATGATGGTAGCTTCAAAACCCAAATTCTGGATCAGCTGTGCTATTTCAAGAGGCTGTATGAGTTCTGGCTTGTATTTTATCTCTGCTTTACCTGCCATCAGTGCTACCAACACTGAAACAATTCCTGCAGTGGCAATAACAAAAATATTAGATAATGTATCTCCTTTGAGGGAAAGAAAAATAAAATATTACRAGTGACTGTCAGTGAGGACTGTAACAACTCAGAGGTATTATAAGCCTAATGATTTCTCTCTGCCTCCTTCTAGTGTTTTTCTCTAGTCACAACAGCAAAGTTTTTTACAGAGACCCAGCCACACTGAGTCTCCCTTGAGCAATGAGAGGAATTSCAAGATTTACACAGGGAAGGAGGTGAGTTTTGCTGTGATCTAATGAGACAAAAAGGATGTTTGGAAGTAACCTTTACATCCACAGCAGAAAGATCTGCCCTAGACTATTTTCGAACAAGCCCTATAGCACAATGCTATACCTTTTAATTTTCCTGTTCTTCACCCCTCCTTATTTTTTTAATAAATAAAAATCCCATAGAAATCYAGATTAAAATTGAAAATCAAAACATAAAGATCACAAGGCAAAAAAAATTTTTTTGAAGAGCTAATGCTTTTTTGATTTCTAAATCAAGGCAGTGAGACCACCACTGGGAGACTGGGGAGAGAGTAATAAGCAAAACTTCCCAAAGGCATGCTGACACAAATGAAATCAGACATTGCTAAGGCTCATCTGTTAATCTTCTACATGGCCAGAGGAAAGGCAGCCCCAGCCTGCAGCCTTCTAGTCCAGTAAACACCACTGTGCCTAAGCTCACCCTGGCAGTGGAGCCATACATTTGTTTGCACCTGCTTGTGCAAATATTCCCAAGCATGCCCGAGCTCTCAGTGGCTCTGGAGGAGATGGATTGCTTTGTAAACCAACAAGGCCCTGAAAACTGAATGACAACCATTTCTCTGTTCTTGTCTTCAGATGTATTTGAATTTTTTATCACTTTACAACCTGCTACAAGTATGTTCATCATGTTTGCCCACCAGTGCAATAAGATAGTTATACAATGAYATGGTCACGTTAGCACTAAGACAGAGCATTAAGTCTAACTTCCAGATGTTGTATGACAGCCTCTTCTTTTAATCTCATAGAACATCTTTTCCATCCCATCATCCCTTATCAGTAGACTCATTATAGGAATCTTAAATTTATTACCATCTTCTTTCTGCAAACTTCTTTCAATGGTAGACACACATGATGCACAGGTCATGCCTGTGATCTGTAAAACACACTTTTCTTCTGTGGCTCCACTGAACTGGTTTGACCCATCAGGGTGAGGACTGTCTGGAAGAGAATCTGAGGAATTGCGTGGGTGAGGAGGCTCTGGAGCTCGAGGCTGCACAGCAGCTTTGCTGGCATCAGGCTGGCACCTGTGTTCTCCAGGGGCAGTGTCTGGAATAAACGCACAATACACTGAGCTATTCACAGGGTGACTGGATGATGCAAAAGTACAAACAAGTCACATTTATCAACTACACAAACACTCACAGTTGTTTAGAAGGCGACACAATAACCTTGGTCTCTATATGGAAATAATATAGGTTGTTACTATGCTTATAAAAATACATATTCACCAGTGCCACTTGCATGACCCTCTAACTCTATAGAACTAGCTTTCCGTATTCAAATGGCAAATGATTCCTTCCAATTTCAATGCCTAGRGCTGTCAGCTACCTCCACTTGATAAAGATATATTGGTCTCTAGGGGGTCCTCATCCAGCACAGCGAATGTAGTCCAGTCATACCAATTCTGTCATTGTTGCCATCTATGCAGGACCCATATCRCTTCATCTCAAACAAGGGAAACAACAAGTTCCTCAACAGGTTTCTTGTCCGCTCGGCTGTCTGTCTCTGCCAGACACRCGTAGGGCGGTTCTGGGGCAGCCCGYRCTTCAAAGGACGAGACTGGACTCTTCAGTTATTCGGTCTTCGGACTTGTCTATTATTTCTTATCTACAGAGTCTTCTCTCTGCCCAGCCGGGATCTGACCAGCAAGGCAACCAAGAGCACTCTGCCCACCCATGGGGCGGTAATGTCTTTTTATAGTAAAAACTACGTACAGCATATTTGCATTTTGTCCCCAATATCCTTCACCCTTATTAGTAAGTGCACCTTCACCATGAACTAATCCACAAATGCCAACATCACCACAGAAGATGGATGACAAGAAGAAGAAAGAAGAACCACGAGGCAGGCCCTGATTCCTCCATCTTGTCTCCATTACCCCCCTGTACCAAAACCCTAAAATCTACATTTCACCCTGTAAACATGTCATCCCTGCACCATTCAAACCTGAGTGATTCCCATATCCTCACACACAGATGGCACATYCCTAGAAGGGTCAAAGTCAAGCCACCAGGTGCTTTTGACAACATTCCAGCACCTCCGAGCCCCCCAAGGGTTCACTCGGTAACTCTGAACATCCAAAGTGATGYGCTGAGTTCCCACAGTTTCTCTTTATGGCACAGTATTCATGSTGACAGTACTGCAAAATGAGTATTGGAAGCACCCCAGAGACCTGAACACAACCAGGCCTCTTGCAAACATTTTTATTATTCGCCAGATATTGAACAGACACACAACAGCTCCAGCTGTGTTCACAAACTACCTCCCTTGGGCAGAGGTTTGTGTAAAGGAGCAGGAGTTGTTTCCAAACATGTTAAACACAGGGGGGTCCCTCTTTTTCCAGATGGAGTTGGAACTCTCCCACCAACAAATTATAAGCCAAACAAATTATAATTAAACACCACATACAGGGCCCTCCTCATTTGTAGTAGTACCACAGATTCAGAGGGATTGGACTCATGAGAGAAGTGAAYAGGATGTGGCTTTTTGTGATCAAACTACTTAATTTCAGGTAAACTGCATCAGGTATTTCAAAGCAAATGTTTGGTTGAAGCAGGTGAAAATTGCCACATTTGAAATTTGTGAGAGAGAAGTTTGTGCATCAAAACAACTTTTTAAACATTGAACACATGTACAAAATGCATATACTGATGCAACTGACATGCAAAAGCAGCTGTTCCCCCCAAAGAGTATCTGCATTTTGCCACTTACCTTGCTTAAAACAAGGTTTAGTGAAGTAACGCAGGCAAAAGAACTGAAGAAATAAAGGTCAAAGGCTAAAGACACTGAAAAGAGGTTTTAGCTAGGTAAAAAGTGGTTTCAAATGAAAGATACTTCAATAAAGTTTGTAAGTTTTAGTATTCTGGAACATAAATGTAAACAYTTGGTTTGATAGATCTACTTGCAGCAGCCTGTAGACATAGGAGGAAACCTACTTAAGGGGGTAAGGGGATGGAGCTATTTGAAAGGCTTTGTACCTCAGGCCTTTTGGCTTCATAATGTAACTCAGCTCTTACACCCACTGCTGCAGTTATTAAGGGCTGAAACACGGTGCCTTACAGCTGAAAACTCTCTCCCTTGCTGCATGAGTTCGGATCACGCCAGGTATTCAGAAGAGACAATGTCAATGCGATGCTTTAAGGGTTTCTCTCCAGAAAGGAATCTCAGTGCAGACTTTGCATGACCCACCTTGGCACACTACTCACAGAAGAAAAAACACTGTTACCTGTCAGCACAGAGGCATCAAATCCCATGTCTTCTATGGCAGCTCTTAACTCTTCTCCACTAGTGACAGCTGGATCATAGTGTATGGTCCCAGTACTGCCAGCTAGAGAAACTGCTATGTGCTGCACTCCCTGCCTCTGTGATACGGCCCCTTCTATGGACTGTACACAAGAATTGCAGGTCATGCCATCAATCTTAATAACAGCCACATGTGCTGTCCYTTGTGGTGCCTGTCTGACGACATTGTATGTGAAAGCACCTGAGGSAGATGCTGCTTTATTTGCTTCTGAACCACTAAGGAGGCTTACTTTAAAGTTTCCAGGTGGAAGGGATTCAATAGCTTGCTGGAAAGCTGACAGGGTGATTAAATCAGAGCTGTACTGTACCACAGCACATTTATGCTCCAAAGACACTTTAATACTTTTTATGCCAGGAAGATCTGATATATTTCCTTCRATGTTTCTGACACAGGACTTGCAGTGCATGCCCTCTATCTGTACAGTCACTGTTGCTGTGCTACCCATCTTGGGGACCAGCAGGTCCAGTCCATCACTCTCGAGGCTTGCAGGTGTCTCCCTGGGGTTTGCATTCTGTAAGCGCTGGAGATCAAGGGCATCCAGCTTCAAAGGGGCTGATTTACTTTTAATGGTGCAGTTGTACCCCAGGTCACTGATGTGTCTCTTGAGGTCATCAGGCTGAATGATGTAAGGATGGTAAGCAATAAYTGCTTCCTGGTTATCAAGTGACACCTTGATTTTTGCCACACCGTGCAGCTTCCTAATCTTTCCTTCAATGTTAGTGACACAGGATTGGCATGTCATGCCTTCTACCCGAAGCTTAGCTACTGCTTCTTTCAAGCTTGGCAAATTTACAGTTGCTGTTGTCAACTTCTCTTCTGCAATGTTGGCATCAAAGCCCATRTCCAGAATTTCCTGGCAAATCTGTTCGGGGCTTATTTCCGACAGCCGATACTTGATAACAGCATTGTTCTGTTCAAGGGAGACTTTAATTCTCAAAATGCCCTTCACCTTGGAAATTCGGCCTTCTATCGACTGCACACATGATTGGCAAGTCATTCCCACAATGTTGACTACCACAGTATGCTCTTGGGAAGGTGGAGAGGGCATGGCTTCAGAGCTCGCCTCATAGCCCATGTTGTCAAAAGCAAAATTATGTTTCATTGTAGGCTTCAGCTCACAACCAGGAGGAGAATCAATGTTGGACAAAGCCTAAGGAGAAAGTAGAAAAGTAAAAATAAATACATGTATCCTCAGCCCTGCAAAAGAAACAACAGTCTTCATATGCTCTCAAGCACATACTAGAAGTGCTCTCAAGTTAGTCTATATGGCCAAAACCCTTTCCAACATTATTTTACACTTTGAAAATATTACCAGTGAGTTATGCCCATGATGGTGAATCAGGCTTCTGACAGTCTCTAAAGCAGYAATTTAGAAAATACTGACTAGGGAWATAAAAGCAGAATTGACTCAATATTCCTATCCCAACCAAGTAATTTAAAACTTGAGTTCTCTGCAGCCACAGGACACTTCCATCACACAGCCTGAGCTGCTCTTCAGAGCACACTGTCACTGGCACAGGGGATCACAGTAGAGAGTGTGCTGACTGCCTCTCCAAAAAGGTCATAAACTGGCCCAGTTTGGCAAACCTGCTATTTCCCAGGAAGAGTTCAAACCAAAATAAAGAAAACAAAAAAGCCCAAGAAAACAGAATCATGACTTTTCCAGAAGCCTGAAACAAGTTGGTGCAGGGAGGGTCAGCTGCATGGTGTTTGAAGAGCTATTTGCACACACACAAAGGCCTGGGCTCTCTGCATTTAATATATAATCCTTTGAACCTGAAATCTGTATCTAACAAAGACCTTGAAAGACACAGAACTGTAAGCAGATATTTCACTACGGTTTAATTTTATTTACCTACTTGTGAGGCACTCAGGACTATAAATTGTGCTACAGTAACTCACTGATTTCATGCAGCATTGATTTTCAGGATGGCCAGTACTGAAATAGGCCAGCCAGAAGTGAACTATCTCTCAGTCAGATCACAGCCTCTGCAATACTGGAACTCTACAGCTGAATGCACTCAATTCAACTGAAAATGATTTTTTTTTAAAAAAAAAGAGCCAATGCTTCTTACAGGAGAAGTACTGAGAGCTCCAGTTGCTGGAGCCATGTGATGAGAAAGACTGAAAAGGGCAGGAGCAAGTCCTAGACTGTCAGATTTCATGGAAAGAACATGAAAAATAATGTCCATGACTAAAGGCAACTTTAAATACTAGAGATCTARATGAAAGCTGCTAGGATAAATCTATTCTCTTGCCTGCAAAGCCTTGGGCTCTCTGACATTCAATAAAACAGCTGATGCTGGGCATTACGGCAGGGAGAGTCTGGAGAAGGGCCCACTGGATCACTCTCAGTATTGCAGATTCTGCTTCTGTGACCCACAAGAAAACKTCTTTCTCAATACCACAGCATGGATGAGAAGCATTTAGGCTGCTTAGTAACACTAGACTGCATCCAGTTCATTTGATGCAGTATTCAAAATTCATTAACTTGATTTTGTCTCACGCTTAGACAGCTTGGGAATAATGAGGTCTGGGGCCACAAAAAAAGTAAAAACTTAAGACAAAAAATTTGCTTTCAGACTTTTCTATGCTGTATTTGTTAGAACAGGAGGAGGAATGAGCAAGTTCAACTCTTCAAGATTATGCTGCAGCCCCTCAACTATCCTGACAGCAAACTCTCCTCCTGCTCCCCCTCTTCTGCTTGGCCTCATGGCTGCACTCCAGTGATGCTGGGGAAGAGTCAGAGGAATATTTTAGACCTGGCATCCCCTTTTGCCTCCTCCTCCCATCAGCCTGGCAGCACCCAGGACACTGCTCTCCTTGCACTTTCCCTCCCATAAGTTAGTGAAATCCCCAGCATATATGGAAATGTGCCCCAASCACCTCTTTTCAAAACAAAGCATTAACAGTTAATCAGACTTCCCTGAGAAGGTGGTGCCCTGTTTAAGCACCACATAAAGACAACCAGGACAYCCCCATTCTTGTGTCCTCCTATTGTTGTGACTTCCCACAATGTGAAATAATAACCAGGCCTTGTGTATGGGAAAAAAACCCTTCTGAAAACAGTCTCCCATCCACCACATTTCAAATGTGGCTTAAACTGAAACTCGCATTGATTGYAAATTCTGCCTGAAGAAGCATTAGGTGGATATTGTCTGCCTCTTCCCTGTCCCCAGTCCCCCAAGGACACTGCTCACAGTGACCTGCTCTTATCAAAAATACCTGGTGCAATCTGTGTGGCAGTCACAGAAGCTCACCCTGCATATGTACTTTGGCTTGCAGGACAAAGGTATTTTGCCTTCTGCATCCTTTGGTGAAACAGAGCACGAATGGAGGAGAWGAGCATCCTCCACTCTCTGCTTCACTATCTGTCTGGCCACCACTTGCAGATGAAACTCTGGAACCATCACAGGCCTTATGTCCGCCACTGTGTTCCCTCCCCTCGCCATGATCACTGTCTCACTTTTCCAAGATACCCCGTGACATAAAAGCAATTCAAATTAATAGTGTAAAAAGATTAGAGGGTATTTCTCATTATCCAGTCTTTTGAAAAACATAAAAGCAAGGACTGATTTCACTATTTCAATGCATTRTAAGCCACAGAAACTTCAAAACTTGGACACTGTTTTTTGTTTTGCATAAAAAGCTATCCCAATATTCAGAAGAATTGGCAAAAATAATTTGTTTGCTACTTGTTGAAAACAGATGTTTATGATCTGCAGGAGAAAAATCCTTGCACACAAATTTTTAAATGACAAGGAAAAAATAGAGAGGGGATGTGGATATAAGAAAACTAAAAAGCTTCTCTCCCTTTAAAAAAACCCACACAAATGCCAAAACATTGAAGAATCTACCCCCAAAACCAAGAAATGTGCACAGGTACAAACAAAGTATTTACAAAGCCTTTAGTACTGTTTATAACAGATTAAAAAAAAAAACCAACCAGAAACAGAATAGGCAGAAATACATACATGTGTGTATTTGCAAGAAGGGTGTTTCTACACCAGACAAGAGGAAAACAGCAGATTCATGTAAGGACACAAAGATGAGGCATACAGAAATGTGACCATAGTTTTCCTCAGGCACATGCTGGGTCTCAGAAAAGGGTTTCCTCATACCACCTGTCACCCACACATAAAATGGCATCTATGAGGCTGTATGGTAATWCAGAGACACTACCTGCAAGAGGATCAGAGAAGCAATCACCACCAAAAATGCCCAAAAAGGCACTTGGAAGTCTCAGGCATTGCCCTTTCTGCTCTTTTTCTGCCCAGAGAGAAATATGAACAAAATAATGGAAATGGATCTGACTCAACATCCAGAAGGGAATGTGTGAAAGAACTGGCTGTAGTTACTCTTTTGTCTCCACACCAGAGGAGAATGGCTTTCTTTTAAGGGCACATATACACCAAGTCTGTTTGCTCTACCAGCCTCATGTATATTTTTACAGTATCTATGTGAAGAATATGCAAATAATTACACATTAAATGATGCCAATTCTTTCCCTCCTTTGTTCTGCATGTAAAAGTTGGAAYTGAAAGCGCACAGCAGAGTGAGTCTCTACTCTGAAAGCTAAGAAACCTSACACAAAGAAGTTATGAAAAACATATGAACAATACAAAAGAATTGAAGAAATCTGAGAAATCATTGAAAAAGAATCAGTAGTAGATGGAGACAGCTTTAAAGAAAGCACAGGTACTGGCTGGAAAACACTTGCATCAACAGGAGAAGCTCTGAACCACAACCAAGATGAGTTGCAAATGTGCAGGAGTGTGGCACCTGAAGCCCAAGTCCCAGTATGAGGATTTCAAAGCAAGAAACAAGGCATGAAGAACAGCCCCCATATCCCAGACAGGAGCTGTAGCACTCATGCCTGTCCTGGGGCAAAGCAGGGCTTGGGAACAGCTGGAAGAGGCAGAAGCTCATGCTCTCCTTTCGCACTGCCTCCAGACAGCAGGAAGAAGATCATCCAACAGGAATATGCCCTGGGGCTGGACTAACTTTTTGTGAAAGCATGGAGGTAGAGCAGGACAGGGAGATGCTGCTGGATTGGAAGCACCAAGCCTCGAGCCCTGGTTTGGCACAGAGCTCTTGGCATCATAGCATCCAGAGTTCATGGCAGGTTCATTTGGGAAAGGTAGTCCTAGCCCACAGGACTATGGGGTATGGAGTATGGCTGGTGGGGCAAACCCGCCCCATTGAGAGCTTAAAGGCCTTAGAGGCATCATGCTGACCCCTGGTGCCCCAAAACAGGTACCTTATTTTGGATATTCCCTTTCAAATATGCAAAAGCTGAGAGTTCAAGCAGTGAAGGGATACATAATAAATCTGAGGGGAAAAAAAACTGAACTCAGAAAAAACCCCAAAGACACAGAAACCATGGCACTGGGTAAGACCTCCACACATGCACGCATGGTGACCCATGTCTTGAGAATGGATGCAACACCATGGCTGTGAACATAACAAGGTTTGTGCCTTCCTTGGCTTCACAGCCCAGTCACCAGCCACCCCTGGCTGAGTCCCTCTGCCCTCCATTGATGTGTTTCATGGTCACCTCATGGGGTGGCCTGTCACCCAGAAAGCCATCCCTCTACCCATTTCYCCTTCCCAAGACATGCAGCCACCTCCAAAATGCCAGTATAACACTCCTGGCTTCTGCAACACAAGGCTGAGGTTGTGACAGGCACACTCCACAGCTCCCTGAGCATCATCCACACCAAGATCCAGCACAGCACTGCTCCTCTCTGGTCATCCAGCAAGGCTCTCCTCCCTTCTCTGGCACTGCTCTCCTGCCCTCCTTTGCCTGGCCTGCAGGGATGGCATCTTTCACATCCTAAAACTCAAGCACCAGGCTCCTCAAAGTGATGCCAGGCAATCAGCCAGGGAGGAAGGAGATGGAGCCTGGCCCACTCAGCATCTCCCCCTCTGCCTCTCCCTGCCTGCTCATCCACAAATGCTGGAGGTCACTGCAYGTCTCATCCACTATGTCCCAAAGTTTTGGGCTGCTCTTTCCCCTGTACCTCTGTGGGCTGAAATCAATTATTGCCCTCTTACCTTTGAGCGCACAACTGCTGAAGAATTATCTTATCTGTGTTTTACCTTCCCCACTTCCTTCTTTCACAACTGCCTGATTCATGGCTTTGGATTCAGGCAGCAGCAGCACACAACTGAAAAGCCACACACTAATAATTAAACGCTTCAGAAGTTTCCCGGTTTATTATAGGCAGACAGTGAAAAACAAAATGAGGGCAGAGAAGCCACAAAAACATCAAAGGTCACGAGTCTTCAATTTTTTGCCAGTAACAGCAGCACTCTGGCACACAGAGTAGCCTGAAATTCAATCCTCATCCTCCTTAACATTTTTCAGTACATCTTGTTAGAGCATATTGTTTAAATGTATTAGATCATAACCATTGTTCTTTTCCCCTCATCTCCCAAATGAAGATTAACAAATGTCAGTAGCTACTGTAYCCAGTAACTACTTACAACACAATTTGTTATTTTTCAAACAGTTCCTGAGTCTTAAATGAGGGTAAAAACACCTTCTAAACCTGAATATCAAGATTCAATGAGATTATTACTACAAAGCAGCCTTTATAAGGCTTTTGTTTCCAAAATACTAACTTGATTTACTAATGCTTCTGCCAAGGGACTGCTATTTTCCCACCTGGGATCAGGCTTCTCTAACAGCACAGATGATAGGGAAAGATTTAGGCAGCTGAAGCCAGTCTTACTGAAAAGACACCTACACTGTAGTTAACAAACCTCAGAGACCTTAACAGGCACTTTTAAATTAAAGGGAGCTGTGTAAACCAAGTTTGGTTTACAGAAAAGGGAAAAAGCTTGCTGTAAACAAAATGTTTCTAACTTCAAACTAAAACAAGACAAACCTTTTTGTGATGTTCTTCACAGCACCAGTACAAGCAGCAAATATATCCCAGTGAACTGAATACAGAGAAGAGATCTTTTGGTAGAACAAAGTCATTTATGGCATGACTGTTTTCTAGCAAACATTTATAACACAAGAAGTAACTTGAGGCAGAAAAAGCCTTCAGGTATATTTGGTCTCTTCTGGCTGGTATTCATTTCAGTCTGACACTATTTGAACCATTGTAAGCATACTCAGTTTCAAAGAACATGAACACACAGAATCACAGAACATTCTGAGTTGGAAGGGGCCCACAAGGATCATCAAGTCCAATTCTTCAGCAAATGGTTCATGCAAGAAGCAAACTACTACCTTGGCAYTCTTAGTGCCATGCTCCAACCAACTGAGCTTTGTTCTGACAGTTTCTTTTCCTTAAATATTCACAATATTCACTGATCCAAACTACATTACTCCGGTGTACATATATTTTAAACAGCAAAACTCTTTTAAAAGAATAAAGCTCATCATGTTTCTTTCACCATTGATCTTTCTAAGTGTCTTCACCACAGCAGTTAATCTCCAAAAATACCACAGTTATATAAAATACTGAATTTTTTAAAAAGTTACACAGATGTATTTATCAAGAGCTTCACTAGCACCCACTTACTAGATATAAATAAACTACTTACCTACAATAGAGACTTTTTAATGTTTCTGCAATTTCTGTTACTCCAAACTAGCATGAGCTTCTTCAAACTCCTGGAGCAATTGGAGCTCAAAAGGAGAAATACTATTATGTTTCCTTCCTAAGAATCACCACTCTGTATTATTAGAGGTGGAGCTAAAACAATGCTCATTAGCTTCTACAGCATAAGTCATCATTAACAACTTGTTTCAAAGATTATTTTCAGAGGATCCTCAGAGGATTTTGCATTTGTACTGCTTGTAATGGGGCTGGCATCCATGCTGGGGATCGTGACAATTTAGATAAAGAAGRTTTAACCTCCTTTAATATACAACCCATGCAACAACATGCTTTGTTTTAAATTCACCAGTTCAGAAACACCACTTCCCTCCCTACATGCACACATACACACACACACACACACACACACTGACCTGCCTTTCATCTGTATTGACTTCTGTTATTCCCATGGAGCAACTCTGCAAAAGTTTCTCTCCTTTCTGCAAGTTACTGCTTGCTTTTACCGGAGATGCCGTCTTGGACTTTTCACCAATAATCAGTAGTTCGGGCACATCACAAGCTGCCTGCTGCTTACGAATAGACACCAAGGATATGTTTCTGTCGTTTAAAGTAGCTAAGTAGGACAGTTCCCTTTTCATTTTATTGTCCAGTTTTCTCTCCATTATTTTTCTGGACTTTAAGTATTGCAATGCCAAAAAAAAGTTTCACAAGAGCAGTTGTTTGTTATCCTCCTTCTTTCAGCTACATTTACAACAGCTTGAAGAGTTCWGCCGGTCTAATCCCTATGCTTATTAGGCATTCATCAGGAAATCCCAGATGCAACCTGTGATCCTTATGTACGCTGCTTGCTGCACTCAGCTACCTGCTCTCCCTGCCAGGTCAAATGTTTCCCACCAATTGGCATCCCTCATGCTTTCCCAACTGCGTCCAGCACTGCTGATCTCTGCACACGGCGTAGCAGCAGGCTCAGCCAAGGCTGCCTTTCACAAGCTGCTCAAACATGACCTGCGTGCAGCAGCCAGCGTGTAACCAGCCCACACAGACAGGCATCCTTGTGGCCATGTGCACAATCACAGCTCCTGCACAGGGAAAACACTGTTCCAGTTCCTCCTTCTGTGAAATTACCGGGGCTTTCTTGGATAAAATGAAGTCCCTTCTAACACTGAAAACATGCCCACGATTACCTAATTAGATAAGGCTCMTAGACCAAAGGTCTTTCATTAATTCAGGGCACAAGAACATTCATTCTTTGTACCAAGAGGGAAAACAAAAGAGTGAGTACAATATTTACACTTTCTAAAATGTGCCTCTTCACCATCAGCAAGCTTTACTAAAAGCCAATGAACCAAACAAAATTWAATGAGTAATTAATGCCAGAAAGGTAACAAATAAAATATATTATTYTTGAATTCTCTGGGCAACAGCAGGAACATCTAATTTAGACAGCCAGGCACACAAGAGGTACCACCACTAGAAGTGCCTTGRGCCAAGCCTGAATATATTTCTCTGGGATTGCCCAGAGCAAATTCACAGCACAATGCTAATGCAGTAAGTGGGATCTTCTGTTCCCAAGTCCACAGTAGYGCACTCCACTTCTGAAGGCACTGCTGAACAAGGCCATGCATTTATGCATTTATAAGATTTAGAAAATATAACAGATGTTATTATTTATTTATTAGCAATTTCCAYGCTTCCTGCCTGTGCAGTGACATCACTGCACATGCAAGCCTTAAAATAATTGTTTTAAATTTAATCAGAATCTCTTGGACTTGCTGGAAAAAGTAAGACATTTAGTCCTATGCATAGGTTAGCACACAGGGTCCAAATCTTAGCATATCTCTGTCGTGTCATGGAAACCTGAGGGATAAATGACAGACACTCTACCTGACAAGAGAATTAGTATAAGATTTATAATTTCTATAATGTGCCTCTTTACCATCAGCTAGCTTTACCAAAAACCAATGACAGGACAAATTCAGATTCTTCTTACTTCTGAAGGCAGAGGGACACCCCTCACACCCCTGTCACACAGAGACTGGTCCAGAAAGCCACCATGCAGGACATTAGCATCCTAGCTGGTCTCCCTGTCATAACTTCCCCACAATTATAGATCCTCAGTTCTTGGGAAAAGAAGGTCTTCTGCCAGAGAAGCAAAACTCCAAATACTGCTGCAGCACTATTCTGCTATTCTGCATCACTGTCTTAATATWTTAATAAAAATTTACACTATTAAACTTTTTTAAAGGGCTATTTTGAAAACATTTTGAGTAATGGGCCTTCTAAAAAGAATTACTACAAGGTGTCTGTGTTTGTTCTGCATTAATCAAATAAATTAGAGCCACAACTGATTTCAGTTCAAACACTTTACTGAAAAAGAAAACTGTGCTAAAGGTAAAAGAATTTCAGGAATTTCTGATTTTAACTGGTTTTGAAATAAGCAATTGAAAATTATACAATTTGACTTATGTGAAAAATTTCAGTAAAACGTATTTAAATACCAAAGCTAAGTCTACATACTAAATGCATATATAAAGTTAAAAACTAATATTCATCCTTCTAAAACAAACCAGGCTTCCCATCCCAAATGAAAGATATTCAGAAATTCAGCTCTGTGTTCTAATTCCAAATAATGGCAATTCCAAATTCTTGATTTTCTAAGGGAACTGGAATTCCATCAATAAAGCTTATATTTGATCCACTCATCTCTGAAAGTCTCTTTGCTATTAAAAATATCCCAAACCCTACTGAGCATGTTTCTGCAGGTAACTAATATTCAAAAAATATAGTGTAGTGAAAAAGAATGTAAAAACAACTTAGGGTTGGGTTTTTTTCTTAATTTCAGGTTCACCAGCAAAGCTCAGCTTAGACTGACAGAATAACAAGATGTTGAACAAGTATCTTCTCTCCAAGTTCCTTCAATTATCCTTTTTTCCTCCACAACTTCTGAGCAACCCTAAGAGAAAAAGCTGTTTATTTCTAAAAGCATGGAGAGAAATTCTTGCTTAGTGGCCCACAGTCCTTTGCCTTCAGCAGAGTTCTGAATACTGATTTGGAGATAGAGAAGAAGCACATGAAGCTGTGCTTTGAGCACATTCAGTTTACAAGATATTTATCCACAGTAAAAAGAAGGATTTGGCTGGGGGGAAAAGAAAAGCTTGCTATAGTTCTTCAGACAAAAGGGACATAAGATAAATTTTAACCACTTAAAGTACTTAATTTAGCTGTGGGCTGGAGCAGAGCAGGGGCAAAAGAAACCTGTACAGCTGACAGAGTCTTGAGCAGTTCTTGGAGAAGAGGCACCAGTCACAAAGCAGAAACCACAGAGGATCTTTTAATGGTAAGTAATTCCTATTTACACTAATACACAGCACTGAAAGCTCAGAGGTTCTGCCCCAGCTCAATCACTGCACAACTCTCTTATGGTTCAGGAGACACTTTGGGGAGGGGTCCAATATCAGCATCTCAAGGCTGGCAACGTCTKCCAGGGAAGTGAGGCAGATGCTTGGAATTAACCTCTGCGATTGGCTGGTGCTGCTGCACTCCAACAGACTGCTACTGGTTTCCAAATTATTTTCTCCATTCTATCTCAATTGATTGCCCCTTTAGAGTCTAAGCTAATTGTGCCAGCTGCAGAGTGAGGGTGAGCATTTTACTTTAGGCTGAAATAGGAAAGGCAATATTGGCCTTCTCATCTGATAGCAGTACCACTCTGATTTAAGGCTGGACTTGGCAGAGCTTAGGATTTTCACCAGAAGGAATCATTCTGGCTTGGTAGTATAAAATTCAGATGGCAAATAGAAAATGTGCCTGCTGCCTTCACAGCTTTCTGCTATAGTGTTTGGCAACGGTGTTTACATTTTCAAGTCAGAAAACACAGGACATTCCAAGAAAATTAAATCCCTTTGATTTAAAGGCTCAAAGCTGATCAAACATGGGTTTTCCCCTTTATTTTACCTGCATTATCAGACTACATGATTAACRTAAAAGAACAATGGGTTCTCATATAAATTTTGTTTCCCAGGTGTATTCGTCCTYGGCTTTATAGGATACCCTGCCTGCATCTAATCTCTCTACTTCTGTAACCAAAGAAAGCATCTTAAATTGTCTTAACAATGCCTTGAAAGATGAGATGCTTGGGTTGAAGGGAAAAAATGAGGACTGGGAGGTTAGGGGGTCATATTTCTTTAATCTGTGTGGGGAAAAAGAAKGAAAAACAAAGTTCAGTGAGAAGGAGCACATGCATTGGTTGTAGCTCACCAGGCACAAAGTGTTGCACACTTAGGAGCAGAAACACTGCAGGAGCTTGATGTATCACTGTAAGAGAGGCATGAAACAAAGGGCGGAGCAGCACAGAGGTGTTGTGGTCATTCCCTGTTTAAGACAGTGCAGCTAACAGGAGCTAAGCTACACKAATGACTCGAATGGTGAGCAAAAGCTGACCTTTGCTTCACTAACTCAAAATACATATTATTTTTCATACCTCTGCACATGCTAACGGACTAAAACCTGCTTTAAACATGGATTGACATCAACTTTATTTCTTCCCTTTTTCCCCACCTTCAAAGAAAACAATATAGATGTTGCTTAAGTGGGGCAGGAGGCTAAAGGAGACTCCACCTTTGTGAATGCCTAAGAAGTAGGATTCGAGCATTCAGCTATACTGAGTCCTTCTTTGGGAAATTTAAAAAGCAATCTTGTATTTGTGATCATACTTTAGCCCTAAAGAGCCATCTGGCAATTTATTGTCTTTGTCACCAGCTGTATTATTCATATTTTGTGTATTCACACATGCTTCTCAGATGGTGTATTTATCACCAGCAATCCAGTAAGAATCTGCATTTCTGTTGCTCAATAAATGACACTATCTTCTACTTGGCCACAAGAGTTAGTGAATGCCACGAGACTTCAGATCTGGCTGCAAAAGATCATTGGGCACAGCCAGACTTAGGGTGAATTGCACTGTTTGTATATCTGTAACCACAATGCTTCTCACTGAGCACACGTGGACKTGCAAAGTCACATTGGCTCTGCATTTCTGATGCTTAGAGCTGAATTGGCCATCACTCGGCTGTTCCAAGTCCCTGTGATTCCTGAGATCCAGCTGGACAGAAAGGGGGTTATTTTGTGCCAAATCTCCTTCCTCTTAACCCAACAGAAAAGTTAGCCTTACTCTTAAGGCAACAATCCATCAGACAGACAAGAGGAACCAGTTCAGTTATGTGCACTTCATGTCAGTGCAAAGAGGGATGTATTGGTATTAATACATCATCCTAGAAATCCAGTCTGCCTTTGAATGTTAGTCATTTTCCTGCTCTCCTCTTCAGACATTATTTTAAACCACCAAAATACAATCATGTAATCATCACAAAATTCAAGCATACAATCATCACCAAAATACAATGAAGAACACAAACAATGATACGAGGCTAAACCACAAGCCATTTCATATTTGACAGTATTTTGAGTTATTCCTAATTTGTCCTCAGGATGCAGTCAGCTAAAATGTTTTAATTCTTCCCCCCTTTCCCAATTTTAGCAGAGTTAGATTGTATTTGGTTTTAACATATACAATTCAACTGCAGGAAATGGAGCATTTAGTTAAAAATRAAAAAGGGAGAAGGGGGAAATAAAGTAAAAACTCATAATAATGTCACAAACAAYAGTGCTGGCAACTCACAGGTATCAACAAATTGCCTAAACATTGCTTGAGAGTGAACCTGGGAAAAACCCAGTCCTTGTGTGAAACTCCTCTGTCAGGGCCCTCTTTATATGAAAAGGGAAGTAGATAGTAAACGTATCCACTTTCTCTTCAAACAAATCCCTGTGCTTGCTCCACAATATTTTTTCAGTCATACTAAGCAACTCAAGCCTCCCATTTCCCTCATGAATCAATCAGTCACACCTGAAAGCTCAGTGGGAGCTCGGTCACATTCATGGTACAGAACTATGTCCTTTATTCTCCTAACTGACATGCTTCTTACTGAACACAAAAAAAAGGGCCATACMTCATTTTTACTGAAGAAGCAACAAAACCTTCTCTTTACCTACATTGGCACCTAGTTTTGCGCCACAAAATCAGAAAGAACTCTTTGGCCATAATCATAAGAAAACTGGCAGCAACCAGATACACAAGTGTTTCTATAGCATAAATGGTATAGATATTTCTATTAACAGATGAAGAAGCATGATCTTAATTTCTCCCATTATAAGGAAAAAAGAAATCTGAAATACGAAGAAAAAAATTCCTACCTGCTATGATTAAAATTGCTTAAGAGTTGATGACCTAATTTCAAATCAAATCTCCTCAGACTTTGGCTTCAGTTTTTCAGGAAGCAGACTCAATCTTCTCCAAATATTTAAAAAAGGTTTGTTTGCTCGAAACCAGCAAAACTCAATGAAGTCCCTTKTTTGTAACAGGGCCCCAAAACGTGTACTGATCTTTTTCATTCCACAGCCCTTCGTATGATCACAAACTGTGTGGACTTGGTACTTTGTCTGCTTTTAGAAGTGTTGGTTTCATTATGATAATTCCTGTTATCTGTTTATACTGCAGAAATTTGTTTTCAAGACCTGGAAACCATAAGGCTGATCTTATTATCACACAAAAAGGCACACCTTTTGGGTCAAGGTTTAAGTGCAAAGAACAATTGCAATCTGCATGAATTAATTGGAGCCAAGATTTCCACTACTGCTTATGTACCAAGCAGTTTAAGAAGGCTGGCAGAACTTGTCAGGCAGTGCCACAACAAACCCAGGATTTTTACTTCTRTGTTTCCAACTTAATTTTTGGATCTTGTCCATGATTTGCTCTTGTTCAAAGCTGGTTTTGTCTCACGAAGTTTGTGCAAAAGCCTTTTAGAATTTCATGCAGAGAAAAGGGACCTGCATTTTAGCCACTCTAACTGCAATATTTAAAATACAACTTGAGAATGAGTAATATTACAAAAGTAACTATTTAAAAAGTCTAATTTGAGAAAACAGAGCTATTACTTGTAAACTAATATTCGCTGTCCACATTTAGAAATAAGACATAATTAGTGCTACTTCTGCATAAAATTTTTAAATTTCTCAGTATTTGTTGTAGTATTTAAAAAATATCTCCTACACTTACTTTTATTCTATAAAGCAATAAGTCTCTGAATTGTGATTTAAGTAAATAAGAGGATTGWTTTTTTAAAAATTATTATTTTTTTCCCAAAGTAAGCAGCCATTCACCCTGTAGCAGGCAAACTAATACAATGTGCACCTGGGACTATGTAAACAGCATAAAGCACATCATATTTGTAAGCTATACCAAAAAAGAAAAGAAAAAAAAAAAGGAAAAAAAAACCAAAAAACCAAAAAACAAACAAAACACAAACCCAGAAACTGGTAACTCTGATTTAAGCTTGTATTTCAGATTCTATGGCCAGTCAACCACTCAGCCTCTGAATTAAAGAAAAAAAAAAGACAAAACAGTATCTTTTGTTTGCATTACAGATGCCACATCTAAAATACAAACATACTGTCTTTGTTAGGGCAGGCTAGATACGTAAAGGCAAGACCAAATTCAGTTTCTCCCAACAATGATTTCTGTTTACCTCAGACTGGCAGGAACCACCTACATACACAGAAAGGAGTTTCCAGAAACTCCCAAATCCCYAAGTAAGCTTGAAAGCTGCATTCCTCACCACAGCACCCGGGCTCCTCCAACACAGTGCCGTGAGCAAAGTCCTGTCTGCTTTCTCRGTGGTCCAGGCAAAATTCTGTCTGGGAAGAAGGGTTTCCACTTTTTGTTTGGTTATTTTACTTCCTTTTTCCCTGCTCTCTCTGTGGACTGGTTGCAATTATTGGGTGGAAAAGGGAGGACCTCTCTGTGGTCTCACTCTTGCAGAGAGCACAATCTCTCAGGCAACCTTGTGTCACAGGGCTCAGGTACAGCTCTGCCAGGCTGGCATGAGAGCCATTCTCACCTGCCTTCCACCTCCTGCCCTTTTGGACTGTGCCACGTGCTGCCAAGACAAGGTGACTGTCCTTCCACAAGCGAGCAAACCACAGCACTGCTCACACGTCTCTCAGCTCAGCATCACCATACTCATGGTGGGACTGAAGGGACGCAAGGGGCAGCAGCCAGGGCCTCCCCAAATACAGGGCTGCCCTTAAGYGCATTTTTCTTCCCAATTTAAAGAGGGAAGAAGATGTGCCAGCTCTCTGGCTGACCTGCTCTGCCACAGCAGGCAAGAAGCACGGAGGGGAACCTCTGCTGAGAACAGGGAGTAGAGGCTTTTCTGTTTCCAGTTGTCAGAGTTCAAAATTGTAACATATGTGAGCTGCTGTTTAGCTAACTTACATTTCTACAAAAGTCCTGTCAATTATTTCTGATCCAGGGCAAAGAACTATACACGAGTGCCCTATCCAGGTCTAATATCTCCCATAAACTTACAGTCAACTCTCAGCAAGAAACAGTTTCTATCAGTGGAAAAAAACATACTTCAAATAACCATGAAAGCTAAGTAGAACTTGTCTGGATAGAGACATACTGATTCACTGCAGAGCTAAGAAGAGAAATAAAAAATAAAACTGAAAAATTTTATTTTATGTTTGTTTGGTTTTTTCTGCTGGAACACCTGATAATTCCCTATTGAATAATGTCACTGGTAGCCTACACTAATTCAGTAAGAATTCAGGTACAAATGTAAGAACTAAAGCCACAGCCAGGGATGAAAGTATCAACACAGGAAACTGCTCCTAATTTTATGCAATCTCTTCCACACAAACAGTTGCTTTGAAGAACATCTGAGGCAAATGGCAATACAGAGTAAACCTCTTTCTGTTTACAAGTATAAAAATACTGTAATATAAATAAATAATAAATAAATAAAATATCTGAAATATTTAACACATGGATTGAAATACAGTTAAAATCCTGGTTTCAAATGCAGACATGTTGTCTCAGGCTGTTTCCTGTGACATACACACTGGCTCATCTCAACTCAAACTCCTTGTAAAAACAGCATTCAATTATTGCATGAGGACACAGGGGAAACTGAAGACACCTGACTCCTAAAGAAAGAGTTCCTGGGAGCCTGAGGCTGTGAGAAAAGAAAAACACAAAAAAGCTTTCTAACTCTGAAACTCAGTTTATTCAGCCCTCAGCAATACTCTCATTTCCAGAGGTCACATCAGTCTGTCCTCCAGGCAAAGAAGGTTTCTTCCAAGGATACATTCAGCCAAAACCAATGCATTCCACAGCTCAGCATAAAAAAGGTACCAACCGTGGGAGTTGCTGAGCAACTGTCTGAGATTTATTAACTCAGTTCCTGGAAAACATAGATGTTAGCCATGGAAATTCAGGCTTGATTCATTTACCATTCCCTCCTGGTACCTCTGCTTATTGAAAGAAAAGGTAGTGCAGCAGGGAACTACTTTTAAGCAGCTCTGGTTTGCCCCCTGAAAGAGAATCTTTGATTGAATCTACTTTATGGGAAAATCACCAACCTTTCAAGCCTTCTTCATCCTTGGAATAGAAATAAGTCAGAGGAGGTGATGAGGCACAGTATCCACAACTCTCATGCCTGGACTAGCCAAACAGTCTCCTCCAACTTCTTTCTGTCCTGCTCTGCAGGCAGTTTCTGGCTCCTTTCTCCTTCCTAATCAGTGCCAATGAGCCAGACACAAGCACAGAATGCAAATCCTGCTTCATTCTGGCTCCATGTGAAACAACTTGGATTTTCATTTGAATAGCACTCTTCCTTGCTTCCTGAAACAGGCAGAGAGGCACACACAAACACATGTGCCCAAACGCACTTTGAACAAGCCAGTGGAGTGAACAGGTTATGTTCTCAAACTTTTAAAGTTTGAAAAGGGAAGCACCATACTCAGTAAAAAAATTCCCAGTAAAGTTTTACAGCTGCCTGAGGACTTTCATAGTTGATCTGAGCAGGTGTTAAGGTACGACAGTGAAAGAGGTGGTCTTTCATGATCCCTTTCCTGTTCAAATTAGGCACAGATGGCCACAGATATATTACTATCTATCTGCAGAAAGGAGAATGAAAAGCAAAAATGGCTTAGGTCTGCTATCACAGACCCTCAAAAATGGTCCCTAGCTCCTCAGGAATCAAAAGATTCCACCTGAAAAATCTGCGACTTAAGATGAGTGCAAATATTCTTTTGCAAGCTCAGTGATGTTATCATTAGGGGCACATCATTTGCCATCTCATTTCTGCCAATGCTCCAAGTTGCTTGAAAACATTTCCTTCAGCCACCCTAAAAAATGGCAGACGTTTAGAATCCATGGGAGTTTAAAACACTGTCACAATCTACAGGAACTGATTTGTTTTCCTTCATGGTCCTTACCCAACTGGGACAATTTGTGTGCAAATAATCTTCTGTTAATCAAAAGATATGGGTTCAACCTGTATAAATTGCCTGGTGATACAAATAAATGTGCTTTATGGGATCTTCTGCAAATATCATTAGTAGATCCAGGCTGCTTTGTTTCTGCCAAAAAAATCCAGAGCAGCTTTTGCTCACATGAACACCTATGCCCTAGAACATGTAACTCAGAACTAAGAATGACAGTGAAAAAGAAATTACTAGAATTGCTTATATTTAACAACTTCAAGATTACAAGATATCAGTAAAAACAACCCCATAGTGTTTTTCCCTAAGTATATCAATGCCACCATTTCTTGACAATGCTTGGGTTTTGCTTCACAAATATTTAGCATAGAACTGGTGCAACTTTATTTCTGCTCCTGTTACTATGCAATGAAGAGTAAATGTACTGTAATGTTCAACAGCCTATCACAAGACACATAGGAAAGTGAAAAAACTTACTCTGTATGTGAATGATCTGAGATTCCGCCTACTAAAACCAGTCCCAGGCATTTTCACAGCTCAGACAGCAGCCCTGAACAAGAAACTTGGTGCCACACAGTGAATATTTCTGAAAGTAACTAACTGTACAAGAAAATATAACAGACCACATGACTGTCATATGAATATCCTTGCACAATATTAATCCAGTTTTTTTCTATTGGTTCTTGTCAGCGGTTTTATCTCACTAAGTTACTCATACATGGACTACTCTGCAAGAAAGTTACAAAAAGACACTTTAAAACTGTCTCAAATGCATTGCAGGCATGGGGAGAACACGCAGTGAGTGGATTCTGCTACTTATTCTAAATACTCTTCACTTTAAAARACCTGTTCACATGGGCTTTCTTTAGAGTAAGGAGCTTAATAAGGAAAGCAATTATAACAAAAAAGCTTATAGAGGCAACAAAAGATTAAAAACTTGGTACAACTCTGAGAAGGTGAAAACACAACTGACTTCATAACAAGGCTAGTTTACTTTTGCTGGCATGTCAGCCTTGTGCAATTTCTACAGACAAGGTTTTGAATAGCATTCTCACTGCTGGAGTGGGAGCACCACAGAGAGCTCATCATTGCTCCTGCTAAAGTTCTTGTCAGTACCCTAAATGCATGCATGCAATATCCTCTGCTACATATGAATGAAGGTGGGGAAATCATGGAGTGCTGGTGACTCAATTAATTAGCCTGTGTTGGACATTCACACATTAAAGGTAAGTTTTGCAGTCTGCAAGTCTGTCAGGTTTCATACTGCTCACATCAGCAGCTGAAAACTCTGTGAATAATGAAAAGGTAACAGAAGAACTTTGAAAGTATTAATACATCTGTTTTTAATTACCACTAGAGTGACTAAGAAAAAAAAATGAAACAACTAAGATGATTAAGAGCGTGGGACAATTTTTTTGTGAGGAAAGGCTGAAGGAACTGGGATTGTTCAAGCCTTGACAAACCTTGACAAGGCCTTCAGTATGTGAAGGGAGGGTGAAAAGAGGAGCTAGGCCCTTTTCACTGGAGTCCAGTGACAGGACCAGAGGCGATGGGCACAAACTGAAACATGGAAAGTTCCCTCTGAACATCAGGAAACATTTCTTCATTGGGASGGTGACCAAGCACTGGCACAGGTTACATAGGGAGATTGTGCAGTGTCCATCCTTGGAGGTATTCAAAATTAATCTGGACTCAGCCCTAGACAATCTGCTCTAGGTACTCACTTTGGGCAGGGGGGCTGGAGAAGATGGCCTCCAGAGGCCACAGAATCATAGAAAGGTTTGGATTGGAAGGGCATTAAAAATCATTTAACTCCAACCCGTCTACTGTGGTCAAGGATGCTACTTACTAGATCAGGTTGATCAGGGCCCATCCATCCTGGCCTTGAACACTTCCAGGGATGGAAAACCCAGAACTTTTCTGGGTAGCCTGTTGCACCTTCACAGTAAAGAATTTCTTCCTAAAATGTAATCTGAATCCCTCCTCTTTTAATTAAAAACTGTTTTCCCTTGTCCTATTTACATCTGTCCATGTAAAAAGTCAACTTCCCTCTTTTTTTATAAGCTCTCTTTAAGTGCTGGAAGGCTGCAATGAGGTCTCCCTGGAAGGCTGCAATGAGGTCTCCCTGGAGTCTTCTCTTCTTCAGCATGAACAGCCCCAACATTCTTAGCCTGTCTTCATAGCAGAGATGTTCCAGACCTCTGACCATCTTCATGGCCCTCCACTGGACTTGCTCCAACAAGTCTTTTCTGTGTTGAAGACCCCAGAGCAGGATGCAGCACTCCAGGTGGGGTCTCACAGGAGCGGAGCAGAACAGCAGAATTCCCTCCCTCGCTCTGCTGGCCACAGTGTTTTTGATGCTGCCCAGGATGCTCTTGGCCTTCTGCACTGCAATTGCACATTGTCAGCTCCTCTGCAGCTTTTTGTCCATGAGAACCCCTAAGTCCTTCTCTGCAGGGCTTCTCTCGATGAGTTCTTCTACTCTGTACTCATGTCTGGGATTACCCCAATCCAGGTGCAGCACCTAGACATTGAGCCTTTGACCACAACTCTCAGGCTACATCCATCCCACCAATTCCTCCCCACCGCAGATATTTTGTGATTCCATTAATCATAAATTATTAGAGGTGATAAAACTGACACTCCCATCATCATGCAAATTTCTCCCTAAAAGAGCAAGTGAAACTCAAAACCCAGGTGTGTAGGTATCTCCCTCATTAATTAGTCTTCTTGCTTCCAGGAGCTCTTGACCATTATTACTTAATCTTAATTAAAACTGTGATCTTAATTAAGCAGGCTGTGACCTGCTGTCCTTCAGCTTCTTGAAGACTTGGTGTAAGATTCATACCTTCCAAGGGAGTGACCATGGATTCCTTTCCAAGTCAGTGAGGAGAAGCATAAATTTCATCATCTAAACCAGTATGGACTTCCTGTTACCTAGAATAATTTCCCTGTTCCTCTGAACTCTGAACTCAGACAATAATCTTCAAATGTTGAAGAAAGGTGTTTTGAGTTCAGAGATGTAAATCCAGCAGAGATCTATTCTGTAAATACTCCATCTGCTTTTAAGGGAACTGCTCTGTCAGGGAAGAGGAAAAAGATTAAGGGAGAGAAACCAATACCTGTTGCATCCTCTTATGAGAGCTGTTGGTTCAGAAATGAAATATTAGGCCATGCTTGTTGGACATCCCATAGACCTTTTCCAAATTACCTGCTTACATAGAGACATCCTCCCCATAAAACCTACAGTCAGTAGTACTTAGGACAGACAAAATATTTAAACAAAAACATCAGTAAAACAACCAATAAATTTCTGAGTTTCCACATTTCCAGTTTCACCCCTCAGGCTGAGTCCTGCTAAATGGAAAACTCAATCCAGGCAGGTCAGAACCAAATAACCATCATTTAAGCTGGACTTTTCTCATTCCCATTAGAGCAGAGCCTTTGTCTCTCTGCTTCTGGTTATAGCAGTGGCCACATAAATTAATGATTCATCATCTTCCCACCTGTCCTCCTCTCATGCAGAAGACACAGGATGACTTTCACAAACATCCCTAATACTTACAAGACCTCAAAATGCACAGGTGACTATAACATGAATTACATCATGCTGACCTCAAAGAGGCTGAAGGATCACAGGTTCTGGAAAGGTCTTGTTTAAAGAAACAAGGTTTGAAACTCCCTCAAATTTTGGACAGCCTCAACTCCGCAAGAGACTGAAGAATGAATTATCTGGATCAAACTTCCCACATAAAGCATTTTATTATTTTAAAATAGAGAATGTGGTGAGGGGAAAAGAAGCATGTAGCAATGTGAGAGGAGATCGGAAATGTTTCGGATTGTTCTGTCAAAGTCTCTCCTGATCTAGAGAGTATGGTAGTTTCACCCAATGCTTCCCAGGACCCGGAGATCAGGGTGAGTTCCTTATGTTGTTCCAAGGATGACATTTTAGGAACATGAAGTCTTGACGTGGACTGACACATCATTAGTAGTATTTCAAAAAAGCAGCACCATTCAGTCTTACTGCTACATTGACCCTCTGGTCTGTGCATATACTACAAAGTAGGCCAAAGAGCATGTAAGACAGAGACTACCTCAGTGGTAGCGGTCCCCATGGTCGTGTTCATGGGATCCTTTTGGAGACGGTGTCAAGCGCAGCCTGTGCTGGACACCCTGCCCTCGGCCTCACAACATTAACCTGCACACAGACACTGACAGCTGCCTCTCCATAATGAGGGATGCACTGAAAGCAGAAGGTTACGGCAGGGCTGAAAGCCAGGACATCGGGCTCATCGAGGACATCCTCTCCTGGCCAGCGAGAAGGGCCAGCATTTACACAGGCAAAACCTGGGAGCCACAGAAGAAACCCCATGCGTCCGGGAGGCCTTCGCCTCCTCACAGAGCCCTCCCTTCCATCCTGCCCAAGGAATCCGAGGACGGCCCTTGAGGAGGACGCAATGCAATGCAAGGAGCAGCACGCATTATGTCTGACTAAACAGTGCCGGCAATGTCCGGCTGCTCTCCGCTCTCTTCCGGCATCTCCGGGAAAAACACCTCAAGCAGCAGCACGGGGACCCGCCCAACAACCCACAGCACTCCGCGCCTTCCACGGGCTGCGRGCTCCGTGTTTGCTGGGCGGGGCCAGGGCGAGAAAGAGGAGACGGCACCAGGAAAAGGCAGCGGCGGCGCCGCTCCCGCCCCTCCGGGACGCTGCCAGCCGGGAGCCGCTGCCCGGCTGGTCCCGCCCCGTCGGCCGGGAACCTCCCTTTCCGCCGGGAAGGCGACGCGGCGCTGCCCAAGATGGTGGCGGGAGGGCTGTGCCTGTGTGGGCTCCTCAGGTACCGGGGCGCGGGGGCGGCGCGTCCTGGCGGCGGGCAGGGCGGGCGGGAGGCGGCCCCTGCCCGGCCCGGCCGCGCTCCTCCGGCCCCCGGGGCGGGCCCTGCCCGGCTCCGCGCTGTGCCGCGGGCTCGGATGGGTTAATGGGCTTTTCCGCTGCTGCCGGTCCAAAGTGAAAGTGCTTCCTTATGTGTCAGTCGTGAGGCGTGGGTCGCTCCTTCGGTAAACGGCAGCGGCTGAATAAACGCTGTTTGTCGCCAGGCTTAGCGGCACAGCGGGAGGAAGCAGGCGCTGTCCCTGTGGGGATCCTGGGCCATGAGAGCTCCCGCTATTAAAGGGTTAGCAGAGCTGTCAGGGAGGCGGTGCAGAGCGAAGGGAGCGTCCCTGGCAGTGACTGGGAGAGCAGAGCGAACAGCTTTCTGCGCGGAGAGACTGCTCTGACCTGCTCGGGACAGCTGGCATCGCTGCTCCTGCCTCCGGGGAGTGGGAAGTGCGGGTTGGAATGGCCATGCCTGGCCCCAGTAATCCGGCACAAAAGCAGTTCACAGTAGAGCGAGCCAAACAGGAGATTGGGTGGGAAAAAACTCTTTAAAAATCCATTTGGAAGTCGCTCTGCTGGTTGTGTATTGCCAGGTTGCTAAGGGCATGCAACTTTTACAAAGTGCACATGGAGATAAATAACACATGTAGGGCATATATAAACAATAATAAATGATTGCAAGGTCACAGCAGGGGAAAGAGAGATCTTTGCATAAACAAAGCAGAGTAGTGATTTCATTTCTGTAATTGTCAGTCATACACAGTGATGATTTCTGAGATTAAAAGAACTCAAGAAGTTGTCAAACTCCCTGTAGCTCTACTTTCAAGCCCTTCTCGCTCAATGCTATACACAGTAATTCTTTAAAGCAATTACGTATTTTAAAATTTCTGGCTTGTTTCAGATTGCTGTGCTCATTGTTACTCCCTGCATTATTTCTAAGTGGAATTTTGTGCATCTGCTTGGTGGTACTGCTGTGGGGAGTACGGCTCTGGATACGAAGGAAGAAGCAGTTGAGGTCTGCAGGAAGAGATGGGAAGCGGCCACTGCTGGTGGCCTTTTTTCACCCGTACTGCAATGCAGGAGGTGGAGGGGAGAGAGTCTTGTGGTGTGCCATWAGAACGCTCCAGAAAAAGTAAGCATATGTGTTTGTCAAACAGCGTATTTCATTCTCAGCTTTTGTTGCTATTCTTTATGCATATGTTGGCATTTTGCGTATTTAAATAGGTGTCATTAATCTACTGGTCTTACGTATTATTTTACATCTAAGTTTCATGTGCTTGCATTTTACTTCATCCCTTTAGATTTTGATATTCCTGCTGTGGCACTCTCACTTTTTTCCTTTCTTTCCTTGRGAAAACCTCTCCTTTCTCCTCAGTTTTCCACTGCTGGTGTGGAACTTTGTACAGTCATAACTCCTCAGTAGATAAGTGATCATCTTTATACTTGCCTCTTGGTGCAGGAGTCAATTAATACCTAAAGTGTATTTAACATGGACACATACATTGATCTGCCATCGTTTGCATTTTGCTCATGCTGTGCACTAGACAGGTATCTCCTAATGTAGAGCTAAAAGTTCTGAGGTCTGTAGAATAATACTGAGCTCCTTTTATGTTTTACTCAAATTAAAATATTCCCCAAGTTCTCAGCCGTATCTTTTTCTGCAGATCAGAAGAAACCTGTGGAAGTATAAGGAAAAGTATTATTTAGTTAAAATAATTTCTGGGCCAAACATTTGTTCTCACATTCTTCTGGAGTACTTTTAAGTGGATTGTATTTTAGTTTCTTGCTGAAAAATATGAAGAGGGGAATATATGAAATTCTTTTTCTTTGTTCTTACAGGTACAGAAATGTAACATGTGTTGTTTACACTGGTGATAGAGATGCCACTGGAGAGGAGATAGTAGAAGGCGCTTTCAGAAGATTTAATATTAAATTAATCCATCCTGTGAAGTTTGTATTTCTAGAAAAACGCTTCCTTGTGGAAGCTTCTCTTTATCCTCACTTCACTTTGCTGGGACAAAGTTTAGGATCAGTGTTCCTTGGCTGGGAAGCTCTTCTAAAGTGTGCTCCTGATATTTATATTGACTCAATGGGTTATGCCTTCACAATTCCCCTCTTCAAATACCTGGGAGGTTGTCGTGTTGGATGCTACGTCCATTATCCCACTATCAGCACAGATATGCTCTCTGTCGTGAGGAACCAGGATACCAGGTTTAACAATGCTGCCTTCATTACAAGCAGCCCTCTCTTCAGCAAATTTAAACTTGTCTACTACTACTTCTTTGCTTTCATGTACGGGTTGGTTGGTTCCTGCAGTGATGTGGTCATGGTGAATTCTTCTTGGACGCTGAATCACATCCTTTCCCTCTGGAGAGTTGGGGCTTGCACCAGTGTCGTGTATCCACCATGTGATGTTCAGGCTTTCCTGGACATTCCACTGGAAGTGGAAAAGAGCACCAGTGAATATTCCATTGTTTCTGTCAGCCAGTTCAGGCCTGAAAAAGATCATCCTCTGCAAATCAGAGCCTTTGCTAAATTGCTGAAAGAGAAGAGAGTGGGGCAGCAGCCATCACTGAAGCTGATCTTAATCGGCGGCTGTCGGAACCAGCAGGATGAGGAGCGTGTCAATAACCTGAAACGCCTGTGTGAAGAGCTGGGAGTTAGTGATGATGTGGTGTTCAGGATTAACATTCCCTTTGAGGAGCTGAAGAGACACTTGGCCGAGGCCACCATCGGCCTGCACACCATGTGGAATGAGCACTTTGGGATAGGTCAGTACATTTCCTGAGTGTTCAGCTGCTTGCTTGTCCCTAGGTGTCTAAGCACAGAGGTCTGCATGCCAAGCAGGTGTCCAGCTCCTGTTTCCATTGGAGGCAGTGTAGCTGCTGTACAGCCAACAGGACCAGTGCAGATGTGGTGCAGATGATGCACCACTAGGTGCTACTGTGCATCCTCTGGGCACCTGAGCACAGAGCTAGTCCTGTCTGTGCTGCCCAGGATGTCCTGCTGACCTCCACCTGTCACCCTGCAAGATCATGGGTCACCCTGTTGTCCTTGGGTTAGGTTTGCCAACCTTCCAGAGCTTCAAGAGACTGCAGGTGCTTCTCTTCCAGCACCTTAAATTSTGCTCTGGTGGCTCCGCTGACTGCAAGGGGAGCTTAGAGACAGTTCATGTGTAGACATCCATGTTAGAGATTTTGGTTGTGTTTCACCTGCCTCAAATGCCACTTGAAATGTCCAGGGTATGTCATGGGGCTCCAGCTGCTCTTTCAGGGCTGTGAGTCTCCTACAGGTCCTGTCTGGTACAAATAAGCCCTGTGTAGATGCCACCAGGTACCTTTGGTCATCTCATTGCACAAGGCATCTCTGCTGAGGCAAATGTATGAAGCCCTTAAATTGGTGGGTGGAGCATGGAGCAGAATGTCAGAGAGGAGCTGGGGCCCAGAATTAAGGTATGGGTCTCTGTTTATTTGGATTAGATTAGTCCTGACCTTGAAGGGAGTGCCAGATTGCCCATCTCTTACAAATCTACAGCAGTCAGGTAAGTTAGTAGCCAAGCAGATGGATGCCATACTCTCCTATAATGACTTAACTGCAGTTAATATCTTCAGACTTCAGTATAAAACAGGTTAAGTATCAGGAGTAGTAGTTTATGGTCTGTAGGAGCTTGGTATAAAAAAAATTGATGCTGAAGTGTCTCTCAGAGGCAACGGCAAAATACTGGAAATTATGTCTTCGCTTTTTTTTTTCCTCCTACAAAACAGTTTAGTTAATTTTTTTTTTAAAGTGATATGATCACACTATGATTTTGAATTTGAGCAGGATTTAACCTTCATCTAACAGGCTTTTTTATGTGTAAAAAAACATATTCCAAAACTTTGGAGCACTATTTATAGTAGGCAATGTTKGAGCTGAGGGAATTGATAACAAGCAAATCAGGACTGAGAAGAATCAGCATTTCTGGGGTCTGTTCTAGAACCATGGAGGAGAATTGAAGTTGCTGTGTACATTATACTTTGTTCATATCCCACAGCTTTTGGCTGAGGAAAGCTTACTGATTCCCATTTCATTAAAATTTCTTCCATCGAAAATACAGATAACAATTTTTACTAGTGTCTTGCTGAGTTGTCAGAAGCTACTAAGATTTGTTCATCTGCAAAATACTGAACTTCTGAATATTTTCTGATTGAAATGTGCAGTCAACTTTTTTTTCAGTATCTTGCAGTACCTTATTTAAAATCAGGTATGTTACAAGACTCACAAATTAACCATTTATATCTGATATCTAATTTCAATTTAATGTGTTTAACAGAAGGTGTCATTTCAGTCCTTAGAACTGATAAATTTAAATTTTTGTTTCTTATGGGACCATTTTTGCTGTATTTTTCCAGCTGATTTGGAATGGCAGTCTGTAGTGAATTTTACTGTTGGTTAAACTTTCCAGTGTTCTACAGAAGGTCAAAGCACAAGATGCGGAGACTCATACCAGCATTTTTTGTCTCTCTTACAGGAGTAGTTGAATGTATGGCAGCTGGCACAGTTATCCTGGCTCACAATTCTGGTGGCCCCAAACTGGACATCGTGGTACGCCATGAAGGACGTGTTACAGGCTTCCTGGCAGAAGATGAGGACAGTTATGCTGAGACAATGGCTTACATCTTTTCTTTGCCTCCTGAAAAAAGACTGGAGATCAGAGAAAGCGCTCGTCGTTCTGTGCACAGGTTTTCTGACCAGCATTTTGAAGACACATTCCTGTTATCTGTGGAGCCATTATTTAAATAAGAGTATAGAAGTAAAAATGAACATGGGTAAAATTAACTTTTTATATTTGACTGTGTGGCACATGTAAATATATCTAAGCTATGATCCCTTGGTTCCATTCAATAAAAAGGTTGTTTTTCTTTCTGTCAAGCTGTCTGTTTTATGTATAAGAGACCTTTTGTTTCCTGGGAAGGAAATGCTTCTATGTTAACTACATAAGAGTTTGGTGCACTTAAAAACCGTCTGGATTCACAAACCATGATAGTGCTTCGGTAACAGAACTGCATCGAGGAGTTCTTTTATTTATCAGGAACCRCTTTTATTTATTGAATATTTTCAGTCTTCACCTGTTCCATGACTTTCTACCTGCAGTCATACTTCTTGAAGTCAACATTTTTGTTTTATAGCCTTTGTACCCAAAATTATTTCCCCCCAGAATCTACAGTATGCCTGTATTTGGCACTGGTGAGGCTGCACCTCAAATCCGGTGATCAGTTTTGGGCCCCTCAGTTCAGGAAGAGTGTTGAGCTGCTGAATCGTGTCCAGAAAAGGGCAATGGAGCTAGGGAAGGGTCTGGAGCACAAGTCCTGTGAGGAGCATCTGAGGGAGCTGGGGGTGTTTAACCTGGAGAAAAGGAGGCTCAGGGGGGACCTTATAACTTTCTACACCTGCCTAAAAGGCGGGTGGAACCAGGTGGGGGTCAGTCTCTTCTCCCAGGTAAAAGTGATAGGAGAAAATGGCCTCAAGTTGCACTAGGGGAGGTTTATATTGGATATTAGGAAAAATTTTGACACAGAAAATGTTGTTAAGCATTGGAACAGACTGCCCTGTGAAGGGGTGGACTCACCATCCCTGGAGGTATTTAAAAGGCATGGTACATGGGGACATGGTTCCGTGGTGGACTTGGCAGTGCTAACAGTTGGACTCTAAGATATTTTCCAAAATAAATTATTCTTTGAAAAAAAAACCTGCTAAAATCAGACTACAGACTGTAGTTTTCCTTTATTTAAGATCCACTTGGATTGTAACATTTTTTATGTGAAAAAATACGGTTGGAAGAACCTACATACCTACATGTTTTATTAGGGACTGGGGAATGCACAATTCTCATGGCACTAATAAACACTTTTACTGCTTCTATATAAAACTCCTGAGCAGCTGCTGTTACTACTTAGGGTCAGTACTGTGTAATGAAACTGTAGATTACAAAGCTGTACTGGCAGTACACATTGATTATGAAAAGCTGGAAGAGATTCTTAAAACAAGGAGTTGATTTATCTAGGGCAATAAAATAAACTAGGAGATTCTCTTACATGATACAAAAATGGTTAAACAGAGTAGACATTCAGAAATTTGCTCAAGCAAGGCTTGTCAGGTAGGCCCAGGTTATAACCATGTCCAGTTAAGAATAATAGATGAGACAGCATTTCAGTCTGGATCAGGATTTTTCAATGTTCAGACATCTGAAAAGTACCCTGATTTGTTTTTCCTTTAAAGAAAAAGAATCATAGCCTTCTTTTTCATGTGATTCAACACCAAATTACCCATCATTATTTTCTAAATCATCATCAGATTTTCCAAGTTTGTCAGGTAAACTCATCTTCTCTTCATCTGTTTGACCTTTATTTATTGAAAAGATGTGAGACTCTTCTGCTGGAGAAGTTGACAGTTTTTCCAGAGATTCCTCCAGCTCGTGCCTCAGTTCATCTTCAGAATCTTCAAAATTTCTGCACAGTAAAACAAGAGAATTAAATTAATTAAATAAATATAATTTCATAGCAAACCTCTCCATTCAAGGGCTCCTAGGGYTTTTTTAAACACTTTATAATAATATACAAGTAACACACCTAATGTGAACTCCTGTCTCTGTCAGATTGTTTACCTGTATTTAAAAAGCAAGAGAAAAGAGCTGCAAGGCCATGTTAATATTTCTGCTTTAATTTTTAATGACAGCATTGGCTGTGACAAATTCCAGAATTAAAAGTTAAATCAGCAGACTCTCTAAGTTTTCTTTATTTATGAATTTTTAAGAACACAGTAAAACTTTAGGCAATGCAACCTAAAAAACTATCCAGTTGTGTGGATTTTTCTCTTGATGTGCTTGACTTACGTGTCTTCACCATCTGATCTTGGCTCAAGTCTACCTTCATCAACATCAACAGCAGAGTATGTTTCTGAATCATCTTCCTTGTTTTCTTCTGGAGGCAACAGAGTTAATCTCCTTTCTGTAAAGAAAGGGAAACTTTTCCCTCAGCTGTATAGTACAAAACTATAAAAGTATGTGTAAAGGAATAGCAAAAAAAAAAGCTTGAAGTGTTTTGTTGTTCAAATTACAACAACGTCAATTTCACACTTCTGTTGATGCAAAGTAAATGCAATTTTTTAAACAGTCTGTTACCTTAGGAAAGTGGGCTGCAGTGTAGGTGAGTTTGAATCAATTGCAGTGTCAGCTGTCTCAGCATGGACCGTGTTGTGAAGTCACCACTGTCATTTAAGTCACCATGTATGTATTTGAATAAATGCTTTTTACAGGGTTCTTCAACCTCAGCAGTTGCAGGGGCTAGCTCCAGGTTTGTGGTACCTACCAGCTTGCTGGCAGTAGTGGCTTTCCTTTTCTACTCAAGCAAAGGTAAGAAYTACATATGAAGGTAATAGCCAGTGAGTAGGGCTTGCCCCTTTCCCTGCTTTTGAAAAGAGCAACACCCTGGAAGAGGCCTCTCAGTGCTTCAGGGACAGAGCAGAGGTTCTGTCCTTGCTTTTCTAGGTTGCCAACTGCTTCAAAATGTTGTTTCTCATCACAGACCCTCTGCCAAGGGAAGAAGAAATATTACACTAAAGAAAAACATGCAGAATTTACAGGAAAAACATCCTACCTTCGTCTTCCTCAAAACCGATAAAAGAATCATCAGACAGCTCTGCTTTTGCTAAAACGCTCAGGAGTGTCTCTGGTGGTGTCTGTTTCCACTGCTTCCTGTTTTCTGGGATGTCTTCTGCCAGAGTAACATGGTGAGCTGAAGAACAGCAAGGTTCTCAGGTCACTAAAGTAGATTCAGACTTTCTAGTCTCAACACTGATTTCTTCCTTTTGTGTAATTCTGAAATCTATTTTTTTTTCCTTTATGGAATACTTCTAATTTTTTAATAAGTACTTGATCTGATGGATAGGGAAAAATGGTCTGGACTACTCAGCAATAAAAATGTTTAACATTGGTTTAATGCTTAAGTAACTTCTTATTAAACCTGGACTAGACAGGTGCAGCTTCCCTAAGCAGTCCTTGCTCTGAAACTTGTTGGCTTCTTGGTTTGAAAGAGCTTAAAAAAAGTTCTGTTTCTTTTGTGCCCAGTGGTCTTTAAGGCAGAATGAACAAAAGGTGGTGTATTGATATTATTCTGCTTTGTGTTTACTATCCATGTGAGCTCTTCAGGTTATTTTTTGTCTATCTCAGTGTGTGGAGTGTGCTGGAATGCTGGAAAAGCTCCTGTTTGCAGAAACCAGTCACTGGAGATACTTGTCTGCCTGGCAATGTACACAGTGGTACTGTAAGAAGCCCRGGGACTTTTCTCAAGTGGAGCATACCACAGCCAAGGTGGGTGAGGTGGCACTTGTGACAGTGGTGGCACCACCACTGTGTGCAGAGGGAAAACAGAACTCCACTGTCGACATGATATTTTCTGAAAAAATCTCTTTGCCAGGATTTTTCTCCTGAGAAGCTGAGAAGCCTCAGAGGAAAAGAAAAACAATAATTATCTGCTGCTGTGGAATGCAACAGGTGCATATTTGATTGGTCTTGTGTTTTTTTTAATTATTGGCCAATCACAGTCCAGCTGTCTCAGATTCTCTGGTCAGTCACAAGATTTTATTATTCATTCCCTTCTATTCTCTTCAAGCCTTCTGATGAAATCCTTTCTTCTATTCTTTTAGTATAGTTTTAGTATATAATTTTCTTTTAATATAATATATATAATAAAAAAATAAATCAGCCTTCTGAAACATGGAGTCAAGATTCTCATCTCTTCCCTTGTCCTGGGACCCCTGCGAACGCCACCACACTCCACCACACTCCAGAATGGCACTGGCACTCACTGCCCTGTTCCTGTGTGTCATCAGATCAAGGCCTGAGAAAGTGCTGATGATTAATTTAATAGATTGGCATTTTAAGCCAGGCCACAGAGTGACTGATAAAACACTGTGCTCTTGATACGTATGAGCAACACATGATTGCAGTGTGAGAGGGGAAATGCAATTAAAAGCCTGCTGGATCATGTGAACATTCAGGTATGGATGAATTCAGTCTGAATTTTAGGTGCTCACTGAAAGCCARAACTTTCTCACCAAGTTCATTTCCAGTCATAGTAGGACATGTAGATGTGACATCAGCACCAGCTAAAAAATTCAGTAGTGTCTGAGGGGCTCCAGGTTGCCAATGTTTTCTGGGTTTTTTCATATCATGTATGGACTCTAAGGGGAAGAAAAAGAAGAGGCAAAGTTCTTTAGATTTTTTGTAAAGTAGACATCCATGTGATTATAATATTTTGGGATATAAAGAAAGAGCTCATGAGATAAACATGCTATAGCCTGAGTTACTGAATTTACCTAACTCCTATGCAACTTTCAGGATTAATACTCAGTATTGCATTTCCCCARTAAATACCTGTTGGGTAGTCAGACAGTTTTTCCAAAGCTCTGTCTGTATCATTTTCATAAACTTCCACCAATTTCTCTTTAAGATTCTCACCATCCACAAAAGTTAAAGTCTCATTGAGTTTATCTAATACCTGAAAAAAAAATAAGTTACTCTGGGAACAGTAAACAAATATGGTACAATAGCTAATCCCTTCTCATTTTACTGTGTTTGCCAGCCAACCTCAGGTATGCACAGAAAAATTGTGTAACAAAAAGTGAAGCAGCAAAACTCAGAAGCCACATTGTGATTTGTGCATCAGAGAACTGCATGGGGCTCCACAGAGATGTGAAACCACAGAATGACAAAAYAGTGCTTTATAAATTAAAAATATATATACTAAAACATATTTTTTTTGTTGCTGTAAGGAACTTTTCAAATAAATTCTAATATACTAATAAAGATCTTAATAGGTAGCTATTACATGCTGAAAAGCCACAAATATAATTTTAMTAAATGAAAATATGATATTGTCTGTAGTTGTTCTTGCTTTGTGATACAATACAATACTGCTTCATTTCTGAAAAGAAACAGAAATGTACTAAAACAATCTACAAATTAAATTTAGCATTTGCAGAATGACTCAGTTTTGAGATATTTCCATTTTAGGAAATTTAAATATCTGCACTCCTTCATATTTTACCACGGGAAAGACTGCCCCAAGTATCACCCAATTTTCTTCCAAGCAATTAATCCTCTTGTACAAGGGCAGACATAAGCAACGTGACAATAAATCCTCGATAGGAAGCTTCATTATAACAAAGGCAGAGGATGATGGTAATGGAAACAAGTCTTAGATTATGGAGCTGTCATGGTTCCAGATTTCTAATGTGAATGCTTTGAATAAAACTAAAACATACCTCTGCTTCTTGAATGCTGTCTTCTTCAGGAAAACATATGTCTAAATTAATTTCAAATTTTACTCCTCCCTAAAGAAAATTCACATGTTATTAATTTGTTCTGATAAATAGAAGCATTTAATTAAAAGTACACAGATTACATGGAACTACAAATTTGAAAATTATTCTTCTATTGAAAGCAACATCTATTTTACAACATTTTTCTTTGGCTTAAGAAGATCAAAGTTGAACACATTGGACAAAAATAGACTTCCTTAAATATAATCCTTTTCCTTTAGTGATATTTTGAAATTACTGCATCCACTTTTGATTTTAAGGGCCTTTGATAAACATTTAATGCAAATCGTTGCAATACACAGAGTTGGTTCTTATAGCTGGTTGTCAACCAGAACTAAAATGGAACACTGTACTGCTCCAGGCAATATTTCATAGAAGACTTTTAGTCCACTTCACAGTGATCTTATGGTCAGAAACATTCCTGGTATTTCATGTGCATTTCTAATTAGATTCCCATCTCCTTCTATGATTTAAAAAGCAGTATAGGGAATCATATTTTATAAAAAATTATTTTAAAATTAGCATTCTGACTTGACTTTACTTAGACTTTGAATAAACATGAGTTCCCATGCACTACTAATGCAGTTTGATATAAGGAGGAGGAGGTAGAGATTGGGTACTAGGTGGGAATATCTAAGGGGAATATCCCTCAAATGGTCAGAAAACTTAATTTATTTTCTTCTGATATAAAATTTTAATGAACAGAAAACCAGCACTCTTAATTRACTCTCAAATAACTTAATTTCCAGACCTACCACAGTAATACAGTAATTTGAAATGTACAGATATTATAAGAAAATTTAAAAAAATACAACAGTAAAGATGGATACTTTTGTATTACGTGTCTTTTCTAGTATTGTTTGGTCTTGCCTATCCTGGAGTCTGACTTGTTTAAAGTTTTCCTCCATATCCTGGAAGGAGAGAAAAAAAAACCAGTTTGAATTACACTCTTTGTAACTGAATATATGTATACCACATAAAGAAAGAGACTTCTTTAAGTAGCAAATATAGTCATGAATTTCCTTTACAAAGATTTTTAAGAATATTCCATTCATTGCCAATTCTGGCTTATCTGGCAAAAAGAAAAACAGAAATTCTTGCATAAATTGCAAGCCTATAATTTTTCAAAAACCCATGTTAGAAAGATACAGTACTGTGTCAAGATATAAATAATACAGATTTTTTTTTATGATCATATGATCACATGCAAGATGACTCAGACTCATTTCATTCTGGAAAACTTTAGAAATTACTAAAATCAAGATTTTAGTGGAAACCTATGCCTGTAAAAAGTATAGCCCTGTTTTGCAACATCTTGTTTTCTGGCCCTAAAAATATTTAATTACTCCTTTTCATATTATAATGACTSCTATAAGAATGTGTCAGAGAAAAGCAAAGTAAATAATAGTATACAGCTTCCTCTGTCATCTGTGGCAATCAGTGCATGCCTTCAGCCTCAGGAAAAACCACAACAATTTATAGATTTTACTTTTATTCAGTTTCTCCAAAAGATGGAGAGCCCATGAAATATAGTGACACCAGGCAGGCCTAAAATCTAATGTTTCTTTATTATTATCATGCATTTCCCATTACATCACTGGGAATCCAAATTCTCTCCAAATTTGGCTGCCTATAACCCACTTAATTTCATCAAGTGGTGTGAATTCATTTTATTGAAAGTCAGATCCAGTATCACTGAGGAGGATACTCCTGRTATTGGCAGATTTGTCCCAGAGAATGAATTAAAGACAGAATGGGATTCTCTCAGAAAGATCTATTTAGATGGWGATGGTACTGATACCTGAAGTGACTCTTCTCCTGCTCCAGATATATCTTTGTTTTCAGACTGGTGCTCAGCTTTCCCTTGCCTCACAAGATAGGTTTTATCTTGTATTTTCTGTTWCTCCTAAGGAATGTTTTTAAAAAATGTTTATTTCAATTCCTAATAAAGTATCTTAGTATAAAAAAGTAAGTATGAGTACCCACATGTCTGAGCTTTGTTACCTGGAGTACTCCTGCTCTAACTCTGAATTCTTTTATATCACTGTGGTATTCTTCCCGAATTTTCTGCARTTGTTTCAAATACTCCTGTTAAAGAACAGTAGGGTAAAATATGTTTTTTAATAAACCAAAGATAGAAATTTATATATGTTCACRTAAGATAGAAGTATCTGTTTTCTCTGTCACCCAAAAGCAAAACTATAGAAGTATATTGTTTCTCCATTAAAAGATGGGAAAAGAATGGAAAAGAATCGATGATGGAAAAGAGAATCTGATGAAAAAGAATTCTTATGCCAGGAACACTACTGTCAAGAGTATAAGAAGAGAGTTTTAGGCAATTAAGGAAGAGATTCATTCATTTACCTGTTCTTTCATTTCATTCTTTCTAGACTTGTTTTGCTGATGGTTTTTGAGATGCTCTTCCTTTGTTTTCTGCTGCTGTATTTGGTCATGATATGGGTCAGCAGAGGATGGTCGYAGTCCCTATGGATGTACAAAGGAATCCCAGAGCAAATGAGTTTTCATTTAGAACCCTCCTCTTCACTGCTCACTCAATTCACTCTCCCTGTTCCACTGAAGAATGCAGTAAAGGCAAGTGTATATTTTTGGAGGAAAAAGTCACAGTAGAATTTTACATTGTTACAGTTTTGTATGAGGAAATATAACTTCAGGATGAACACTGCAGAGCAGATCAGGGAATTTGCTAGAGCAAAACCTTCTACCTGACAGTGTTACAGTTTGCTTTTCAAAATACATCAATTCATCTTTGGATTTTCATTCTCCTTCTTTTACAGATTTTTTCCAGTGGTTCAGCATTTACCTACCATTTGTTTTTCCACTTTAATCTTGTACTGCTGGGCTTCAAACCGCCTTTGAAGAAATTCTGCAGTCCTGAGAGAAGAAAGTGATGTACATAYACTATGTTTTATTTCACAAACTCTGCTACCTTTGCACAAATAATTCTCTATACATTCTACCACATATGACAAAGAGAGCTTTCCTTGTACTACATGAACATATAAATATTGATAAAATTATAAATATGGCACAACAGCAAAATGAGGAAACATTCTTTCCAGGCATTCCCTTTCCTATTACTTCAGTTACTTAAGCCTCTTTGAACAGTGAAGCAAAGCCCTTCCACTTTTTATTTGATAAATGGTATTGAAAGCATTAATTTAAAAAATTGATGTTCCTGGTCCTCAAAATGAGTGAAAATTGTCAAAATGGAGACTGTATATTCAGCAACCCTTTTATTGTCTTTCTCCTCTGTGCCTAATTCTATCAGTCAAACTATCTGTAGTTTCTAAACTTTTCCTTTGCTTTTTGATATAAATAACCATCAGTCACCTGTAAGCTCCCTGTTTCCCATTTATTTAATTTCCTGCCTTGGGAATCCACTTGTGCCACAGGGAGGCAAAACTGAATTGACTCTGTCCTTAAATAAGGCACCAGTAATTCAGGTCAGGAAAGATGTTCTAAATCTGAAGATCCATAACTGAAACATTCTAAACACTGTTGTTGTTGAATGAAAATTAATGATTCTGTTAGCTTTAAAGGAAAGCTTTGGAAGCATCCAAAATTTCTTTCTCAAYATTTTCAATGTTCATCCACACTTAAAATGGCTAGTCACAGAATGGACAGGAAATCTCCTAAGGTTGTACCTCTCCTYAGTAACAGAAAAGCTTTGAAGTAAATAAACTGCTAGAGAAAGGGTCTTTGTATCTGAAACAGAAATATAAGCACTGCATGAAAAAAAACCCCAACMTTTTCATAGCCTGCTCTCACTCAGCTCCCTTCAGTGCAGAACTCCTTCTGATCTTCGTATTATTCTCATCCTGGTGTGAAAGACAGGCAGTGTTTATCCTTGGTATAATCACAGATCCTACAGAAAGCTTATGTTTTACTTTTTACCCAGTAAAAGACTGGATGGAGACTTGGGAGACATTTTGACAATGAAATGTCAAACACTAGGCCAATTCAGATGGAATTTCTAGATGAACAGGAATTGTGTTGCTGTGTAACAAATTTATGTTTAAAAAAAAAGAAAAACTATCCAAGACGAGGCAGAGGAGGCATTCCACTAAATCAGCTATGTCAATGTTACTCAGGAAGKCTGATAGCTCAAAATACACAAGACAGACATAAATGGAGTGATGTGTTTACCAGTCATGTGGTGGAGGTGGAGGGGCAACTCGTCCTTTTAGTTCATAGTAATCTTCAACTCTTTGGCTGATATGAGAAAGGTCATAATGTGCATTAGCTTTCCTTTCCAAGTTGTCAAGATTCTCATAGTAGTGACCATAATGACCATGTACTCTAATGCTTCCTGGCCTTTCTGCCATATTAAATCTGGAGGTCTGTGGTTGGAAATATAATAAAGGATGTTATTTTACCTGTACTCATTTGTATCAGCACAAGYTTGAATTAACCTCCTGTACTTCTCCCCAATCTGAGTTGCATGATAATATGTCTGTCTATGGTATAGTTAGTATAAGTTTTCCAAATCTTTTTAAATATAACCCAGAAACTTCCAGACTTGTCAGGGCTTATGTGATCTCACCATTGCCTTTTCCTTTTCCCCTGTCCCATCAGCTCCTGTCATTAAACAGCAGCTCACATTCTTGTGAGTGAGTCAGCACAAGGCTTTGTACTCTGTAGTGTCCTGGCCCTAGAGTCACTTCATTGTTCTGGAGCCTAAAGCACTGAATTATTTCCAGGAGAGCCTCATTTTGACATGTGATAGCAAGGGGAAGCTGGGATGTAGCTTTGGACAGTACAGGCATTGATGGCTGCTTTCAGGGGAGCACTGTGCTGCTTCATTTCACATCTCTTTGATTACATGGATGTGRGAGTTGGGCTTTCATTTCTCAAAGCCCTTACTGTAATGAAACATCCCTGTATTCCTCCTTTGAGACAAGACTGTCATTTCCATTTCTCAAAAGAACAATGGAGAGAAGATGATCACCTAGCTGCCACTGCCTGATAGAACTGTGGTCAGACATCCACAAACTTTTCCATTGTGGGAGACTATATGGTGCATGAGAAAAATGCTGAGGAGGTTTGCTTACTTTCATACATAAATGTAAATGCATCTAAGTATCACTTTTACAGTTAAATACCCTAACTATTCCTCCCCATTTTCCTTCATAGATACTCTGAAAACAGACTCATGTACCTGTGGTCAGACTCACGTACCTGTGGTACAGTCCATATTACAGTTGAATAAAAATTCCTATCTGTATAAGAAGAAAGTTTCCAACTGTCAGCAAAGCTCCCAAGGAAGAAGTAACCCCAAGAAGTGTTTATCCCATTCCTCAGCAGAGTAGGTTTTACAGTATGGTTTCCAGAAGTATGGCAATCCCAAGCAGTAGGGAGAACAAATTAGGCTATCCAAGTAACTGCCAGGGGACTGAGAACTGTGACTAGTGAAGCAGGGATGCTTGACCAACTCACTAACATTCTACAATTAAATGACTGGCTTGACAGACAAGAGGAGACCAAGGGGACATTTCCTATCAGGCAACTACCTTTCATGCAGGCTTTTGACACTGTCTGCTGGAGTTCAGCAATGGAAGTGCAAAGTCCTACACTCTGCACCAGTATATGCTGGGAGCCATCCAGCTGRGAAGCAGCTTGGCAGAGAAGAAGAAGGGGGGGCCTGGTGGACAGCAAGTTGACCATTAGCCAACAATGTGCCCTTGCTGAAAAGGTGAATGCCATCCTGGCCTGCATTAGTAAAAGTGYTCCCAGCAGGTCAGGGGAGGTGATCTTTTTGCACTACTCAGCACTTGTGAGGTCACACATGAAGTGCTGTGTCTAATTCTGAGCTSTCCAGAACAAAAGAGACAGTTACAAGCTTGGAAAAGTCCAATGAAAGGCCTGGAGCACTATTCCTATGAGGAAAGGATAAAAGAGCTCAGACTGTTTAGCCTGAAGGTGGGATCTTATCAATGGCTGTAGCTACCTGAAGGGAGGATGCAAAGAGAAATGGAGCCAGACTTTCCATGGTACCTAATGACAGAACCAGAGGCAATGGGCACAAATTGAAACACAGAAGGTTCCCTCTGAACATCACAAAACATATTTTTCACTGTGGGGGAGGGTGACTCAGGGTGAGGCACAGGTTGCCCAAATAGGATTTAGAGCCTCCATCTTTGGAGATATTAAACAGCCAACTGGACATAGTCCTGGACAACTGGATCTAGATGACCCTGTCTGAGCAGGGGTGTGGACAAGGTGATGACCAGAAGTCATTTTCAGCCTCAACCATTCTGTGATTCTGTGAATCCTGAAGCAACATCTTCAAAGCATGGCACTATGCAAGTGTCCCTGAAACCCTGCACACTGTTTATTTGGATGTTGAAAGAATGTGGAAACATTCTGGGAATGTGTTCCCAGGGTAGGTCAAAACACTGTGGACAAAATTCTGCCTTTGATTATAACAGTGCACAGTGAAAGGAAACCACCTTTCCAATTAAATCCATCTCTGGACTTGCATTGGCACAAACGTAACTGTGAAGAAAAAAAAGTCTTATGCTCCACATAGGGCCAGTATTAGTCATAGTTAGTGTTAGTGATTGCATGATGGATGCAGTTCTGGGAATTCCATGTTCCCCATCAGCAGTTAAGGTCATGTAACTGCGGTGTGCAGGTCTGGGGGCTCCCAGATCCTAAATGTGCTGTGCTTATGGTCACCAGCATTCAAGGTACTACTGCATGCTCTTAAAGATAAACATAAATGTGTGCAGTGATGCTAAGAAAGAGGCTGGGCACAGCATACAGCTGATACCCTGCCTGAGGAAAGGACAGGGTGGAAAACAAGCAAGAGACAAAGTGGTTGTGAAAAACTGGGAGAAGGCCGTCAGTAACAAGTCTCTGAGGCAATGGCAGTGAGTGCTGGTGATTTTGCCCATGAATGAGCTGTCAGAAGGGCTGAAGTAACAGGATCAGTGAATTTGCCTCTATAGCAAAAAATGCAAACACAGAGCTTATTTGCCTTTGTGCAAACATAAATGCAAAGCATGTCTGAATCCTTTTGTTACAAAGGACCATACCAAAGCAGCCTAGATTCAGTAGTTCCCATTTAGGCTTTCAAAACATCTCTTCTGAGGATTCAGGCACATTTAACTGTCTCTGCTGTCTTAGCATAGGCATTAAGCTAAATACTTATTTTATATGTATATTTTTATATATATATAGCTAAATACATACTACGTCTTAAGCCTTTTAAAGTAACTTTTTCAAGTGCAGGCATTTGCTTTCTGAAGATTATATATATATGTGTGTGTGTCTGTTTGTGTGTGTGTATAGTAATGCATAATTCTGAAGATGATTTTATGTGTGTGTCTGTGTATAAATATATATATATATGAGAATGTGGATATACAGTACCTGAATAATAGGCTGTTGTACTCTTGAAGGAGGCTTCCATTCATTTMTTTGAAATAATTCTTGTTTCTTGAAAGGCATCACTATTCCAGATTCCAGAGAAACTGGGTCCTGGAGTCTTGTTTTCAGAAGTTTATATGCTTTTTAACAATAAGAGATTAAAAAATTGCATTCTGTGCTCTCTTCATGATTAATGATCATGTGGTTGCAAACCATAGTAGGATGCCCACACCTAACATTGACAGGTTGGGTTAATAAACATTCTTTATAGCCTTTCACCATCATCACCATACCACACCTAGTTTTGCAGAGCACACTGAATAAGAGGGAGACCTTAAAAACTGGAGCATTGATTTCATGCTAGTTCCAAGAACACAAAACAGGATGTCTAATTCACAGGCTCTGGGTGCCTCTGCTTAGGCATTCCCTTTCTAAACCCAGCCCTCCATACTCTAGGAGGCAATCACTAGGCAATGTTGTAGTTACTGTGAAATTTGAAAAGAAAGGCTGAAAAGTGAAAAATCTACCTTATCAGTTTCCCACATAGGAGAATACTACTACAGACCATTCCAGCTTGGTCAGTCAGCATTTTGCAAATGTCTTGGATGCAGTAATGAAAAGCAGTGTCCTTTCTTGGGTTAAGTAGTTTCTAAGCGATTTTTAAATCTTTCATGAGTATTGACTGTTAAGAGTATCATGTTTGGGAGATAAAATGTATTAAAACTATGATTAAATGATCCGAGATTTTTTTGTAAGTGCCCAAGTTATTTAGTTGTTCAGGCTTCTGTCCAAATTGCATTGGTTGTGCAATTGCAGGCAGATAAACCTCATTGAAAGTCATTTTCAAAATAACATGGGTTCCTACACTACTGATGAATATTTTTGGTGGGGGGAGGAGGGGAGTCCAAAGTGTTGTTAAGTAATTACATAGGCTATTTTCACAGAAGTGTTTTAACTGTTTTGATATTTTAAAGATAAATTTGAGGACTCATTGTGATATAATGAAGAATATAGAATTAGAACAAAATTACACTGCCAGAAACACGCCAGATATTCAACAATTCATAGGTATATATTTAGTCTCATTCATGTTTTCTTAGAAACTGCATACATAATCTGGTCTATAAATGGGCACTAAATCAAAATAGATCTATCTATATCTATCTCACAATTCAATAAAATTTGTAAGACTTTTTAAAATACTTTCTTATTGTTTTTTAAAATACTATGGAGCATGTTTTGCAAGATTTATGCTTTTTTCACACAGTAAGGATGTTTTTCATGTGACGGAAATAAACTAGACCAAAGCCTCTCACTTTYGGAAATTCTGTTTTTTAAAGAACTAGGATTAATGTTTCAGCACTCTCCTATGGCAGCTCTTCTAGATGACCATAGCTGATGAGCTGGTGCTAAAGCTGTCTTTCCCTGAGCAGGACAGCAGTGCTTTTAGCCTGGGTGAAYGGTTCTGCTGTTGCAGTTCTCTCCTCTATTTACTTTCAGGTTTAGGTGAAACCCTCATCCAAATGTGCAGTAAAGACTGCTGGAGACAGCTACAGCYGACAGCTGTATCATAACTAACAAATGTTACTAGAACTAATGATACATAATATTATCATTACCTTGTATCTGCTTGGCTCTAGAGTGAGGTGCTGAAGGCCTTTTTCTATGTACCACAGTGTGACGGAGTTCTTCCCGTGCTACCTATCAGAAAAAACAATATCTGATAGAACTGTTTATGCTACTTCCATATTTATTTTCTCTCAGCAGGCAGCACACAGTCACTCACCTCAGGGGGCAGATACCTGAGAACAAGTTTCTGCAAGAAGGGCTTCCTTAGAATAGAATTAATGGATGGTCGATCTCTGGGAGATATTTTGAACAACTGGGAAATCAATATCCTCAGGTCGTAGGAATAGTTGGGAGACACTGGTTGAAAACGTCCTCTGCAAATCTTCAGCACCAGCTCATGCAAACTATTGCCTTGAAACTTAATTAGGGAAAACAATGAACAGAGGACAGTAAGTATTGCTGGTTCAGAATGATGGACTAGACACCCCAACCTGAAAATAGGTTCTTGCTGACACAGTCATAGAATGGTTTGGGTTGGAAGGGACCCCAAAGATCATCTCATTCCAACCTCCCTGCCATGGGCAGGGACACCTTCCACTAGACTGGGTTTGCTYAGAGTGTCACAGACATGTTTTATGAAAAATCCTTTCCTYAGGATTTTTTCTCCTGAGAAGCTGAGAGGCCTCAGGAACAAAATGCAAACAATGKTTATCTGCTGCTGTGGAATGCAACAGGTGSATCTGKGATTGGTCTCATGTGGTTGYTTCTAATTAATGGCCAATCACAGTCAGCTGTCCCAGACTGTCTCGGTCAGTCACAAGCCTTTGTTATTCATTCCTTTTCTATTCTTAGCTAGCCTTCTGATGAAATCCTTTCTTCTATTCTTTTATTATAGTTTTAATATAATATAGATCATAAAATAATAAATCAAGCCTTCTGAAACATGGAGTCAGATCCTCATCTCTTCCCTCATCCTGGGACCCCTGTGAACACCGTCACACTCAGAGCCTCATCCAGCCTGGCCTTGGGTCAGGGGTGGGGCATCCACAGCTTCTCTGGGCAACCTGTGCCAGTGCCTCACCACCCTCACAGCAAAGAATTTCTTCCTAATATCTACGTTTACCATATTTCAGTTTAAAGTAATTCTCCCTTATCCTATCATTACATACCCTTGTCAAAAGTCCTTCTTCTTCTTCTCTTTCAGGCCCCCTTTAGGCCCAGGAAAACTGCTCTAAGTCTCCCTGGAGCCTTCTCTTCTCCAGGCTGAACAACCCCAGCTCTCTCAGCCTGTCTTTGTGGGAGAGATGCTTCAGCCCTCTGATCATTTCTGTGGCCCTTCTCCGGGCTCATTCCAATAATTCCCTGTCCTTCCTTTGCTGGGGGCTGCAGAGCTGGGTGCAACACTCCAGGTGGGGTCTTACAGAGCAGATTAGGGGGAAGAAGCCCTGTGCTGTGGAAYCCCTACACAAATCCTTCCTTGCAAACCATGGTTTGCTGTAGAAAATTAACATAACTACTCTCTGATTGTGTTTTCTGGTTATGTTCTCCTGGTTTCAGCTGCACAACTGAAAGGTCTAATGATTTCTGTACCTGGAAAAGTTTTATTCAGCCTCTGCTGTCAGACAGTAACACAGAAGCCTATCTTTCCAGAATGAAAYAGGATGTGTTTTGCCAAAAGCTGTTTAACAGAGATCTACATATATATTGTCTTCACAGGGTTCACCTTCMAAACCTCACTTGACCCAACAGCCTCTGCATTCTGTGCTCTGCCCAGAATGAAGATACAATCCGGATCTTTTAACAAGTGATGCCAGTCAGATAATTCAGACCTCTCAGTTYACTAGATCTCTTAAGAAGCCAGCATCAATATAGCTTTTCAGGCCTTAGGCAAAAAACCCCCAGGTTCTTTCTAAAATCACCCTTTTATTTATGTGGCTATTTTGAAGGTGGTAGAACTGAATTTACCTTAGCTTCACTTGCAWTTCCTGTCTACATGTGCATTGAGTCATTGCCCTCACACTGAAACAGTGGGCAGCAATACAGAATAAAACACYTAATATTCAAACAAAGTAATATTTCACATTTTGCCACTTTGTGAAATCAGCAGTTTTCCTCAGCAGTATCCCCCTTGCTCCTAGCTCAGCACAATTGCTCTGTTAGTGCTGTTCCACCTTCTCCCACATCCGAACTCAGCAACAAGTCAACATCTGCTGGTCCCAGGAATCTGATCCTTTTCTTGTCAAGATWAGTTTCTGCTGTGTTCCCTTCTCCATGTAATAGTCACAGGCTGAGACTCAGACCAGGCTGAGGACAACACAACTTCTGAAGATGCTCAGTTATTTTCTAACATAAATGTGCTTTCAAACAAAATATATTTTCTCTAGGAAAATTCTTCCTGGGACTCAAACCACTTTCTGGGGAAATGTGGGGTTTAGGTACCTTAGTAAGTGTAGACTGGTATTTTCAAACAGAAATKAGTAAAATGATATACCTAAGTCTAACCTTGAAGCCTGTCTTTAATTCTTTCCATTGTTCATCTGTCTTGAAAAAATTTAGTAATTTTTAAAGAACARTTATGTGTTCAAAGTATGTACACACATGCATATATGTAAGTTATAGRACTACAACATAATACTTTTTATTTTATTACACACAAAACAGATACAATAGGAAAAGTTAAATACTAGYAGTCATTCTTTAATATCAATAAATAAGATGAAAATAACTCTTGTAGCTGACTGTGAATACTATTACTACTACRGGTTTTGCAAGGTGACCACTATATTTTCTAATAATATGATAATGAGCTGATTGTACAGTACTTACAGGATGCTTTAGTGCACACAGCTCATAAAGCACACAGCCAAGAGACCAAATATCTCTGTGAATAAGAAGTAATTACAGTTTCAATGAAAAGTCTATAATATTTTCATCCATGTAATCAGTACCTCTTCTCAGCTGCCAAATTTATTACCATTATTCTTTCACAGACTGGTGCAAATTTTATTTTTTCTTAAGATGCACTAAAAAGAACAACTAGAAATTTATTTTCAGTTGTGGCACCAATGTTACTATGGTATCTAATTAGGTTTTTAATTATAATTGGAAAAGGCACATGATACAGGAAGTCCGCTTAATATTYCTAGCAGGATGAAGGATAAAGCTGATTTGATAGCTGGGGAGACAATACAGGAGTAAACTTGTCTGAATAGGACCTGAGAGCTGAGATGCTACCATGAGCTCCAGAACATTTGGAGTTGATCATATTCCTCACAAGGAGAMGGGAGTCTAGGCCCACTCACTTTGCAGTGCTTCTCATCTGGTATTTCATGGTAAGCCTCAGACCTATTTGTCTTTCCTGCAACTGGCTACTGCAAATTTCCAAAGCAGCCAAATAACAGCTTTCATTTCAGTGTATTTTTATAAATAATAAATGAGTTTGTCAAAAATTCATGAACTTGGAACTGTAAGGATGCATTGGTTATTACAGTTTGAAAATGAGATAAATTTGGTATTTAATGAAGGAGCAGATTAAGCAAAGGGAAAATACTGGYTTTAATTTCCCACCACTACTAACAAAAAGTATTAAAAGAGAGTTTAAAGTAATTTTATAAAGCCAAAATATATAATTACATTARGCCTGTACATTAATCACATTGAAGTCATGATTGCTATATTTGGGACATTGCAAGTCAAAATACTACCGACATTATTGTATATTAAAAGGGAGTTGTTGTGTACAATGATGCACCTAATCATTGTACACAATAATAAAAAACTTCACAAAGGGTGACCAAGAGAAATTCCCATGCTCTGCACAAATACTGATTTAAATCACATTACTAAAATATTCTTTTAACATATTCTTTAAAACATTTATATTTATATTATTCTTTAAAATATTCTAAAAAGTTCTTTCATGCCTGCATATCCTCACACATATAGGAAGGAAAGACAGAGACTTACGTTTTGTTGTTGTATGGTCGATTTTCACAKATCTCAGGTGAAAGGTAATAGGGGGTCCCTACACAGGTATGGGCAAACTCTGTAGTACTAATGAAACACAATGAACAGAAAGGCTTACACATTGAAAAAGTTGACAAATAACTGAACTATGAGACTGAACAGAGACTGTTCTGCCACAGGTTAAAGCGGGAGACATTACTTCTGCTCTCCAAATAGCTGAATAATGGAACACCCCATGAAAAACTACAGCATTTCCCAGTTCTGTGTAAAATGGGCCACTATTTTAATAGTGGAGAGTGTTTACACTTCAACAGAAAGCACAGCAATTCCSTGTCCTTATCTTGGCCCACGAGCCTTTCAATGTATTTTCTCTCTTCTGTATAGCTGAGGAGRGGAGTGACAGMGCTTTTGTGGACACATGGCATCCAGACAGTGGCTACCCACCACAAAAACTTAATTCACTGGTTACAGGAGAAAAAGTACTGYCAAGCTCCAATTATATTGCTGTATAAGCCTACTACATATTTTTAAAAATATATGTCCTGGACACTCAAATTCTGAGGTTTCCTTCCTATCTGCTGGATGCTGTTCTGCTGTGTAGAAGCAATCCTTACAGCAGCTATGCCCAGAACACTTCCAAAGGAAGGCATKTGGGGCATCAGTAGTTTACATGCTGAGAGCTCATTCTGTCAAAGCTAATCAAAAAAGACAAAAAGAGATCAAATCTAAGCATTTTCCTGATGTTATGCCCTCTGGCATGTCTGGCCACACCTGGCCACTATCCAGGACAGACCAACCTTGTCCCCAAAGTCATTAAAGATAAGGCCTCCCTTTTTGGGAGAACAATACAGATGAAAGGCCAGCCCTTGCTATGTTTTCAGGCCCAGGTGATCATCCTGGGTATTTTTGAAAAATTAACATAGGCTCTATCTTGGAGGACACACTACATATGTCCAAACTCTCTTCCTTTACTCTCTCTAGTTTTAAATGCTCTTCACTCTTGTTTTTATGAGATAACAGAAGCTATTACCAACAGCTGCATGAGCAGGAACTGTGTCTCCAGAAATAGATCTGTGGTTCCATGCAGGATGGCATGTTTCAGGATAACAGGAGAAAATGTAGTGTCAGACCCTTTGTAACCTAGACCCCTTCAGCAGGTACAATCCACAAACAATTTGCATGTTCAGGCTGCATTCTGGACATTCACAAACATTCCTGTTTGGTGCAGCTCACAGACTGATTAAAAGCCATGCTTACCTGTTCAACTGTCTCGCTATGCCAAAGTCCCCAAGCTTTGCTACCTTTCCGTTATTGCTAAGAAAAACGTTCTGCAAATAAACCCAAAAATAGTATGTGATAATGAAAGATGGCAGGCTTTCTCAAGCATATGTTTCACAGGACAAAATAAGCCCCTCTCTAGTACCAGTTTTACTACCTGTGTTTTCACATCTCTGTGCAAAATCTTCTTGTCATGAATATGCTTCAAGCCCAAGGAGATCTGCACAAACCAACTGAGAATCTGCAATTAAAGTTACAGAGATAGATACTTATGAATCTGTGTGACTCTAATTGGGCATCTTACTGAAATATATAAAATAAAGACAACAACAAAATCCAAAATACATAGAAYATATACAATGTGAAACAGTAAAAAAGGTATTTTTAAAGTTAATGCCATAGATTTTTCCTTTCCATTTAGTGCTGTCACTAAACTAAATGGAAATAGATACCTACCCTACTTCCCTTATCCCCATCAAGCTTTCCCTGACTGTGCCAGGACATGCACTTAAACAAGGACTGAAGAATCATGCCAAAGGACAGTAAGAATAATAGACCTTTTTTAAGAAGTGAGGGAGTGCAAATAACTAAGACAGAATTGGGAAATGGCTTCTTAATCCTCAGTGATGGAAGTCATACCAGCCAGCTGTAGTACTTGAAGTCCTACTGAATGTGATCCAGGAACCAAAAAAAATGAAAAAAAAGGATGAAGGACTGAAATGTGGTGGAAGAAGTGAGCTATGAAGAAACTTGTATAATAAGTAAGCACATTGTGTTTATCTTTTATCCTTGGCCCAGTACAGGTTTTAAACATATATTTAATTTCCAAAATACACACGTCTTCTTAAACAAGGGCCTTTGGACTAAATTCAGAAACAAAGCTACAGCCTGCTGATGTACTTCTCTATTCAGGAAAACTCATGCACATGAAAGATTTTGATTCAAGTAATAACCTTCTATTTAGCAATACTTGAAATTAAATAGATAATTTTCTGATTAGGGCTGATGCCACAAAKGAGACTTTCTCAGAAGTACATTTGAAAATATAAAGATATTTTAACACTATTATGTTAAATTGGGAAAATTTGCTTTCATTTCTTTGATCAGCAGATGTATCTTTAGTTTCTATAACTCATTCTTCTGTCTGTATTTCTTTTGCCTTGTATTGGATATGTATTATTCCGTGACATTGTCAAGGGATTTGTGTGTTGGTTCTCTCCTTTGTGCTTTCATGATTTGTGAGTTTGTCCTCTCTTTATTTTTTTCATGTTCTCTCTGTCTCTAGTAGGACTCCCAATAGGATCTTAAAATTCATTATTACTGAACCAGTAATTCACTTTCAATTGACTTCTCCATAAAGGAGTTCCTCTTTTACTACTAAAGCAAAAATAAAAGTCACAATACTTTTTTTCCTCAATTTTACGCCTTAGAGTATATTTCCACCAGCAGGTTGAATACTATCTACTTGATTTCTAAGCAAAATTTTATTGTTCCTGAAAAAGTAGATTTTATTTATGACTAAATAACCCCAGAGTTCAGTCCACTAATTCCTATATAAAGAAAATTTCCTTCAGAAAGCTAAGAGTTAGTAAAAAAATAAAGGAATAAGTAAGGAATAGTGGGAAATTCTACTTCTATGAATTGCAATACTCATCATACTCACCTATTTACAAAATAAAATACACATCAACAGGGCCCAAAAGCAGTCAGATATCTGGGCTTGTTTCTCTGTGCTGGTTTAACAGTTTAAATGGCATCAGAGAAGTTTTGACCAAAATGAAATGAATGAGAGATTTACCAYAGACTTCAGTACAAAGGAGGATATGCTGTGATGCAAATAGCACCAACAAATTAAGAATTTGTATATAATACATCCTCCCCATAACTGGAAAGCACTATTTAAAAGAAGATCTTCACGGTTTAATGTAAAGAAAAAGTACATCCACGAYGCAAGGAGCAATAGGAGGAAGGGGGCATTTAAAAAGTCATCCTCATACTGCTAATGAATTAATTTCAGATCTTAAAGAGTGCTAAAAAAACCTGTCTATACCCCAACTAAAATTAATTAAAATGATTAAAATTAATTAAAATGTTTTCTTTAAAAGTTCATTTATTACTGAGTAATTCAAACTATGTGTTTCATATAATATGTTCTTCCCTATAAAAGAAAATGTCTTTCACCTGGTCCTCATCAAACAGCACTCCATGCTGCATATTTATCCTCTTCATTAAATCTCCACCATCACAGTATTCCATCACAATATATAGCTTGTTCTCTTCTGGAAGGAAAAGSATAATTTTGCCTTTATTCCTGTATTATTCATTAACACAGTAACAACTTATTTTTATTTTTATGGTCCTTCTTTCAAAAGGTAGCAGTTAACCTCTACCTACTCCTCCATTTTAAAGACTGAGAAACCAGTGAAACCTGATGCAAAAATAAGATGTGAAAATATATTTAAATGGAGACTTAGCAAACTATGAAATACATGAGGAAATCCACAAGAGACCCCACTGACAGATGTTCTTGCAGGAGACTTCACAGAATGTTTCAAAGTTCAGGGCTTTTGCTCAATAACTAAACATGCAGTAAGGCTTAGGCAAAAAGTCAAAAGTAGACAATATTCCAAATAGCAAAAATAAAGAGCAGGGCCTGCTTAATAGAMAAATTCAACCTATTCCTACCTCTCTGGGGTTAGGAGACTATCTGATTTACATGCCCCCTAAAACATTTATGGTCCTGGTCCCAGAGAACAATTTGAACAGAAGCTGCAACTATAGCTTTTATGACATAAGGCACTGCTTATGGCAGATGTCAGAGGAAAAATAAATGCAGGGAATTAGCTTTCATGGTGAATAGAATTCCTTTTATCTCTTTCAGTCCTGAAGAATTCTTTATCCTTGAGTGATAATTCAAAATCCATCTGAAGAAAAAAGTCCGGCACAGCATTATGAGATTGATATTGGATCACTGGAAAGACAGTGCTGTATCAMGGTATGAAATGCCAATACTGTTTTTTACATTCCAGATGCTGAAAGACAATTTCAGATGAGCTAACAGATTGCATTTCTATTTAATGGCCTCTTTTTGCGCTTGCCTGTTTTGTCCGTGTGTATGTATATGCATACATAAGTATGTGGATATATGTGCATGAATAAATGATGTATGTATCATAATCATATAATGCCATATGTATGTGATGTGGATAAACAAAATATGAGGAACCCAAGGTTAGACGAGATGAAATAATCATTCTATTTCTTGCCTATTTGATCAGCCTTTTGTCCTATTTGATCAGCCTATTCCTTGCTATAATCAAGAGCTCTCTTCTATTGAAACTCCTAGAAAATTCCYATTAAATTCTGGACTCCCACAAAAAAATCAAGACTAAAGTTGAACTYGTACAGTACAGAGAGCTCAGGATCTAGGATTCATGCCAAGTACCCACTCACACAGGTGAAAAAGGAGTCGAGAGCTTTTCCCACATTTAAGTAAGGCATTAGGGACAGGGCTAAGGGTGGTCAACACTAACAAGGTAGGTTTTATGCCTTCCACTCCTTCCACCACAATGAAAACTGAAATGTTAAAAGTAAACCTTGCAAAGAAGCATAGAAGGTTACAATATTTGCATGCTTCATCTTGGCCAGCAGAATGACTTCTTTCTCAGAGGCTTCTTTTTCTTTCACAGGCATCTACAAAGAATTAAGAAACTAAATGCTAACAATTATATATTTAATCCTTTTCAAAAATAGTTACATCATTCCCACTAATACAAAAATAGTGTACCAAGACAATGTAGAAATATTATAAAATATGATGTATTTATAACATTAAAAAAATTGCAGTGTATGTTTGAAAGTGTATTGGAACATTACTGAAGTCAAACCCAATTTTGACATTTTACAAACAGGCAAATGTCAACCTTTAAACTTAAGTTAAAGAATTTAAACTCTAAAGTTAAAGAATTTCCGTAAGAATTTAAAGAGTTTGGATGTCGATGACTCTGTAATGCTAACAGGGGTGATGTCAAAAGATCAAAGTAAAAAGAAAAAACCCCTTCATTTTACTGGTATTACTTGTTCTTGTAACATTTCAAGCAAACTCTTTGCCCTGTTACATTAATGGAAAACTTCTATTTCGTTTATTATGATCACACTTCCATCAATACTATCTAAAAATTCATTTCTCTGAGTAGCTATCCTTCAAAATGTCTTCTTGTATTGTAAAGCTTTTTACCCTCATTCTTAAGAAATATTTTTGAAATGTAATCCTTAAAGATTCAAAATTCAATAAATGAATAAAACACAGTCTACCATATTAAAAAAAAATCTTTTGACTTCAAAGTAACAATTTTCTGTCTCCAGCTTCTGATCTTTGAACAAGTGGGATTCACAGTAATACTTCATTAGCAGCCATTCTTCTAGTTGTACATCAAAAATCTAAGATTAGAAACGCAGGGGGTTTATTGGTCACGAGCAGAGAGAGAGAAACTATTCATTTTTTCATTTAGCTGTCATTACTCATGTATCAGCTTTTCCAGGTTTGAATCTGGAAGACATACAGCTCTTTGTAGAACTCATTCTTCTACTGCAATTCTCTAATATTTTAGAAATTCTCTGGGGTGGCCCAGAATAGCAACAGACCTGTCAAAAGCATGTAGGCACTCACTGAAATCAACTGTTAAAAGCCCTGTATTTAAGTCACAGAGATTTTAAGTGCCTTTATCTGGAACCAGATCCAGGTGTAGTATTCCCCCAACACCCGAGCAAGTGGCCCTAAGCTGCCTCTTACACTCAGTGGGAAGGAAGGCAGAAGTCTCACGGCCCAACTGAGCTCGTTCTAAATCAGGAATCAAAACCACATGTGACCAACAGCTTCCTAAAAAGACTTAATCCTCTTGTTCTCCTTGAAAGGCCAAGCAGCTCAACTGCTGACAGCAACAGAATGGAAACTTAAAATCAGAYGAGATTAATCGAACTGCCATAAATATAAATGGGAATTGGAAAGACCCCATTGTGAATTACTCCTGTCTGAAAATATGGATGTGGGAAACAAGGAAGTTAAAAAGCTAAGAGAAATTTACCACAGAAATGTGATTTGTTACTTTAGTGGCAGTATTTTCATTGTAGTTGAATCAACTATTACAGAATTTGAATTAAGCAGGGCCACACATTGTAGGCAGAAAGATGTTTTAAAAAGAACAAAAATGCAGTAAAAAGCAAAGCATTTCATAGTATTACATCTACGCTTTTAAAATAATAAATCAGAAAGAATAAAGTCTTTGGAAAGCCTAGCTCTGTAAAATTGAGATGGAACTACAAAGGAGATGAAAAATAACCCATATTCATACCCACCTAAATGCAAATAGCACAATCTGGTAAATATAATTCAGGTTTTGTTGTTTTACCTTAGTTAAATTGATCTCTTTGATAACACACGGCTCATCATTTATTTTTCCTTTTGCCAAGAATATTTTGCCAAAAGATCCTTCTCCAATTTGTTTAACGAGTTCGTATTTATCCATGATGTATTTTTCTTAGAGCAGTGGCTAAAATAGAAATTCCCCAAATTAGTACTGCACATAGTACTCAACATGTGAGTCGGTGCTACTGAAATAGGCACTACCTTTTAGGACTGTCATTTTTATTACTTTTTGTAACATTACTGCTGTTGATTCTTCCTAAAAATACCATGTCCTGGAAGTATGCAAATTATTGCAGATCTTAACTTTTAATAAGCAGCAAGTTTATGAGTGTCTCATAAAGAAAAGCATAGTGCACTCTAAAGTTAATGCACGGGAAGGAAGTACAGAGTACTGTGTAGGATCCTGATATGATTTTGTAAAATGTGACATTATTTCGTGAATGGAACAATACTGTAGAATTGATCTTTTAATGGAAAAAACTAATCTATTCCATATTGATTTAGTTTATACTAGTGTGATCTAAAGTTGTCCATTAGATCACACTAGATATTGTTAGATCTCGCAAGATGACAAGCTGCAGGAGACCACGGCCAAGCGAAGTCGGCAATCAGCGGTAATGCAGAAACCTCTGTGAGGAACACTGAAGTCACTGGCTACTTTCAGTGGTTCCGCAGGCAAAGCTGCGCACCTAAATATGAGCAAACACTACAAAACTGTTCTTATTAGTTGTCCTGAGCTTTAGCAAGGGAGATTTGCTCTGATACCAGACATTCTCTGCCAGGCAAGCTCCGCTCCATCGCYGGCAGCCTCCAGGGGCCACTGGCAGGGCCAGCAGGGCGACCTTGGGACGTTTGGGATTTCCCTGTCTGGGTCAGAGCCAGCTCCTGTCGGCAGCCACAGTGAGAAGCGGCACTGGGGACAGATGCCCGCGCAGGGCACAGGGGTGCGGGCTCAGCCCCGCATCCACAGGCGGCAGCCCCGGAGGGCAGCGCCCGGGCACAGGGGCTGCGGGGAGGGCAGCAGTGCCTGCCCCGAGTGCCGCTCGGGCCGGGGCGGACACAGCGCGGTGGCACCGAAGGGCCGCCCGCGGGGATGCCGCGCTCCGGCCGCCCGCGTCCCCATGGCGACGGGACGCGCCGGCGGGCAGCCCTCGCCGGGGCCTGCCTGCCCTGCGGACSGGCTCGGCTCGGCTCGGCCCGGCCCGGCCCGACCCGGCTCGGCTCCGTTCGGCCCGCCCCAGGCCGGCAGCGGCCGGGGGCGGCGGGGGAACGCCGTACCTGCGTGCGCTCAGCCGCCTCCGGAGCCCGGCCTGCCGCGGGGAGGAGCCGGCCCCGCTCCGCCGAGCCCCGCCGGAGGAGTGGCGTTTGCAGAGCCCTTCGGGAGCGGCGAGAGCTCTATTTCCCTGACACAAACCGCCCCTCCCTCCCACGGACACGAACTTGGGGTTTGCGTGGTCAGTGGTACSAGTGGGGTGGCCCGAAAGGAAATCTCGACAGCCTCAAGGTCTTGAATCCTTGGTGGAAACTCACCTACCAGCCTATGTGCAATAGGGGAGGTGAGGTATGAACTGGCTCTACAACAGAACTATAGATTTCCTTAAGCTTTCCTTGTGTATTATTCCTAATATTATTTATTACAGGGACGTAGTCCGSGACCGCTTTCCCAGGAGAACTCTGCCAAGAGCATTTGTGCTCTCCCTTGCCACATTTTTCTTGTAAAGTGTCTATTTATTACCCAGTAACCAGAACAGAGCCCAAACTTGGCATTGCCCATAGCAGCAAGTGTATCTCAGATCAAAGTCAGAAAATTTGTCCTCATTCATGAATACATTTGCTTCCTTTCACAAATGCAGTGGCACATAAAAAACTCATTTCATTGAATCAMGGCAAAAAAGTTCAGTCTCAAAGAATTTTCAGGTATTGATAATGGCACAACTAAGGCCTCAACTATTTATCACAGCTAAATGTTTCCCATAATATGCCTTCAAAGATGATTTATACATATGTATGAATTAGGTTTGTGGGGCAGGGTTTTGGTAGCAGAGAGAAGCTACAGGCATAGCATCTGCCAGAAGCTTCTTGACAGAGCCAATGCCAGCCAGCTCCAAAGCAGTCCCACCCAACCGTGTCCCCATCCATGCCCCACCCTCTCTCCTTCTCTGATCTGTTATCCCAGAGACCACCATTGCTGATGGGCTCAGCCTTGACCAGTGAAGTGAAACTGAGTCCAGGAAGAAGGGGAAGTAGGAGAAAAGTGTTCTAAGGTTTGGGCTTCTGTTTCATTACTTTGCTCTGATTTGGTTGGTAATAAATCAATTTCCTCAAGTCAAGTCTCTTTTGCCTGTGACAGTAACTGGTGAGTGATCTTTGCCTGTGCTTATCCTGACCCATGAGCCTTTCATTAAATTTTCTCTCCCCTGCTCAGTTGAGAAGGGGAGTGACAGGGAGGCTTCAGTGGCACCTAAAATACCCCCAGCATCAGCCCCTCACCACARTGCTGCATTTCATTATGTACTGAGGAAAAACACCTCTATACCTTCCCAGAGTGCTACACCATCTCCTTGAAACATTGCAAGAGGACAATCTGAACAATGCTGTAATTCAACTGAACATTTCTGCAAAGTCCATATTTAATACATGGACTTGTTTAGCTATCTGCAAGTGTTCTTTCTAAAAAAGTTTATTGTGCATTTTCCAGCCTCAGTTTTATGATACAGAAAACATGCCCACTCAGATTTTTTTGATGGAAATTACTTTATGAATAACCAGATATTAACAACAACTTGGACACCAGCACACCTAACTTCACTCATTGCAGGTAAATTCAGGTTTTCAGTCACTCTGTTTCAATATCATTTGCAGTTCTGACACCCAGTCTGGGTCATCTTCCTCAAAGTCCCTAAAAATAGATTTCAAAAAAATGTTATTTTGAAAACCAAAACACAACTTTACAAATCTTTAATTGCTTTTTTTCCCCAAAAGAAATTACCTTGTAATTAGGATAAATTATGTTAAAAATATCAGCACGAGGGACTTACTTCCTGCCCCATTGTGATTAAAGAACCAAAATGGTTCTTTATGATTCTCTATGGAATTTACAAAAGTAAGTTTTATCAAAAGCAARCACAAATTAATATATTAAGAGACTGCAAATGTGTTGATAATTGACAGCCTGCAGCTGAACTGCAGCAATACAGGCTTAGGTAGTCATCTCTAGGTGCCACAAAAATAAACAGTGACACAAACTGAGATTCTGAGTATCTGAGAACCACCCCCAAAATATACACAGATCCAAAAATCACAGCATTTTTGTTCATACATTGTAAGATATCAAATGCTAATAAATTTCAATTTAATTATGTAAGAGAGGGATGAATTTAGATGCTGAGAAAAACACTATTTTTTTTTCAGGGGAATGTTGTTATGGAAAAATCTTTTAGAGAAACCAAAGAAAATGTAAATGCAAGGACACCACTCGGACTTACGTGTCATCTTCATCAGATCTAGGTTCAAGTCTCTCAGAATCTATGACAACAGCTTCATGTTCACCATCTACTTCATCAGATGCTTTGCTTTCATCAGAAAGTGGACCTCTTAATATGTTTTCAGAAGCTTTGAAAATATAAAAATTAAAATGTCATCAAAATATTTTAATTTTTAAAGAAAACTATTAAGAATATAAATACAAAATAGTCTAATTCATCCCCAGTTTGTAGCAGATTCCAGGACAAGYTGTTACCTATTTTAGGTGGGAGGATAAACTAGTAAGGCAACTGAAGTGCAGAACAAGCATTTGTGACTGTGGCTGTGCACATCTGCAGACTACAGTTGTCTTCACCTGTGTCATCTGACCATCCTGCCCTCAAACCAGGGCAGCACTGCCTCAGTGAGGGGGGATTTACCTGATGGGGCTACAGTGCATTTCCCTAACACACACACCACACAGCTCAGCGGGAGGGAGCACACAGCAGGTGTCTGTGCTTTGTCACCACTTCATTCAGCTGCTGAGCTGCAAGTGGAAGTCCATCATGAGGAGCTGTAGYGGAGATGTACAATCACTCATGAATTCCAAACGTGGCTTTTTTAAGTCCACTTTTCATTTGGTAAACTTAAAAAACCCAAAAACTAGCCTGTTGTGATATGAACCCAAGTGAACGATCTGTACACATAGGAGCTATGTATGGGGAAAAAAGAAAAAAAGAAAAAAGTCTTTATTAATAAATCTGTTGGCAAAAATGTTTGCCCGAAAAATGGGGATTTACCTGGTGTATAAATTGTGTATGTTTTAAATGCTAAGCTGACATCTGCATTGCTGAGCATGTCCATCAGGGTCTGAGGGGGTTCCTTGCTCCACTGCTTCCGTGGCTTATTTTCACTGTAGTTTATAACACCACCACCTGGGTATAAAATCATTCATAAATGCTATTTACAGAAAATTGCATTAGCAGTGTRGATTACATTCAAGGTCACATTCAAGAGAGAAATGAGAAACAGGAAGAAACAGGAAGAAAATAATCTAGATAACTCCATCTGTCACAGCACTGTCCTCTCAGCAAACTGAGGGAACAGGGGAACCTCCTTGTGGCCAGGGGGCTCACAGGAACTGGCTGAGGGGTGTAAGGAGGCAGTGTCTCAGCCAACTTATGTGGTGGCTCTGCAAGCCTCAAAATGAAGCCTGAGGCTSTTTCTGTGCCTTTTAATAGCAGAACACTTAAATCCATGCATTCCTCTGTCCACTCTCCTTGCCCTGTGCATAACTATCATATAACATTCCTACCTCAGCTTGGGAATTTTCTGACTACTCATATCTTGATTACTTATTTCCACAGCATTTATTCACATTTACCAAGAACACATATCCAGAATCACATTAAATAATCATAACAATTGCATCAGTGACAGCATTTTAAAATTGAAACCTTTCTCAGAAGAAACCTCATGATAAGTACTTTAATCAAAAGAAAGAAAAGTCTCTGCCTCACATCTGAGGCACATCACAGACAGTTCTTGCCACTGGCCTTAACCTGTATGTTAAATCACAACAAAAGTAGAGGCGTAGATGTTTTACGCTCCCAATAGTATGCTGTACTTGAAAGACATGTGGTTGCATTCTGCACCAAATGAATTCCTCACTGCTACCTCCACAAATGGTGTATTAAAAGGAGGACTGCAAGATAATTTCTTAGAGATTATTGTAATTTTACGGTTGCTATTGTTATCTGACAGTTTCATCCCTCTCTGCAATCTTCCTTGTCACACAAAAACACAAAGAAATTCTCTTCAGCACAGTGAACTTTTTGAGTGTTCGTTGATGGAGTATTTTTAAATTATTTTAATGTAATTTTAAACATGTCATGTAAAGTTTTGGCTTTAAAAATCTGTAAAGAATCACTGACATTACTTGAATTAAAAGCACATTTAATTAAATCTCACTTTCAGTCTCTTCAGGTGTGAAACTGGAAGAAAGCAAGGATGCATTTTCCAGGACTTCCAGCACAGTATTGGATATCCTCTTTTCCCATTGCCTTCTGTGACTGTGTGACAGATCAGTACTTCCTGGGAGGAGAGCAAAAACTGATATTGTAATGGTAACAAAAAAACCACCAAAAACATGATAACCAGCATCTAACTTGATTCCATGTCCAGACTGCCCTGTTCAGGCAAAGTAGTACTAAGAATCATTTAACTAGCAGTGATGTTTTATTCTATGGGTGCAAGTCTCAACTGGAAAGTGTTCCCCATACATTTACTCTATTCTAAATGTTTTCAARCAGTCATTTTTTATTACTTTGACAAGAGAATTTAAAATATTTTTTTAAATCTCAGATGAGCAGTATGAATCAATGCACTTACAGAAGTAACTAATGGTGGCATAGTTTTGTCTTGAGTAACCTGAGACTAGTTTGAGCCACCTATTTACATGGCTGTATCACTGACATGTAGAYACCAGTACACAGAAGGAAGTGCATCAGGCTTAAAACTGTAAAACTTACCTTCTTGATAAGATTTCCTTTGTTCCCTTGTGCCTTCACTCAAACCCTCAGCATTTTTCCTTTCTAAGGGGCTATGCTTGCTACTTTCATCTTTCCTTTGCTTTAAAAGAGTAAAGTCTTCATTAATTATTATCCTTGTTGTCAAAAAAGACAAAGCAGTTATATTAACATGGCATTAATTATTTCAGTTTTGCTATGAAATACCTAGCCTAAAGATTGGAAGATTTGAAAACTAAACCACTAACATTTTGAAGCCAACTRCAATTGCACCCTACCTATTATTGCACTGTATTTCACACTGAGTGCTCATGACAGACAACTTCAGTTTCTGAAGCTAAGCACACACAGTTATTTGACATAATTTCTCTTTGGGGTTCTTCCACATTTAAGAACATAAGCGATATAAATTATTTACATTCCCAGGGAAAACAATATACACCCAAATATTAAACCTCTCAGATTGACAAGTCTGTGAAAATAAAATAAAATCAGCCCCAGGGCAACATGCTTTTTAAAAATATACTGAATATGGCTCAGTCAGGCTATGATAATGTATCCATAGGGGACATCTTGGCCACCTGTGACTTAATTCTCATCTCCTGAAATCTCATTTGGGCCCTAAAAACTGGTGAGAACTATGTGCAGACTAGACTGTTTCCACAGTAGCCAGTTCTAAATGTGTCCCAAAAGCAAAGAAAATGGATAATCTTTTGCAGTATCAAAAAAAAAAAAAAGAAAAAAAAGAAAGACAAGAGAAGTTTTTTTTGGTTGGGTTTTGTTTTGACAGGGTTATAAAAAAATCCACTTTGGAACTAAACTGAACATGGGAAGAATCAAAAAGTTAGCATGGTGGGAAACACACAGGAAAACTGCAATTTGAACACTAATAGGCTGATTCATGGTTTAGCATAGGAATAATTTTCATTAGAAAATTTTCCATRATGCAGAATATTCTAAATTACTAAAATACAAATATTATATTTATATTTGAATACTTACTCTATTTTCTGTCTTATTGTTTGAGCTTCTCCCAGCCATGACACTACCTGACAGATTAACAAACAGATCCAASAGTTAACAATTTTAGCAAACATTTRTAGTAAGGTGGTATTCCATAGGTATGACAGCAATTCCACTGAACCAAGCAATGACAATTATGTGACAGCTTCTTCACACTTCTGACAGCACAGCTCATTCTCAACAGTCCTGCTTCTATTCTGTTCCAAATGGGCACTAATTGTGGTGTAGCTAAATTTATGCAAAAGAAAAAAGTCCAACATTCTCTAAAAATTAAATCATGAACATAACATGGTTCACCATATACTGGGAAAGAAAGAACTGTTGTATTTAACATAAATGCCACTGTTAAAAGCTTTGCTGATTCTAAAACTGAAAAGTTTATTTCTAGCATATGTCTTAAGACTTACAATAGATATATTGCAGCTTTGCACTCCACTTATGYTGGAATATAATTTACATTCTTCAAGCATTTTTCAACGTAARTTCGGTAATACTAGATTTTGAAATAATTAAAAGTAGATTTGGACATATAATGCTAATGTTTCATAGATGTATTTAAGATCTTATATTTTCTACTCATTTTGTCCTCACATCAACAAAAATGTTACTGACTTACCCTTCTGTCTTGCTGCATTGCCTGCAGGTTTCTTGGGTTCCTTTAATACCTGCTCAAACTCATTTGCAATCTGAAATGTGTATGAAGAGATGCAAGTACTGTATTGTTTTAAAGTTCTTCAAATTACTGCATATACTATTTGTTAAAAAAAGACTCACTATACAAGTACACTGTTCCAGTGAACAATATCTAATTTTATCAGCATCAAGCCAACATCCAACTTGAATTTTCAGAAGAGACACTTAAAACAACTCAGGTTTTCTGATAAGTCTACAACTGWATGTATTTTAGAGTAGGATGTTCACAACACTACTTTCTATAGTTATACAATAACAAACTAGAAATGAAAAGGATTTAGTATCTAAAATGTAGATAGTACTACTGAAATCTAGAGACAAAGAATACACCATACCTCAGAAGGCAAACAATTTTTCACAAGTTTGGTTAGGCAGCCTCTTGCAAGAATAGTACTGGCTGATGGACGATTCTGRGGATTTCTCTTAAACATCTGTTTTATTAAGTAATGAAGCTCATAGGAATAGTGAGATGGAAGGGGATCATAGGACCCTTTGCATATCTTAAGGATGAGATGTTTCCAGCTGTTGGCTTGAAACTGCATTTTAAATAAATTAATATTAGAGCACAGAGTTTAAGCATAAGGTTAAAAGTAGCTGACATAATTTAAGATAACTTCTACAACTGAAAAGCAGATAGGAATTACTCCTATAAATTTATGATTGTTTGAATTTTATTTGTATAGAAATCAAATTCATCAATTCATATACTTGAGATCAGATACGAACTGCAAGTGTGAAACAGTAAGCTCAAAAATATGAAGACTTTTATTAAAAAAAATTCATCAAAAGTAGCCTGTAAAAGCACAAACATCCTCTTGCAAATCTACTGTCTGAGAACTTCTAGCTCTCATGCAGGAAGTTTTCTTGGATTACACCCCACTGGCTTGGCTGCAGGGTGCCAAGCACCTATGGAGTGTCATCTTTTGTATGACCTCTCATAGATTATGCAAGAACCTACATGACCATCACATCAAACCAGACACATAACTTTTCAATACTGCTAAWAAGGGAAGAATACTCCCTCCTTGGAACCCCAGCTCTGAGCTCTGCCTCAATAGCCCTGACACTGCCAAACACTTGCCACAGATCTACTTAGGTTAACACAACCCTATGCACAGGCTCCCTTATCACTCAGTCACATCATTGTAAGCTTCCACACTCTTGCACAGCCAGCACTTGCAGCTGTGGAGAACCTTTTGCTGACACACTGGATGYGAACAATGCTCTCAGGCATATGTGTCATTCTTGGGTCTGTCCTTTGCAGGGTCAGCAGCTGGGACTTTGATGACCCTAGTGGGTCCTTTCCAACTCAGAATATTCTGTGGTTCTCTGATTTCAAGATACAGTATTAGCTCAATGAAAGGAAACTGCTGCTTATAAAAACTAAGACAAAATGAYCCTCAATTAGGATCTCACTCTCCTGCGAAACAAACACATTCTGATAAGGGTTCTTATTTTACTTACGAGTCTGAATAGAGAAGCCAGAGGATGTTAACACATAAGAAACACAGCAACAACACTCTAAAAGACAGTGTCCCAGAAATGACAGAAAGACTGAATCATTCRTCAAGGTCCCCACTGTCCCAAGAGGAGAATGGTGCTTGGACAGTGATTTGTTTGATTTGAAGAACAAGCAAAGGTGTATCACTGATGCAAGCGATGCAAAATGCCTCCTGCTTACTACATTTTGCTGTACTTGTACACAATATATTTTTATTAGCAAAGATTTTGAGTGTCTTTGTCACTATGTCCTGGGATTATCTTGATCCTGCAAAATGCAATGCTCTTGCAACTGCAGGTATCTGGAACCAGCCTGGCAGCTGCTGGATTCAGTATGTCCAGATCACCTCACCGGTATTGAAGAAAATTAATCAAATAAAAACCAGATTGTTTTCTAACAAATTTTAAAATAGAGTCTTCTACAGAAGGGTGCAGTAGGTTCTAAGAACTGCTGAAATGGAAGTATATAGTGGAGGAGGTATAGGAAGGGTAGAGCAATACTTCCCTCTTTTGGAAGCAGAGCAAGCACTTCAGTCAACTCTATTGTACAGCTAATTGCTAATTAAATTTCAAGGAATTCCAAAACTTTTCTCATGGCAATAAAGCTGTACTTACCGGGTGTTTCAGAGTGCACAGCTCATACAGAATACACCCCAGAGACCATATATCACTGTAGATATAGAGAGAGATGAAAAATTTTCAGCCAGAAATTGCAATCTAGTATCTTGCTTAAAAGCATGAGATTTAATCTGTGTACATAACTGAGCTAAACAAGCTAAAAATAAATGTAAGTAACCATAAAAGACAATATAATTATGTGTTTAACCTCTCCTGTGGAAATGTTCTTCCTTATTTTATCCTACCCTGATGTAAAAGAAGATGAAGTGGTAGTTGGCTTTTTATTTCTAGGATTTCTTTCAAGTAATTTGCTCCAACAATATTTATCCTTCTGCACTTGAAAGCCTTTGTATTCTATGGCCCTTAACATCAAATGGCAGCCACATAATCCTGAGAACTGGAATTCTGGCCCTGCCAAAAAGAATTCTCTTACTGAGAAAAAACCCCATCATTTTCCACCAAAAGTGAGTACTGCCATTTGCACAAGAAGCAACTGAAGCCCTTCTTGCAAGAAGAGCAGGAAACAACTTGAACTGTAGAAGGTTTCTTACCTCCCCTGGAAAATCAATCACAGTTATTGCATAAGGACCAGAATAACTGGGCTCTCTAAATCCATTATGTGCCATTATCCTTACATTATCAAGACTGGCATGAAGAGGTTAAAAATCATCCATCAGCCATCATCCAAACAACCATTCCCCCAAAAATAAGATCAGCAAAAAGATGTCAACACATACTTATGTTTGTGGATATATACACACTTAAAACATACACACAAGTATATATGTATGTATGTATGTATTTACTTTCCTAAACAAACCGAGGTCTGCACACTGTTTTTCAGACTTCTAGGACTAAAGATACTGTGCTCTCAGCTACCTAAGAAAAGAGGAATTTATGCACTATAATCCTAAAAAAATTGTAATTACCTCTTTGTAAATTTTCTTCAGCTCAGTATCTTCTCTGAAACAAATATGGATAAGACACATAGCCAGATTGAGATAGCAATAAAAACCCCACCCATTAGTAAGGCATTATTTGCGACCACTGAGAACACCAGTACCTTTTGTTGTTGTATGGCAGACTTTCCCATATTTCTGGAGGTACATAATAAGGAGTTCCCACATAGGTGCAAGCGTATGACATTGGACTATGAAACAACAAAGAGGAAATGCCAGGTGAGAAGTAATCATTTATGAACTCTGTACTGTTTGTCAATGCTAAAATAAAACTTGACACCACTGAGATCAGCTGGGATGTCCACATACTGTGCAAGAAGGCGTGCAGATCCAAAATCTCCCAACTTGACTTTTCCACTTTGAGTGAGGAAGACATTCTGCATTTCAAGAGCAAAGATTAACATACTTAAATATTCTTCTATGAATCATCTCTGCAGTTTGGATATACAGAAAATACAGCAATACCCACTTCTGATATTTTGTCTTTGTATTTCTTTTTACTTGCTTCTCCTAATACTTCTACCAAAACAGAAAGGTTTTGTGGGTCTAAGGCCTCAGCATCAGTAGTAGAGGAAGAATCAGAACTTAGAACTGCCTTAATCTCTATGCTATACTCAAACCAAGGGTCCACTTTCTTCTGAATTTCCCTCTTTCTGAGGGAAGAGTGAAAAAGAAAAATTGTGAGGCAAGATATTTGCAAACTGCATAATGCATACACTTTTTCACAGTTCTGTAGTTCTTTTAAGTTATATGCAGTGTCACAAGCAATTGGTGCTATCAGCAGTGTGGATATGAAGGATACCTCTTCACCCACAGCATTACATCACCCCATGCACTCAACAATTTCATTTACATGATATTTTTGGCCTTAATAAAAACCACAAAACTTAGCAGTCACAGGAAATTACAAAAGAGAAGGTTTAACTTTTGCATGCAGGAGAGTTTATTAATGGCAACAAAATTTGCTCTGTTCACCTTGGATTTTATATCCCTGTGTAGCACACGTTTATCATGGATGTGCTTCACAGCCAGGCACATCTGCACAAACCAGTGAAGGATCTGAAAAAGAGTAGCTGAGAGTTATAACATCTCAATATTCAATATAATTAATACTTTCCTAATAGATTAAAAAAAAATAGGAAAGCAAAAGCATATGCAGAACATTTGGGTGTAAAAAGTAACTCCAGCATAACTGCCTCCAACCAGCATGAAGGACTGAGTTCTTTAAAACAGATTATATTTTAACATTGCAGAAGGAATGTTTATTACCTGTGTCCAAAAAGCTCTAATAATACATAGCAATRATGAAGCTGGGAATGACTACCTGGAGCTTTAGCTCATGGGCATTTTATAAACAAGTTAACTAAAGTTACACAGTAAATTGGCAAATAGATAAAAAAYCCAAACCACCAAATAACAAACAAAACCAAAACTCACATGGAAAAAATGTACTGTTTCTAAAAGGAAACATGTTCCTTTCAAAGTACAAAAGAAAACTCTTAAAGGTTATAGAAAATCTAACTATTCAATTAGTTGAYGTTTTTGGTCCTTTCATTTTAATGAAGGTGATGCTCCTAACTGTAGCAGGAAGTAGCTTCGATACAATGTCCCATTGAACCTTCTCCTAAGTAATTTTATAGCTTCTCTGGTAAAAGGAGTAAGCACATACTGGTTTAAACTAAATGGTTTAGCTGCTACAGGAAAAGCAGGCATTTATTCTCCTGGTTTATTTATCTTACCAGAGTATTTGGTTCACTTTCTGTTTGCAGTAGTCATACTATGCTTTGAATTCTGCCTGAATTGTTGTGTAAAATTCCTACTTAATTGCATACAAACCTTACTGGTTTTCACACTATGTGAACAATTTTCAGAGACAAGTAGCAACTTCTTTTTTTTATTCCTTTCAGTCCAATTCTTGTCCTGATCTGCTGGAAACTATAAAAGAAGTAATTCTCCAGTTCTATCTGTAAGTGACTTTATTTCATCACGATGTTTGCATATCTCTAATTCAGTTTATGCAGCATGCTTCAGTTTACATGGAAAAGGATTCCCAGCCCCCTTGGTTCAAAATAATGTCTTTTCTTACCGTGTCTTCAGGGAACAAATTTCCTCCTTGGTGTTTAATCTTTTGCATTAGATCTCCATCATCACAATATTCCATCAMTATATACAGATGTCCATCAGCTAAATTTTTGGTAATTTAAGAATAATTAGTATTATCATRYGCAGGATATGTAYTGATTTTTTACTACATGTAATATTTTTTACTGGAAAGCTCCAATGACATGCTATGTGCTTTGTTATAATAAACATGTATTTTGTTTATAACACATACTATAAACAAAAAAAAGAATGTAATCTCAATCCCTGAGGAGTCTGCAACTTCAAACAAATGAAGGAATTCAAATTTTTCATACCTACCTTCAAATGATTCTTTAAAGGCAACAATATTTGGATGTTTCATTTTAGCCAAAAGAACAGCTTCCTTCCTAGAATTCTCTACACCAGATGAAGACTGAAAATATAAACACACTTACTATAAATTTCACACTTACAAATGTTCAAGTATACACACAAAGTGCCTCACTTTCCAAAGAAAAATATTTTAAAGAATTGATCTTCAGTTATTTCAAGTGATTTAGAAAGTTTAAAAGCCCCATCTTTATAATCTATGGTTTATTACTAGCTGAAGACTTCTTTGGGTTTTTTGGGCATTTTGCTGGGTTTTTTTAATTTGAGAGAATCTTTTCCTATTTCAATTAATGACTTTTTCTATTTTAAAAGAGCAGAACTATATAACAAAGCAGCACACACTGACTTTGAAACAGCTGACAGTCTGCATGAACGCAAAATAAGGCCAAGTGCCCAGGTCTTGCTGAGCTTYGGCCTCAGAAAGCCAGTGCCTCCCATTTTGTGACTTTTAGCTTAGCTGAGTGCAGAGAATGTAACCCAAAAAGCTGATTACTAGCAGTATTATGACACTAATTTCCTCATTAGACGTTGAAGATGAAATTTGCATTTTAGTGAAATCAATGGCAATCGAGCCAAGGGCATCAGTGGGAACAGGGAACATTCTAAACCTTACAGTGTTTTAAAAATACACTCAGAATTAGGATTTTTTWAATTTTATTTTTTTTAAGTGGTGGGTGAGGCAATGTTTGGGTCACACTTACCATTGGAAGCCTTATTTCCTTCATCACATAATTTTGGTCACTGTTTCTATGATGAACTAGGAGAGCTCTGCCAAAGGATCCCTYTCCTAGTACTTTCAACACGTTGTATCCTTCCATTCTTTATACATTCAGTTCCAACGCTTTTCTTCATTCACAGGATTATCTTCTAAACTTTGTCAGTACCTTAACACTTTTTAAATTTATCTCTTAATATAACCTGCATGAAAAAAGACCCAAACAAAATAACAAGAAGGGGTGATAAATGTGGGTACCTACCTAACTGTCCAGCATTACCATGACACAACTTCCCTGCACTGTTACCTTGATTTTACTGAAGATGAGGCCTCCAGAAAGTAAAATTTGAAACATTATAGTACTATTTCTTCATTTTTTTWAATTTAAAATGCTCAATCTCTTCAAAAATGTCAGTTATAGACTTGCAACTTTGCATCTTCTTTTTGTTACCTGCACGTGGTTTCATAACGCTAAAGAAAACTCACAGGCCTATTATTTGARACAAGCTTAAAGCTTCCAGTGACAATTCTCACCTAAAACAGCATAAGCAAGATCAAACTGGTAAAAGTTACTGTGCAAAGACTTCAAGACCTGGCAGATATAGAATAAAATATTTTAGTTGCAAGGAATCTACAATGGTCATCTAGTGCAACTGCCTGGTGACCAAAAGTTGAACTAGCGTGACAGTGGCATCATGACGATGTTTCTTGAACACTAACACGTTTAGGGCATTGACCACCTCTCAAAGAATCCCGCTCCAGTGTTCAATAACCCTCTCAGTAAATAGAAGCTTCCTAATGCCTAGTGTAAACCTTCCCTCGTGCACTTTTGAGATGCTCCCAGTTGTCCTGTYGCTATGTTTAGACTATATCAGGGGATCACAGAACCAATGAGGTTGGAAAAGACCTCTGAGATCATTAAGTCCAGCCCATGATCCAACAGCATGTCAACTAGATCATGGCACTGAGTGCCACATCCAGTTAAGACCCTCCAGGAATGTGACTCTACCACATACCCCAGCAGCCCACGCCAAACTCTAATCATCTCTTCTTCTGTGAAGAGAATATTCCTGATATCCAACCTGCAAGTCCCATGGCACAGTGTGAGGCTATGTCCTCGCCTCCAATACCGAGCTTAATCCCAGCCTTCCTGAGAGCTCCCTCAGCTGCTGAAACTCGCACATGAGCCCTTGTTCTGCTACAAACACATCTCCTGCAGGATGTCTCATGCAGCAGGAGGTTGTTATCCTTTTTTCAAAACCTTGGCGCTTTTAAGTCATCCTCTGTGCACTGTGTGCACACACGGTGTTCTAAGGGGTTGATGAGCTCTTTGCTTCCTCCGGCTCCTTTACGCTGGAGAGGAGCAGCCCAAGCCCGCCCCAAGCCCCTCAAGGCCCGCTGGGCACTCACCTCAGCGGGCCGGGCCGAGGCCAGCGGGAAGGCCCCGGCTCTCCGCCGCCGCTCGCCCAGGGCTGCCCACACCCGCCTGGGGGCAGGGGCCGGGGAAGGAGAAGGGCGGCGCTGGCTCCGAGGCTGGGGAAGGAGGGCGGTGCTGGTCCAAGGCGGGGGAAGGAGGAGGGCGGCGCTAGCTCCAAGGCCGGGGAAGGAGGAGAGCGGCAGCGCTCGCCCCCGCCGACCCTTCTGCGGGCCGTGGCGCTGCTGCTCCGCTGAAGGGACGCAGACATGGAAACACGGGGAATATGGCAGTGTTCTGCTTTGACAGCTCACTCTCAAGAACAGACTAAATAGCTCTAACCTTTAAAAAAAGAACAAATGCTGTATTGCACTAAGTAGCTATTTAGCTGGTTTGCACTGGGTTCTATATTATTGCACAGAATAGCRTGTTCGTATCCTCATGGGATTCCCCTCTTATATCACATGGTCTTTCCCTCGCCCAAAGGTCCCGTCGGTGCTGGTTTGTCCCAGGTTTACCCCTCCCCTCAACCCCTCCTCACTTGTATCCTAGTGGCTGTGGTCCCCTTCCTCTGCCCCTCATTCCCCCGGGTTTAAAAGTCTCCCACGATGAGGGATCTGGGCTCTTCTTTTTCCACCTAGGGGGTCACCTAGATGATCTGGTGTCTCCTATCAAGGAAATAAATTTAGGACTTTGCCCCCACGTGGGGAAGACTGCTTTTTGTCCTATGTAAGATTGTGTGGGCTCGGGTCCATAGCAAGCCGGGTTGGACCCAAACAGCSCACCAGGCACAAATTCTTACAAACAAACACAACTAAAGTGGATGAGTTTAATAAGTATACCATAGAACAGACTAATACAAACCAACATAAAAATTGWCACATAGTAAGTAGTGTATCAGATCTCATCTAGGATTACTTGATAATGAACAAATCGCAGTAACTTAYGAGATTAAACTCTTTTATTGAAGCAGCCTAAAACTAGATACAACAGTTTAAATTCAGCACACACCTTATTAGCTGGCTTCAGTTTTCGAAGCTAAATCTTGTCAGAGTAGGCATTGTGTTACTGGAACACCTACATTACCTTGTTTTCTTAAACTAAAAGATTACTTGTTGTAATTCCTATGAATTCCTTAGAAACGTGCAAACAGTAGCTATTAGCAATATACGACCATGAGCTACTAACATGAAGCATCATACCTAGTCCTTAACTGAAAATTTAATGGAACACAGTCAATATAAAGACAACAGTGCTTAGTCTAGTACTTAACCCAGGACAGATTTGTTAAAATTTTGAAAAGGCAGAAACTTAAAAGTTTATTTAGTGACACAGGAAGTCCATAAAAATTTTAGACAGCTCCTTTCTCAAAGCTGCATAAAACAAGTACCCTTCAACTCTCCCTAAAAAGTCTCAAATCTTTAACCCCCCTGCAGCAATAGCACTACTTTTACTCTTCTATTTCAGCACTTGTTTCTTGGAGGACATTGCTCTGTTTGTGAATAAACACAGTGGCTTTTGCTTCCAAGTCTCCCAGCTGCTCAAGTGAAGAGACACATGGATCTGGATCTTTAACAGCATCAGGCAGCTTGCACATCTTCTCCCGAATGCGTTGAGAATATCGCAAAGGAGTTATGATTTTCAGATCTTTAGCACTGCAGTCATTTGCCTCAGGATGCATCTTCACACTTAGGAAAAGAACACAACAAACCAAAAGCATAAACACGGTCATGCCATCATACAAGTTACCTCTGCAGCAACAAGCAGAAACAGCAAGTCATGATTSCTGTTCAACTCTTTCCCATTCCCATAGCTAAAGGAAACAGGTCCCTTTCCATTCATTCAGTTAAAACCAGATGAGAAACTCTTTTCCTAGGCAAAATATTTTAACCCAGAAAACCTCCTGAAAAGAGTTCCTAAAGAAAGATTCTTTCCTATTCCATCAGGGGAAAACTCTTCTTCCAGCTACAAGGGACAGTGGACAGCTGCCAGGACTCCAACTCCATCAGATGTTAAAGCTGAGCACAAACTTCCTTAAGTCTACCGTCTTAGAAAAAAATTTATGGAAAAAAAAAGGCATTAGTTGGTTTGTATTGAGGTTACTACCCAGGTTTTGGCCTCAAGATACAATTAAAATGATCTTTACAGGCCAGTTACATCTTGTTCACTAATTCTGTGTTATGACATACAACCTTATCTACATTTGAAAAGGGGAGGAATGGAAACATCTTTCTTTTTTCCTAGCTCAGTGTAGAACTGCTACTGCCATGTTGGCAGTGGAAGGGAATGCTAAATCTGGAATTTACATCTCTGTCACAAAAGTCTGGTTACTCTGTAGTGAATCATTCAAAAAGTAAAACAGTTTGGGTAAATAGAGCTTACGTAAAAATACTTCCTTCTGAAGGAAGAGGAAGCAATCCTAAAAATGTGGTTCTTGAGAGCTTTCAATTAAGTATTCACAAATGCAGTGCCTGTTTTCACAGGACACAAACAGTTACTGCAGACACTACAGACTTTCCATGGTACCTGAAGTAATCTTACCTTTCCAAATATGGTGTGGTAGGAGGGTTGCATCTCCTTGAAAAAGATGTGTCATTCTCTTTCTCAGGAGAATTAATTGCTTGGGCTGTATTTTCTATCCCATCCTCCTTCTGTTCTCTTTCACATTTTCCTTTCTTCTTTGCCCGTTCTTTAGCCTTGTGCTTTTTATTCTTTTTTGGCAAGATCTCTTTTGGTTTTAAGTCTAAATCATCTTCTTTTTTGATAACTTCACTGCTTGTCTCTGCCTTCTTATTATCACTCTCTTCTTTTTGGTCATCATCTGGGCAGAGATCTTTGAAGGTTTCCTGAACTGGTTCTACAGATGAATTTGGTTCCTGGCTGATTTTCACTACCTCACTTAAATGAGCTTCTATCACAGTTCCCCCTAAAAATGCAACATTGAAGAAAGTACACCTGCAATTAGTTACAACTAAAGAGAATGTTTTTACAGAGATAACWTTTATTCTCATGTAGAGCTCTAAGATTTCAGGTAAGTGTGCATTGAAGTCTGAGCCACAACAATTTAAGTTGCTGATGATTTTAGCCACCTTTACAAATCGGTAACCTGAAAGCTCCGGCTAAGTACACATCCTGAGAAATCATTCTCTTCCTTTTCATGTGCAGCAGCTCTCAACAGGTATTTCAGCCAGTTTCTGAGTTCAGATACTTGTCAGGTTATGTTATATTGGAAAGAAATATGTATGGCTACTTTACTTCCAAAATTAGAATTTTTACAACCTTTAATTGACACTATGCCATAAACACAACCAGGCTTCTGGTAGTGAAGGAGTTTGAGTCAGAGGCACTGATGTTTAGCTCACAAGAGTATTTTTATTTACTCTTTGATTATCAGGTTAAAATAACTGGATGACACAGCTTTTATAAATTTTAATTAACAAGTCTGAAGACAAGAGCATCTCGAATAATTTTAGTAAGCCCACTCTTGAAAAGGATTTGCTTAGCCAAGATTGTTTTCAAAGACAATTGAGTATAAAATGATCATGGAAAATTTTCCATGAATTAAAATTTCATATTAGTATAAATAGTTTAAACACTTTTTGTTGGTTGTCAAATCAGACGTATAACTAAAACAGAGTATTCAGACTTACCATTGTCAGAGTTAGAAAGATCTTCAGTATTTTTGATTGTATCTACTAGTGTGTGTCGCAATTCCTCTCTGGGCTGAAAAAAAGTTGCACTGTTTTAGAAAAACAATTCCAAAATGAATTATCATCTCAGCTTATTTGATTGGTGTAATAGTTACAGGGAAAGTGAAGCAGGCCATATGATTTTCATATTACAAATCCTTTCTTTAATGCTGTTCAGTGTTAAGCCAGAACACAAGTGAATCTTGTATTTTCAGTATTTGGTGTGCTAAAGATGTATTTGATGCCCTGAAATCTTGCTGATATTAAAGCACAGAAATTGAGTCTACCTGTAGGTATAAAATTAAGTTCTGTTTTGGGTTTCTAGTGGCACTATGGTAATTTGTTGATCCTAAACCTTTCTTCTTCAAGTTAGTACCTACAGTGGCTACAGAGCAAACCAAATCCATTATTTTTATGGTCAGGTAGGTCATGTGGCTTTCCTCCTACTATAAAGGTATTTAATAAAATCAGAAACAGTTGTATTTTACAGGCCATACTTTCATGCCTTTCTTTTATAGTTAATCTCAAATTTTAAGAAAAGTTGCTTACCATTGCTCCTGCCAAAATGGCCTCCTCATAGACAGCAATAAGCTTTCCAAGTTGGCCCATCTGCTCAAGACGCATACAGCAGATCCAATATTTTGCAAGTTTTTTAACCCCAGGAATGCTGTGTATCAGATCCTCCAACATGGCACGTGCTTCCTCACCGTGATGTCCCTAAAGTCAACACAAAAGTAGAGATTTCAATGCACATTGAGGTGCTGTAGTTTTGTGCTCTTGAACTAGAAAGCAAAGGGTTTTTCCTTTGGCAGAATTGTTATTCACCTATTCTTCAAAATTAGAATTACTTATTCAGTATTGTAAGTAGAAGGGGGAAACAGATGTTCAGGCATCTTCAGAACTACTTRAAACAGACTTTTTCAGAAGTACAGACAAGTTTCTGCAAATGCAAACTTGTTTTAGGTTAATTCCTTCTATCTACTCTCATTACATTATTGTTCAATTACTATTATTACCATTATTGCCTATATTTATTCAGTATCTCAGTGAGTTAGTTAAGGTTAATTTCTTCAGCTGTTGGCAAAAGCTATGATATTGCTTAACTTGGGGAACAATTAGTCTCCTAAGCGTTGTCAGGACCTATACGATCAGAACTCATTAGGCAGGGGTCCCAGTACCTGTTCTGTTAAATGCAAGCATTCACTCAGAGTCTTGTTGACCTTTTCTGTATCAGCAGCAGAGAATTCTTGTTCTTCACTTTTAGACTGGGGTCCCAGAAGTGCATGTATAGGAGGTCGTCTCATCACTTTTCCTCTAGATGCCCTCCATTCATCCAGGCGAGCTCTGCATTTAGGAATATTTTTAGCTGAAGTGACAGATGTTTTATCAGTTTGTTTACATTGACTGACACTAATTAGGGTAAGTCATGCCAAGATACTTTCCAGGTAGTCTGAATCTTCTTTTAATCCCAAGGGGAATAAAGCTGCCTTTTAGATCTGCATGAAAATTTCAAAACTACATGTATTATTGTATGCTTTAGGTATCTACCAGGTKAAAGCACTTTAATCTCTTCCTTTCCAGCTGCAACAAGAGACTTAGGTTACAGACCCTTGTTTTCAAAAGAAGGTAAAAAAATGCTTCTAAATTATTCATGTGTTACTCTCCCCATCCCATCCCACTTCAAACCAGAAAACTAGAAACTAATATCATAAAGTGTGGAGAACAGCTCAAAACAACCCTATCGCACAATTTACAGAATCCGAAACTGATATGAAGTGTAATTCAGTTTTAATGTTTCATTTCAACCCCACCCCCTAGACCATCAATTTTTAGTTTATGTGACTTATTACAAGGACCTCTATATGAGAAATATTAAATAACTTTTAGACTGTGAATCATAGTCCCACCCATTGCTGTGCTGCACTCACCACACTGAAAAATGTCATTGACAACTTCTCTCCTTGAGTCTGTAGAGATGCTCCTGCCTATATACATCCTGCCTCAGTCATTTTTTTTTCAATCTGTGACATGCATGTGAAATTAATTTACAGGATAATCTGCCATCCTTAAGGCTGTCAAAACACTTAGACTAAAAAAACAGCTCCAGCAACATCTATTTTTTAACTGCACAGGAAAAGTTGTAAGCCTGGAAAGGTCCTGCAATTGAGTCCTGATTTCTCAGTTTAAGCCTTAAATTTTAGTCTGCTGTCCTTGGGCTTCAAGTTCAAACACCTATTTCTCTGTTTTTCAGAGTCTATACAGCAACAAATAGATCAAACTAGATATTCTTGGGAAAAAGGCCTGAATAACTTGCAAGAGTAAGCTACAACAGTAATTTAGTTACCTTCTCTCTTCTACTGACTCTTTTGGCAGAATAGATTTTCTCTTTTCATCCATTTTAGAATTGTGTCCTGATTTTGTACCAGGAGCAACAAAAGTTGATCTTGCTAGAGCTTCTTGTYGTGCATCTTCGCAAAAATCTGCGCATTTCTTCACACCGCGCACTTTGCGATCAGGATTGCTAGAAGGGGCCTTCAGTGGCTGTGGTTGCCTTCCACCAACCACTTTTGGGACTGTTACTTTCTTTGGTGCCACAGCAAATGTCAGCTGTTTCTTCAGACCAGACTGTGAGTTGGTAGCAGCTTTGTCAGATGGTTTGCTCTGAAATGGCGGGACACCATTTGATTTTACAGATTTAGTGTTGTTTGCGACTTTGACGGTCTTCAGAACTGCATTRCAGCTTTTCGTGGACAAAGAATTCGCTGCTTGTTTGGTGGCAGAAGGAAAAGCCTTCTTGTCTGGCAAAGAACTCTTTTCCCCTTCATCTTTTGCTGCTTTCCAGAAAGAATTTATCTTGGATTGGATAACTTTGCCACGATATCTGCCAAGAGCTGGTTTCTTTGGTACRCTGATACTTGCATTTTGTTTTTCTGCTGTCAAATGCCTCTCTTTRATTCTTTTGATTTCCAAGATGGCCTTGCTTAGTGATACATGCCGAGATTTTATATCAATTACTTTATTCTGTGGAGCTTGATTTTCAAGATTACAGTTTGTCCCTGCTATGTAACTTGTCAGTGGGACTGTAGAGGAGTTTAAAGTAACATTTGTTTCTGAGTTTACACTTGATTGGTCCCATGACTCTTTATTGGCATTCTCTTTATTTTCCTGAAATCAAAAGCAAATTCATGGAAATGTTAGATRTATGTTCATGCTGCATGTTACTTGTTTCCAAAGAGGCTTCCARTGATTCACAGGACTAAACGGCTTAACCGTAAATGCCAGTTTAAAGGCGCCTACAGAAGTAATRTGTAAATATTAAGTAGATTATTTGTCAACTATTACTACAGAAGTCGCATCAAAAATCAAATAAAAAATGTTTAAATTCTGCCTTGGAAGAGAAGAAAGAAATAAAACTCTTAAAGCAACTGCAGGCTTTAAACTGCCCAAATTACCTCCTTAGAAGGGTTATAAAGCAGAAACTTGCTTTAGGCTGTATATAGTCAAGAGCAGTATCTGTTTGCATACCTCATCACTTAATGGCAGCACCATTCCTCCTCCACTTTGTGTGAATAGTCTACTAACAGAAGGTAGTGAGTAAAGTAGTAATTAGGACACTAGGAGATGTCACCAGAAGAGAACTTTTCTTACTATGGAGATGTAGGATGCTGCAACTTGAGAATGGTTACATCAGTTTTACACAGCTTTACTGAAACTACCAGCTGTATGTTCTCAGCACAACTCCTTAGGAAAAGTGGAATCTAGTATTTTCCTCAAAAAAAGTTGCTYTACAGCAACTAATTCAGCACCATCCAAGCAGCAGCTTTTGAAAGCGTGAAATGTCCAAAGGCAAGAAAAAACCCATGTCAATGACACATGGAAGTCTGCAGGAGCAGACTTTAAGGAAGATGCTCCTGACCTGAAAGAAAACTCATTTCCTGGTCTGTCACTGAGGCTTAGTAGTTAGATTTGACAGACTAGAGTTTGAGTGTGAGGACTTATTTCAGGAAATTATGTTGCTTAACTCAACTTTAAATGATACAAGACAATTACACAGAAAAATATATGTACCTTCAGGAAAATTCTAAAAAAGCACTTGTTATCACTTCTGCAATTTTTCTCCTCAGCATTCAGTTTTGAAGCTAAGTTTTTTACTTTTCTCTTCAAATAACTCCACATCTCAAATCTTCTGAAACCCAAACGGTAAACCGCCTAACATGAACACAGCTCTCATGTCTGTTTTTTCCTCACCTTTCCCTGAGAACAGGTCTGGAGAAGAATCCCTATTTTGCTATTTCTAAGCAGCACAACCATWTGGATCTTAATTCCAGGAAAGTGACATGAAATGATACAGGGAACACATTCCCTTAAACTCTGGTTAGGTATTGGCATCTACTTCTGATTACCTTAGTTTTGCCAGCACTGAAAAAACATACACGCTCAACAGTTCATTTTGTTAATRGTTTGGCTTTCTTTCAAGTAACAAACTTCTTTACTGTGACAGAAGACCTTACTCAGATTTTAAATAACTTCTTCAAAGACTCAAAATATAACAAAAACCCCTCTGAGATTCTTGAGAAACATTGTTAAAATSTAAGTATTATTTCAGCAATAATGGTATTGTATCCTCTTTAACTCTCTCTCCCATTGGGCACAAGCTGAATATCAATATAACCCATTTCCTACTGTAATATGGCAGCTTTCCAAAAAGCATATAATAAGCAGCGACTAAATAAAGTTCTAACAAACCACACCTCTGCACYTGCAAACTTCTCATGCTCTGGAAGTCATACAACATAGATTTAAGGAATGTTGTAGCCATAGAAACAGAGTGCCATCAGTATTTAAGTATCAGTCAAAAACTTACCATTTCTGGCTTGGGAGATGTTGAGAGCTGTAACTTCTCTTGCAGCTTACTGGTAGTTGCTCTCCTAGTTCTGCTACTGCTTAAAAAAAAAAAGACATCTTAAATCATGCAACAAAGGGATGTATTTTTAGAGGATGTTCACATGTTTCAGTTGGTAGTCTGCAGAATATACTCGTACTGAAGCATTTCTGTTTAGCTTGCACTATTCCTCCAGCAAAAACAAATGGTTAAGTAATCACTGATCAGAACCCAGGCTGGAAAACATCCTTCTTACATCATAAAGAACTGTCTAACAGATTGGAATTTTCTGCAAGTCTAATTTCTCATGTTTAAGAATGAGTACCAATTTGTCTGGTCTGATGCATCTACTACAGAAGGTCAAGTTTCTACATGCTGCAGTTTAGATGRAAAGGGGAGTAGCACAAGAAGCTGAAGTTCAGCTACTGCAAYCATGAGAGCCCAGGCCATCTGAGACAAGTCTGAACAACGACACATAGTTCCTACCACACTGACAGGTTGCAAAACCTTCAGTCAGGCACCAGMGCTGGCATCAGACTACCCAGCAAGTTACAAAACCACCAAGAGCAGTATTGTCTCTTAGCAACTATGAAAATGTATTGACAACTCAGAAGAAAAAGATCTCAGTTTAAAGTTACAAATCCAAATTCTTCCTCAGGTGCTTTGTGATGTGTTATRTAAGAGACATGACATTACTGCATGTGACTGAAGATTAACATTCTAATTAGCAAGGGGTATCCTTGCATCAGAGGACCTAGAGAAGCCAGCTGAGATAAAAATGAAGGAACATCAGTGAATATGAACATAAGAGAATATAAGCCATAGCAGAAACACTACCTGATCGATGTCTGGTTTTCTGGAATGGGCACACCAGAAAAAGTCTTCTTTCTTGATAGATACTCCTCGACTTTCTGTCGTCTTTGTTCTAGCAAATTTTAAGACAGACAGACTTGTTACATTTTCAGCTAAGCTTTCTTAGTCAAGAAGAAAACACAGAAAAGCATCAAGACATTACGAAATATAGACACTATGGATTAAGAAAGCCTTAGTTTTCACATCTTAATGCCTTACACATTCTCACATTTCTTGAGAAAGGCAGTATTCAAAGTATGGTTGAATGTAACTTCATAGCTGCACAAAATTGGCTGGTTTGCTGTATTAAGCTAAAAGAAACACAATTTTGCAACATKAAGTCCGGCTTGCTATCTTCTGTATGCCTGTCCAGTATTTCACACTGTTGGTTCAGCAAGAACACTTTTCATTTGTGGCAGTAGCAAGAATAAAGCATCATGCATGTAAAAAGCATCATGCACATGAACCCAACTGACCATCTGTAAAATCATTTGCTTTTCTTCCACTGTCACTTGGACATCTGTGCAAATGTTAGACTACTGGGAGTGTTTATACCAGCATGAAGTGATCCTGTAAAGGCCCTAAGAACAGCTGTCGCTGTCCCTCCAGGGACGGCGACTCCATCTCCCGGGACAGTTCATTCCCATGCCTAATCACCCCTTCTGTCAAGAAACTCCTAATGACCAACCTAAACCTCCCCCGGCACAGCTTGAGACTGTCCTCTTGTYCTGAGTCACCGGGGAGAAGAGGCCGGTCCCCAGCTGGCTCCACCCTCCTTTCAGGCAGTTGTAGACAAGGATTAGGTTTCCCCTGAGCCTCCTTTTCTCCAAGCTAAACACCCCCAGCTCCCTCAGCCGCTCCTCCCAGGGCTGGTGCTCCAGAGCCTTCCCCAGCTCCCTGTCCTCTGGACAACGCTACAGAAGGGAGTGTCCATCTCCTGCTTCCGAAGGAACTACCACAGCTCGTACAGCAGCTCTGTCCCCTGCCAGGTGCCCCTACCAACGAGCTCGGCGTGCATCCCAGAGCTTCCCAGCACCTTCTGCTTCAAACACGGCTCTCACCGCCCTCGCACGAACAGCAAAGCCCCACCAAGGCGACTCCCCTGCTTCAACTTRCAAAAGCCGAACGGGTCAGAAAATAAATAAGCACAAGAGCGCCGGGGCTAGGGCGGCGCCGCACTTGCTGCTTTCAAGAGGATGCGCTTAACGCCAGCGCGTCCCGTTTGTCATGAGGGAAGGCTTCCAGCCCAGGACCTTACCTGGAGATGGGGATAGGATAGGATGGGATGGGGTGGGACCCGTACCGGCCCCAGCCCTGCCAAAGGAGGATGAAGTCTCGTACGCCCACCCGCAAGCTCTAGAACCACAACACCGAGCGCTGCCACCAAGGCCTGCCCGGTCTCCGACCTCGCCTAGAGCGCCTGCCCTGCCCTCCCACTGTCCGGAGGGACCGACCGGCTCCTCTGTCACACCGGCTCTCCCGCACCCGCCGCAGCCACGCACGAACCTACAACGGCGGCCGGTAACGCTCAGCCCCGCGCGGGAAAGGGAGCGAGCGGCCCCGCGGTGCCCGGGTGTCCCTGATCGCCGTCGGGTATCCCGGCCTTACCCCGGAATGCAGGCTCGGACCTGCGGCTGGCCGGGAGCTGCGGAGCCGCACGCGCCGCCATAGCCGCCGCCGCCGCGCAACGAGCGTTTGAATCGCCCGGCGCCGCCGCGATTGGCCCGGCCGCGGCTCTTGAACTGGCCAATGGCGGGCGGCGCCGCCCTCCAGCCGCTCCCCGAGGGAGAACATGGCGGCCGCTCCCCGCTCCGCCGCTAGAGGGCATGGATCAGCCGCACACGGTCCCTGCACGCCCAGCGGCCGCGGCCCGGTGCGGGAGGGGAAGAGCGGCCATGGACAGGTTCTCGTGGACCACCGGGCTGCTGGAGCTGGGAGAGACGCTGGTGATCCAGCAGCGCGGCGTGCGCCTTAGTGACGGCGAGGAGAAGGTGACGGGAGCTGGAGCCGYTCCGCGCGGGGCCTGGCGGCGCGGCCGGGGTGGGGAGGAGGGTAAAGGACGCGGCAGCGGGCCCTAGGCAAGGGGGGCGGCAGGGCTGTGGGTGCGGGCCGTGTTGGGCGAGGGACGCGATGCAAGGGATATGAAGGGCCTGGGCTGCAGGCGGAGCATCGRTCGGGGGTGTGGGAGGACGTTCTGCGCCAGGGTCTGGCAAGGTTTGTCTCTGTGGGGAGATTAGGGCGGAGTTGCAGGCTTCGAGGGGCTGTGCTGTTCGACAGCAGCTGAAGGTGAGCCAGCAGTGTGCCCAGGTAGCCAAGAAGGCCAGTGGCATCCTGGCCTGGATCAGCAATAGTGTGGTAAGCAGGACCAGGGCAAGGATTGTCCCCTCGTACTCAGCACTGGTGAGGCCGCGCCCCGAATCCTGTGTTCAGTTCCGGGTCCCTTAGCTCCGGACAGACATCGAGGTCTGGAGCGGAGCTGGGGAAGGGTCTGGAGCACAAGTCTTGGGAAGATCAGCTGAAGGGGCTGGGATTGTTTAGCCTGGAGAAGAGCAGGCTCTAGGGAGACTTTACTGCTCTCTGCAGCTGCCTGAAAGAAGGGTGGAGCCCGGTCGGGTCGGCCTCTTCTTCCAGGCAACAAGTGACAGGAAAAGAAGTAGCCTTAAGCTGTGCTGGGGGAAGTTTAGGTTGGCCATTAGGAAAAATTTMTTGACAGAAAGGGTTGTTAGACATTGGAATGGACTGCCCTGGGAGGTGGTGGAGTCACCATCCCTGGAATTGTTTAAGGAAAGACTGGACATGGTGCTCAAGGCCATGGTCTGGTTGACATGGGGATTTTTGGTCATAGGTTGGACCCAGTGATCTCAGAGGACTTTTCCAACTTAATTGATTCTGTAATTCTGTGAGAAAGGCCTTGGACAGTGTGTGTGACATGGGGTGAAGGTGGGGACCCCCCCACAGGGTGTGTGTAGGCAGTGTCACTGTGCTCGGGCTGTCACTCCTGTGCGGGGCTGAGCTTTGGTGTGGTACAGGGCATGACACACAATTCACACTTGAGCCATCCTGGGTGCTGACATACTCTCTCCTCTTTTCTGAGCTGTGCTGCTCATTGCTTCACTTCACTGCAGCACTAAATCTTGGTCTCTCCATTTYTCTACACCATGGTAATTGCATGCCCTCACAAAAAGCTGTGAACATGTGCCTCCGATTTTACAAGTCCTGAGATCTAATCTGCTAATGCAGGTTTTCCAGGTACTGTTTGCTGTCTGATAAGTAAAGAGCTTTTCAACAGCAGCACAGATAGAAGCAATATTTCTGTGTGACAGGATGGAAGATTTCAGACTGTGTGCAGCATCTTTTTATTAGGCTGCTTTGATTTTTTACATAACTTCTACCTTCTTTGTCAGCATACAGGGAATGTTCCTAAGCCAATAGCCCTGTTTAAAATACATTTAAGAACTTTAGTATACCTTGCAAAGTGTATGGGGGGAGGATCCCTCAGGATTTCCGGGGGGAAAGTTTATACACTTGAAAAAGGAAGTTTTTGTTTATCCATCAAATTCTTTTATACTRTTTTTCTCCATTGTTTCCTAAACTTCATGTATTTTGTTTTCTGGAAAAAAGGGAGTGTTCTCAAAATACTAGCTTGTTAAATCTGATTGCTCTGTTGTGGTAAGGTGTAATGTTTCCAAGACCAGTATTTATGTAACTTACTGKTTCAATGTGTTGTTAATCTGTTTTATTTTTCCTGCCCAGGTGAAATTCGATAGTGGAGTTTTACTGCTGAGCACACATAGACTGATCTGGAGGGATCAGAAGAATCATGTAAGTCCCAACCATTCAGGTGTACATTTCCTAAACAAGAAGTAGCATGCAATGAAAAGCCTGCACACGGAGAGGGGATTATTCCAGGCTTTGCATGTTTTGTTTTACAAGTATAGTCCACTTTTTGGCTCTCAGCAGAAAGAAGATTATGTAGTGTTCTTTCAGTCCTGCTTTAATAAAATAACCAGGCAGAGATCAGAAGGGATAGGAATGTATCCTATAAATTTTTCTTTTCTACTGCACAGAAATAAAGGAGAAAAGAGCCTGGTGTCATGCACTAAAAAACATTGATTTTGAAACTGAAGTTGAGTGTGTCAGGCAAATCTTAATAGGAAGTTCTCTCCTGTGCTCCTTGTCYAGGAAAGCCTTTTCTTTCTTGTTGGTTTCAAGTCCAAGTTCAAGCCCCACCATATATTGTGCTCCCACCATATAGTCCCGATAGGACCATGATTTGGTAACAGGATGTGTTTGRTGGTGGTGTTGTTTTGCATACATCTTGCCCTCCCAGCTGCCTGTTCCTGCCATGAACTGTCCCTTCAATCAGCCAGAACTTTTACTGTACTGCTGTGGACAGCTGGTCACAGGTTAAATGGCACTGCCAGAACTACAGTGTGGTAACTGCAGTAAAGCTGCTGAATGCTCTGTGTCATCAACCACAGCCTGGGAGTGCAGGCTGGAAGTGGGAGAAAGAGATCACAAACACATAAAGCATAGACTTTGACAATGGGCACCACTCCACAAATGCAATTGAAGGAGAAGTCTTTTTCAGACCAGGTTGGATTATGCTTGTTTTGGACACAATAATTGATAATTTTAACCCTGGAAGTCAAAGTTTAGATGGAACACATTYGGATGACAGCTTTTCAAAAGCAAATTGTATTCCACTGGGCTGTTGTGCATGGGCAGCTGAAGCACCTCTCACATTCAAAGGCTGATCCCTAGCAAATATCACATCCTTGCTTCAAAGTAGGGAGCTACTAAGAGCACTCTGAAGGCAATGTCACCAAGGACATTCCTTATTTGGCAGAGTCGTATGACTTTTTCTTTAGGGATTGTTTTCAGGAACTGTAGACTTATTTTTAATACACATTTTTTCAAAATGTTTAAAGAGCTGTTATCCATGGTACTGTTACACAAGTTAGGGCTTGATTGTCCAGACCCCRAGCTGCTCTGTATAAATTAACATGGGGCTTTCTTGCACAGCCATCACATTATAACATGAGATAAGGTGCTAAACTCTGTGTTTATCACTTTATATTTCTTAATCAGCATTGCTTTTTGAGACCTGAGCATGTACTGCAGCAGCCACTGTGTCTAATCTTCTCKCTTGGACTTTTTGCATGCTTGCAGTAACATTGGGCATTATGACTTCATCAAGTCTTAGWACTGAAATCCATGCTCTCCTTTCCAACAAAAAGATTACATTTGTCTCTTTTCCCTGATTTCTCCATCTGCTCCTAAGCCATGTGATTTCTTGTACTCTTCTAAGGTCATTAAATTTGTTAAATCAGCAGAGGAAAACCTTGGAGAAGAAAAATAATTTTATTTTAACTAATTTAACTCAGCAAAGATTCTGAAAAGCTCAGGCTTGATTAACAGAAGGGGCAGAAATGTGGCCTGGAGATGGGCAAAAATTACCCAGTTCTGGTTGGGAGATGTAATTAACTTTGTTAGTGGGGTAAATAAAGCTGATTAATTTTCAAGCTCTCAGTACTGAAACATGGGGAGCATGGTGCCCTTTTGTTGTCTTGGTAAGCTGTTGTTCATGCTCAGCTGTGGTTTAACATCAGACTTRGAAACCTTATCTAGCTCACCTAGGAAAAATTTGTAGAGAGAGTCCCTTTMTTATTGTGTCAGCAATGTATAATAATTAATGGGGTACATGTCATTAGGTTAACATGTCTTACAGAAACAGACAGTTGTGTCCTATAGCTGCTGTTCTTACATACCATCTGCAGTTAAACAGTGTTTAAAAAAACAACAACAAAAAAGGAATTCTGTAAAGTTTGTTACATTGCTAGATTTGTACAAATTTTTAAATTATAAAATCATGCATAATGTGAGCATGAGGCATTGGAAAACAAAATTCAAATAAACACACAGCATATTTAACACATTTTTGTTTTTGTGTCCCTTCCTGTAGCGTCTCTCATCAGGAAAGGGTGATTCTAAGTCCTCGTACTTAAAATTTGTTCATAGCTTTCTATCTTGAAACTAAACTAATMAGTGAGTTTGACAGTGCACATTCTATGTGTAGTTGAACTCTTTTTGTCATTTTCAAAACATTTTTTTAACAGAAGTATCATCTTGCCTATCTTTTAAAGTGTCCTGAAGTTTTTGACTATTTTACAAACATTAACTGTTTGTAATGGCTTTAGAAACTAGAGTCATAGAAGAGCCTAGATAGCTTGCATTAAGAGTTTTWAGAAAAGGAAGTGCAGCCCAGGTTTTTCCCCAATAAGAGATTTACTTATTAGTTGGAGTTCCTGCGTGTATACTTCCCTGCTCTCAAATTTAATGGGTATTTAATTACTCCATACAAAGAGGAACTCCATACAAAGAGTTTTGGTAGTAGGGCTTGAGAGGACCCTCTAACAGTGTCTATTGTAAACTGATGCTAGAAGTGGCAGGTRGAAGAGAGAAGTTCAGAGAGGGAATGCAGCCTGTGTTTCTGTGTGACTGTGTCACTCACCAAGGTGTTGTGTGGGGGACAGTGTTTCTCAAAGGATGTTCACCAAAACAAGACCAGGCRCCTTATTGGATATTTTGAATCATTCCCATAGCAATTTCTGTCTCAAATGCAAGTGGAAGGAGTTTAGCCTGGGATAGGTTAGTTTMCAATAGATGGATACAGCCTTGTTTCTTGCTCCGTGTTTTGTTTAAAGCATGGTCCAATAAATGTGTGATGAGATGCATCAACTGCTGGATTAAGCACTCCTTCACTGTAGGATGGATGGAAAAATTCCTATTGCATTCAGACAATGGTGTAGATTTTAAATATTCAGCATTTAAGAAGAATGGTGGGTTTGGATATTTTTTTAGCTCTCAAAGTAACATCAGTGCAAAAATGTCAAGAACCTGTGAGTATTGTACACCTGCAGAGATRAGGTGCAGTAGTGTGCAAATTTTAGTCTCTAAATTTTGACCTGAGATCTAAAGATTTTTTTAATCTCATAGTCTYTTCTATGAATCTAGCTTGAGGTTTTTAAAGTTGACACATTGACACTTAAGTTTGTCGAGGTTTTTTAATTAACTAGAACTCAGGTGTTTGGTTTGTTTTTTGATTTTTTTTTTTGTTACTTTTCTACATATATTTCACTGTAATACATTGTTTCTGTTGTTACCATCATATTTCACATAAAGTGCTTCAGGCAGTGCCTGTAGATATCCATATTGCATGTGAAATGGAGAAAGAGAACACTTGGGTTTAGAGAGTGAATAGAGAGGATATGGTTTAATTCACCCGTGTTTGTGGTGTTTGTTGCAGGAGTGCTGCGTTGCTGTACCTCTGTCTCAGATTGTATTTATTGAAGAGCAAGCAGCTGGGATAGGAAAGAGGTATGGCCATTCTCATTATCTTTTTTAGATAGATCCTTTCACATGCATGTTATGTGAGGTGCCCAATATTATAGATTAATTCATGTTAGGTTCCATTTGCAATCTTACCTTTCCATCCTGACAGTCAAAAGGACCACTGGGGTCAAATGTGCAAGAGTGTCATGACTGATGTGRTTTGTTAACTGTCATGTAATCACTACTTATGATTTTAGAGGTCTTTTCTGACATAAACAATTCAATGATGTTAAGTTTCTAAAGAGAGAAAAAATTTTGGCTGGAGAAATACATACACAGTTAACATCTGCTTGCAGCGTACAGTCAGATGGACAAGGTAATATGCTGTAGATATTCAGAAGAAATCAGTTTATTCATTAATGCTGGAGAAGTAAGTAAAGACCAGTACAAAGATTATCAGTAAAAWGAGATGGGAATGGAGGACTTGCAGTCATGATAGCAGTCTGTTAATTTTCCTAAAATCATGCTCTCCCAAGGTTTGTTTTGGTAGTACGTGTCCTTTTAGCCTGTTATTTTCATGTATGTTGGCTTTGAATGTTGGTTTTGGATAAGTTCACACACAGTGTCCACAAGTGACATATAGAAGTCAAATAGGTTACACATAATATTGACACCTTTTGTTTTCCTGTGTCAAAGTTAGCTTTGACAAAGAAAAACATATTTTGGCTTTTGACCTGCAATAACTAATGCCAAATTAAATTACAACTTTATAGCTAGTTTTTATCCTAATTAAAAGGCTTTTTGGAAATTATTGCTTGAATTTTTAAAATTTGTTATGTTCATTTCTAAAGGATTGATGGTAGGTAAAATTTTAMATGTTTTTTCTCTAGAGGCTGTTATAGTTTTTATGAAAGATCCACTTCATCAAAATATTTTAAATGTTGATGCATAAATATAAAGCATCCTTTGATGATCTTTAGCTCTTATGTGAGATAGTTAATAGAGATTTTGATGAAATGGTTAACTTTRATGCAGAAATATTTATTTAAATATTACAGAAATATCTTATCTTTCCTTTACCTTTTCCATAGTGCCAAAATAGTAGTTCATCTTCATCCTGCTTCTTCAAACAAAGAGCCTGGTCCATTCCAAAGCAGCAAATATTCCTACGTCAAGCTTTCTTTCAAAGAACATGGGCAGATTGAGGTAAGTTTGTACCATGGATGCCAAGCACAATCAGGTCTTTGGACATGCTTTATTCCTCTTGMTGTGTTAGTGATAATTTCCCATGATCTTTCCATGTTTACTTTTGAGGTGGAGCTTTTTCAATACATCCTTTTGGGAGACAAACACTATGAGCCTCCCATGTTCTGTACTTTCATTAAATACTGCAAATAGAGTTCCAGAAATGTCAAGAGGCATTACTAGCCTAGTCCTTATTTTAGGGTATTTAGTATAATCTTATACTTCCTTTGCTAATCTACTAAATTGACCACAGGATTTTCCAAAATGACACCTCTGAAATCTGTTAAATGTTTAACAGAGTAAAAGATATTTCTTTGTACCTAACCCTATATTGAACAGGAATCATACAACTTATTCCTAATTATCTGTCTAAATGTATTGCTGAACACCTTTTGTTGCSTCAGAACTTCTGTTCATTTTACACTGTATAATTTTTTTAACCTACACCAAATCTCAAAGGCTTTGAGCATTCTAAGAAAAATGTAATATATTCTTAAAAGAAAGCTCATTCTAAAAACCTAAGAAATTGCACTCTGTAAAGAAATTTCACGGTGGAAAGTCCTTATTTGAAGAGACTGAGAACTTTAACTGTACTGTGGAAAAAGCTGTACCCATTCACTGCAGAAAATAGGATTTGCAACTCAAATTAGTTAGAAATATCTTAAAAATGYATGTGCTTGATCAGACTCACTTTCATTTCTTGGTGAGCAGTTTTCAGATTATGATGATTGTAGGTTTATGTGTAGTATAAATGTGTGTKTTTCACAATCATAATCAGATTTCTTTTAATGTTGTGTCTGAAAATCAAACTTACTCTGCTTACTGGATGCCTAGCATATCAGTTAAACCCCAGCCTTTCTTTATGACTTCAGAATGCTTTTCTGTGAATCTGAACAATGAAAAGAGTGGAATAGATTTTCTTTCTGGATATTGGTCAGTGGGACACACTTAGTGTTAACTAATGCYGCCTTCTGGTATTAGCAATAAACAAATCGGTGTAATTGATCTCTGTAGTTGTTTTTATATTGTTGAAATAGCAGATCAATAGCAATTGGATTGCTCAGCTTTCCTTCCTTTAAAAACATGCCTTTGAGTATACCTCAACATTTAACATGGCTTGGGACATTTTGAATATCTGAAGAAATATTTTACAGTGGAAGTACTTAGTGACTGCATGGCTCCTCTTCTAATGTGAATGCTTTCGAAGGCTGGACATTAAGAATTTCCATATAGTGAGTTGTGTAGGTGTTACCATGTTTTGTCTCCATACATTGTGAAGTTTATTTCATCACCAAGATGCTAAAAATACACAGAGGTACTGTGCACAGTTCATCAAATGTCTGTTGTCACTGTTTAATGTTTGCAGTTCTACAGGCGATTATCAGAAGAAATCACACAAAGGAGATGGGAGAGYATGCCCACTGGTCAGGCCATGCAAGTTAACAAGGATTCACAGGTATGTGCAGAGCTTCTGAGTAGGATCTGTGTGTAATCTCTTACTGCCACTTCTTGCCACCCCTATATAACACATCCAGCATGTGACTCTAACCAACATCATGGGCATGTGCRGGAATTCAGCTTTAGTTTGCCTGTTTTTTCATTGGCATAAATTAGTTTCTCCTTTGCATTTTTCACCTGATAGAACACAGTAGTCTCTCTTTCTTGAGTATGGTTAGATAATGAGCTCCTTTTTTTGTTTATTTTAGTTAGACACAAACACACGTAATTGTGAAAATACAATATTTATTTGGATATTCTTTTATTCAGCATGTGAGGTCCAATGAAGCTTGAAACTTTTTTGTCTTTATTATGATTCCTGGTTTATTTTTTTGTGGCTGGAAGTCAAATATATAACATGTGACTTTTGTATAACTCTTTGAAACTGATATATGTTTGATTTAAATGGGTATTCTAAATGGACATTTGTTAGGGAGAATGTCATATGTTAGATAACATTTTCTGCCTACATACTTCTAAGTTATTAACTCTGATAAACGTGTAGGTGTTGTTTCTATATATTGTTTCTATATATTAATGTTCTGAATATATGAATATATAGTATTGTATGARTGAAATAGGATGATTTAAAGATTGTTCAGTATGAAATGATGTGTGTCCCCTGTGGTAAATGTAGCATCTGTAGGAACAGCTGCATTTGGAGTAACGCATGAAGAATCTAATCAAAATGCCTTGCCTCTGCTTAAGTCAGAGCAGCTCTTTAACACCAGTGCTAAGCTTTGAAGTCAGAGGTGAGAGGCCTGGCACTGCTGCCACTTAGGTACCAACCTTTCTAGAGCACATTTGGCATCTGGTAAAAGTTTCACCATCACCCACGTTCTAATACCTCTGAGGAAGGTAAATTAGACTGTACTTAGCGTTGTGTTTCTATGTTTCTGTTTCTTCTGGCTGGATTTCTTGAAGTAACAGATTCAGGCATTTCCACAGCTCTAGTATGGATGTTCACATGGACTTGAGAGGCTAGAATTGAGATGAGCTGGAATACTTAGTCTGGATATTAAGCCATATTAATAGCTTCAAATATACTATCAATATCATTACTTGTCTAGTACAGCAAATTCATACATGGTTCACATTTCTTTTTTTAACAATGGTTTGAAAATTACTGTCCAGAAATGCATGAAATATTGTATAAATGATATCTACTGTTTGGGGGAATATTTCCGGTCCTCTAATTTTCACAGTGAGGCAAATGAGAAAACTTGGCATTTCCTATTTTGACTTTTTGACTCTTTCCTTGTTTATTTATTTTTTTTTAGGCAGGAAGAGTAAGGGCTGTAGGAATTGTAGGTATTGAAAGGAAATTAGAAGAAAAAAGAAAAGAGACTGACAAAAACATTTCCGAGGTAGGTACTTTTGAAGTATCAAGGTCGTCAGCCACCTGTCTAAACTATTTACATTCATTCACACTTTTTTTTAGGGGCAGCTGAGACTATTTACTGTTTTTGTTGAGAAGTCTGAATTGATTAAGAGTGTACAGTGTACAGTTATTTATTTCATTAAACTTGCTTACCAATATATGTAAAGGTACTTCATTTTAACAATTCCTTTCGAGAAGATTGTTCTTTGAAACCAACAGTGTGTATTTATTAAACTTATTTTGGTTTCAATTAAAAATTTAATATATATTAAGCAGAACATGCTGATCCAAGTGTCTGCACATAACTGTGATGAAGCTAGATTTTCCTCTAATAGTCAGGTTTTTAGATGTTACATTTAGGCTTATAATTACAGTAAAATGATTTGCAGTCCAGSCATCGACCAGATATTATAAGTACTTTGCAAAATACCTGCCCTAGATGGAGACCATTCTTTTCCATAGAACCAGCACAGTAGCTGAATTCCAGATATCAATACTAATGGACAGCGGAGGTGTTCTATTTCTTCATATATACCTGAGAGCAATACCTTCAAAAAYAGTCTGATTCTGTCTTGGTAGTTGAGATTGATACAAAAGTATTCATAAACTACATGCAGCAGATTTGTTCTTGTGGCAAAGCTTTATGGGATTCAGTGTGCCGCAAGAAAAAGGCATTCCCTACTCAAATACTTAAGAAAATTTAAGTGCCTTTGCAGGCCACGTGCTGTTTCAGATACTGGGAGCATTAACTTTCTTGGTTTCTGTCTGTGAGGAATGTACTGAATGAAGTTTTGTGTGTAGTTCAAAAGGTATTGTGGTTACATGCGTGGGTTTATAGTTCAAAAGGCRTTGTCTGCATATTTTTTTTCCTTTAGTAGCTTTGTCAGAGAGTAAAAGAAATCCATTTATACATGTTGTGTGAGCAGAGGAAAATCATGACTTGTAAAATCCTGCCTTCCTCCAGCTTTAAATGTTATAAATGACTTAATTTAAAAAATGGTGCCCTGGCTTCCAGGAAAAGGCTTCCTGCATCTGCTGTTCAGTGCTGATAAGAATCCAGTTCTTTAGCCTTTTGTTTATCTGAGGAAGTTCCTGTTAGGTGTGTGCACATTCCCCTTTGTTTCCAGGCCTGCCCTGGGTGAGTCAGGCAGAGGAGGAGTTAGACACAGCACACTGTTTATTTAGCTAAATCAGGGGTTCTTTTGATGAGTGTTGCTCTCATGCAAGTATAGAGATTAGAAATAAGCTGGGAAAAGCCCTGTTAGAAAACTTATTGTTGATATCATATACARGTAGAGTAGCAGGACTTTGATTTACACTAGAGATTGGGAAATCTATTGTAAATAATTCATTTTGSCAGATTAGGGAGTAAGAAGTATTCCAAAAAGAAGCTTTTGTTTTCTTTGTGTTAAATTATTGTTATACAGTGACATATTTTCTTTTCTCCCTGTGGACCACCTAATTTTGGATGTCTAACTCAGATGCCAAGTGTTAGGGGGCTAAACTTGTCCAGTCAGTGGAGAAACACTGGCACTATCAGGAAGTAAAAAGCAAACCCTGTCTCTTTGTAGAGGCATCTCCTTTTGTTCTTTGCACGTTGAATCTCTTACCAATAAGCTTTTACATAAGGCACCTAAAAATATATGGGAACAACAGGGTCTTCCTGCAAAAGCACTGCTGAAGTGTGTCTTTCTAGTGGGGGATTAGTCAGAGTAAGGCAGAAATGACATAGAGGCAGTGGCTAGAAGCTGTAGGTAAGATGTCTCTCTGGCCATTTGACAGTGTAGCTGAACCTTCTTTACTTGTGGCTGGAGGGCTTCAGTGCTGCTGTCAGGCAAACTTTAGATGAAGAGGTTCAGGAATTTTTCTCATACCAAAAAAAGGTTGTTTGAAAAGGTTGATCATCTGGGCAGGTTGTCATGTGTTTGAGAGTAGTGAGGAGGCTGAATGAATGTGTGCTGATGAGGGCGGGAGAAAAGAGAGTTGCTTTTTAATATAGTTRCATTAATGGAGTTGCTAGCTCTCTTTTTTTCTAACATTACTTTTTTAATGCTAGTTTATAATTACTAAACGTTTAGAATTTCAGTATAATTTCAGTATACCTTCAGCTGTTTTTAAAGTATCATTTATTTAAGCCTAAAAACCCTTTGTGGGTTGTTATAGAGTTGTTGTATTTGAGACCACAGCATTTTAATGGAGTACTTAAATGACAAGATGTTGCCACACATTTCAGAGGTTTTGTCCCTCARATATCCTCTTCCTTGCTCATTTGAAATGAATGTTTCTTACTAATTACGTACCAATCCCTGATTAAAGTTGTCTTGTCAGGAGGAGTACCGTCTGTAGCTTTACAGCTGTCTTGCAGCTGGCCAGAAACAACAGATCTCCTAGAGAGAGAGTTAGTTGTTGGAATAAAACTTACCATCACCACTCAGAAACCTTCCTCCACCTTACAGGGAACATAATAAATTTGGAGAGTTTAATCTTTTCTTGGACTCAGTATCTCCTTGTCCCTTCCTATCACATGGACATCATAAATCATACTGAAATTCTGTTCATATACTGGAAAAGTATGTGATTGATTGAGTCTCTTCTTCGTTCTTTGTTGTTTATTTTAATTATAAGACATGCTGTCAAACAGTTGTATCAACAAATAAGGTATGGTATCCCATATTGTAACACACTCATCTAAAGGGGGAGCAGCTCTTATGAATAGCTTGGGTGGGTGGACAAAGGCATCTCCCTGTGTCCATAAAACTGAATGCTGTAATTATACTGATCTGCATTGTCTACTTTTCATTTCAGGCTTTTGAGGACCTTAGCAAGCTAATGGAGAAGGTATGGATGAATGGCATGTGTCACTTGGCCAAGTAGACTTAGGCTTGTTTTCTTGGTTTTAAGCATACTTTTTTTCCTCTTGTGCTGGAAGTTAACTTATCTGTGTATGTTTCTTGATAGGCTAAGGAAATGGTGGAATTATCCAAGTCAATAGCCAACAAGATTAAAGAAAAACAAGGTGACATCACTGAGGATGAGGTAAATTAATTTAGTTTTTAAATTCTACAAAAATGTTCCTATGTAAAGCAAAAAGCTCTCTGTTTAATAATGTAGTGTTAATAAAAACCCTTACTGGTTGGTTTTGTTGTGTTTAGTCCCTTATACTTGGTGTTGTATTTAGTCCCTTATACTTGCTTAGTGTTAATTTTTCTTTTAACCCTTTTTAAAAGCAATGATTTAGCTGCTTTTGTATAAATTTTTCTCTTTCTTTACCTATGCTGGTCAAAATAAATGGTACAAAGTTTTGCCTTCTCTTTGCCTAGTAATTAACTTTACTGGTAATAAACTGAGGGATTTGTTCACCAAAACATTGTTATAGTAATAAAATCAAAGATTTTTAAAAACCAGAATCACTTTTTAGCTGCTGTACTTTTAAATTTATTTGTTTGTTTGCTTRTTCAGACCATTAGGTTCAAGTCCTACCTACTGAGTATGGGTATAGCTAATCCAGTTACGAGGGAAACGTATGGATCTGGTACACAGTACCACATGCAGCTGGCAAAGCAACTGGCTGGAATCCTGCAGGCACCCTTAGAGGTAATGCACCACATCTTGCACCAGCATTTTCCATGTGTTGCTGAATTTTGATCCAAGTGTGTTTTAGCTGTAATAGTCTGCCTCTTTTTAAAGTAGATTTAGCAGCACAGCCTCCTATTCAATGTTAATGGGAGGAATATATTTTGCCTTTTTGAATAAAAAAGTTCAGTACAAACTTTTCTTTGGACTAATGGCATCAACTTCTGATTTGCAAAATGTTGATGAGATTTAGAAAATTATTCAAGTGGTCTTTCTTGTGTTTGAACAGCTCTGTATTCATCCCTTGCTGCAGAATATTTCATTTTTTTAAGAAAGAGTGAAATGACACTGACTGAAAATAGAAGTAATGAATCTTTTTTTAAATTGCTTAAAATTTATATATTTTGCAAATATAGGACAGAATTATTAAGTAGATTACCAGCCCATAGTARTATATCCTGTTTTAACTTATGTTAAGATATTATAGATTACAGGTTTCTCAACAAACAGTTGAATTTTGTATTGCAACTTATAAGGCTATATTCGTCCTAAAAAGCATAAATACTACAGTATTTTTGTGAAAGGTATGTGCTACCTACTGTGATCAGAACGGAAAACTGAGTTTTTCTGAAAAGTAAAAACAGTGAATTGATTGATAGATTTAATATATTGAAATTCCTTGTTCCTATGATTTATTCTCTTGTTTAAAATCAAAGTAATTCACAGTCCTTGGGTGTAGTGTCACTATTTTGCATTTTAAAATGATTAGTGAAAGGTACAATTTGCCTCTTTAATTTTTTCCCATTAGGGCCCATCATTTAGCCCCTCTGTCTCACCTGTTTAATCAGCCATCTGCAGGTAGAGATTATGAGATTCCTGGGCTGTTTCTCTCACCAGTCTTGTGCTCGTTAACACAGGAGCGAGGGGGGATCATGTCTCTGACGGAAGTGTACTGCCTGGTGAATCGTGCTCGAGGGCTAGAGGTGAGACACTGCTCTGGGTCACAGTGTTGAAACAGGATTTCAGTCATTAGGACATTAAAGAGTAAAAATGTTCCTTACCAATTGCTCATTCTGCTTGTCTGCAACACAATGAGATCAGCTCTTTATTAAAATTAGAGGGGTTTTACCTCTCTCCTTCTCATTTTTCCTTATAATACTTATGTGTCCTTTACAAGTAGTAATAATGTATGCTGCTTTTTATGATACCATGTAAAAGGGAAAATCCATATTTAGCTGGAAACAAAACTTAAAGGTCAGAGACTACTAAAGAATGGTGAATGTTCTGGGAATTTTTTTAACAAAGTACAGCAATTCTTTCTGTAAACAAGGCAAGGAAGATTATTATAGAATACATAGTAAGAAAACAGAAAGGAACATAGAAGCCAAGAGAATAGACTGCACGATAGAAAGGAAAAAGAATCAACAATAAGTGTAGCCTGGTGTATTTTATGGCTTCAGCTACTAAAACTTTGTTTGTTTTGATGTTATACTATACACCTGAAATGCAAGCTGTGAATTAATATGTTTTACTATTTTAATAGTTGCTGTCACCAGAAGATTTAGTRACTGCCTGTAAAATGCTGGAATCACTGAAATTACCACTAAGGTAAGAGCTTTACGGATTTATTCATAAAGCTTGGCATTCACAGCTCACACCATGATGATTTAATTTTTACTTGAAGTAGAATTTTTTTGTGGTTGTTGTGGGTATTTTAACAAAATCATTATTTGCTCAAAGGATGCTGCTGTATGGACCACCATCCACTCTACAGTAAACCATTAATTTTTAGCTAGGAAGATGTTATTTTTTCAATTAGAATTTTTTCAGACTGGAAAAAGGTTTAACCAAGACCAGACATTTGCCCTGTTCTTTTCTGTCTCTTCAGATTTTGAATATGCTGTTAAGCTTAAGTTCATCTTAGAGAGCTTGCTTGGGTTTGGGGAGATTTTTTCCCCTTTTTTAAAGTGGTTGTAGGTGTGGATGCATTAGAAATGTGACCGTAAGTAATGTGCACAAGGTTTTTAGTTACTTTGTCTCTCTTTTTTGATTTTAGGCTTCGGATATTTGATAGTGGTGTGATGGTGATTGAACTCCAGTCTCATAAYGAAGAGGAAATGGTAGCTGCTGCTTTAGAGACAGTAAGTGTACTTCATTTCCTTCAGTGTTCTGACCATGCTAGGGAAATTTAAACACATTAGGTAAAAAACTTGAGGTATGGGATTTCCTCTTGAGGTTTCAAAATACAAAGCATTCCACTTTGTATCTTCTAAAAGAAATATTTAAATAGCACTTCTCAACTTCAAAGTTCTGTGCAGGCAATAATCTTARTCATTACTTTCTCTTTAAGGAATAAATCACTTTTCTATCTCTTTTCAAACTTCATTAACCTTCAGCCTTCCTCCAGATATTTTCCACTGTARACTGAAATTCATGGCATTTATTGAGCACCTAATTTAACAGAAGTGGATTTCAGACACTACTGCTTGAAGGCAGTGGAAACAGCTCTTAAATGTTGATATAGGTAGCTGTTTGGTTTGGGGTTATTTCATAGAGCAGTACCTTGTATGGGTACCGAGTTTGCTGCTATGAAGAGCACTCAGTGGGAGAGTAGTGTGTATAGAATTAAGCCAGCTTCATCAGGGAAAATAATAGTATGAATTGCTCAGTGTCATAAACCTTTGTGGTCGTGCTGCCTCTGGACACTTTACAGTCCTGTTACCCCATAATTTGTTACATTTTTCCATGTCTTTCTGAGTGGAATGTAATTTTTTTATTTTCATACATTTGAGAAAAGGCTGATCCAGCGTATCCAAARTTAAACATCAAAGTCAAAGAGGGGGCAGTTGAGAAAAAGTACAACTATCACAGACACCTCTCACTTGACACAAGGTAGACTGCTCAGTGTGTTTTGCATGATTGTCACCATAAAGCTTTTGCTCATCAGAAAGACTTYTAGATAAGAGAAATAGATAAGAGAAATGTTTACAGTGATTTAAAATACTCCATTCTAAATCATCAATATTAAAATGCTTAAATTTTTCAGTATACATTAATATTTTCAGTTTATTTTCTTAAATGTGTAGAAAAATACTAAGACCATTTTAGGGCTTTTTTCTGATTATTTTTGGTTTCTAATGATTTTTTTTTGTCTTCAGTAAGAGTGCTTGTGTCTTTGAAAAAAAAGGAAAAACCTTTCTTGATAACAAAGGAAGTCAACTGCAAAAAGTAGCAGATAGTGGATTTATTACCAAGGTGCCTTTTTTCTGTTATTTTCATAACATGAAACTTTGGCTCCATAGAAGAATGGAAGGGAGAGGCTTCAACTGAGGAAGAGTAGCTTGTGTGGAAGAGGAAAATGAGATCAGACTTGTGGCCAAAAGCACCCATRCTTTATTGTTACTTCACATTATGCATTGAGTTCTGAGAAGTGAAAGGAAGCCATAGCGTTTCAGGCAGGAGAGAGATGTGGTTTTGAATGGCTGGTGAAGACAGGAAATGACAGGGACATCAAAGGAATCCAGCATCACCCTTGATGAGTGTAGTGGTTTGGGGAGGAAAGAAAATTAATCACCAATTGTATAGCTGACGTCCATTGCTCAGATTTGATCTCTTAGCCTCTGAAAATCTCATGTTAGGACTGATTTAATCTGAGTTTCTGTAAAAGGACTACTGCYGAGAATGATGCAAAATAGACCCCTCCCCACCCAGTTATGTGGGAAGCAGGAAATGGCAACTACATCCAGATTTACAACTTTGCTGGAATCTAAAGCAATGGAGAAATGGAAGGATAATTAATTTTTAGGAAATAAAACATGTTTATCTGGGAAATTCAAGGCAATAATAAGTCTAGACTTTATATGTAGTATTTATATGGTATTTTGAACATCCACATGTCCAACATGTGTGAGAAGGCTTCATTTTATCAAGTAGCATGGTTGAGACAAAAGGGCCAAAGTTTTGAGTCCCAAGAGYGAACCTGTCTTTTGTGTCAGCTGAATGTGATGGTGGCTTTTAGTTACTCTTCTAGTATGTCATAATGTCATGTGAAGTACTAAGGTTTGGGGATTTTCCTGTAGGCAGTGGGTGTATTTTAAATGCCATAAAACTCAAATTCTTCTCTTCCACCTGAGATTATGTATTTCTACATTGATGACCTGCCCTGAACAGGTCTTTTATTTCCCTGTCTAGGCTTCAGTGCTCGCAGAAGCACTTAGAATAGTTCTGCTGTGGAAATACTGATGGAGACTGTATTCTGCTGTTTGAGCTATTCTAATTTTTCAGTTCATTTGATTCCAAGGCATCTTTTAAAAGAAATTACAAAGGAATGAGTACCATATGATCTTTTTACAGATTTCTCTCTTTTCTCTCTTGCTTTTTTATACTTAGCAATTTTCCCTGGACACTGAAGAGATKAATTAATTTTTAAGGGAAAATACTCATAATTAGTTATAATTTTAAAAARGCAAACAAATTAATTCTCTTCTCAAGGGATTTGCTACCAATTTATCACTTCACAAGGCTGGACCTGATTCAGTAGCTGAAAGAACTTTGTTGTTCTTCTAATGCCATGGTTTGTTTAGTTGTGTATTTGTTTTTTGATAGGTAACTGAAAAGGGTTCTCTCACAGCTGATGAGTTTGCTAAGCTGGTGGGGATGTCTGTTCTCTTAGCCAAAGAAAGGTAAGTAATAATTGTTTTGTTTAATTCTTTAGTTATCATGTTGTCCTCAAGTAATACAGGACATCTTCTTTTGCTTTCTCTAGGCTGCTTCTTGCTGAAAAGATGGGCCACCTTTGCAGAGATGATTCAGTGGAAGGCTTGAGATTCTACCCAAATTTATTTCTGACACGAAGCTAATAGCATTTGTGTACAATTTGTTATGTAATAATTCAACAACAGAGCAGAATCCTTCCAAGAACTGACTTTAAAATTCTTATTTCGTTAGTCAACTGCAAGAGACATGAACATTGCAATGCTTTTACAGTTCTCAGGTATTTCAAGTGCTGAATCGTCTTACATGGAACTGAAAGGAAGTAGAAATCACAAAGTCAGAAGCATGTCTATTGTTTCAAGACAACTCACTCATTTTTCAAGTTTTATTTGATGTGCTGTGTAGTTTCTCATTTCAAGAGAAGATTCCACACCAGTGAAAGWGGAGAGAGTATCGCTGTAGAGTGCTGTGAGGGTCAGCACCCAGAAGCCAGGTTACTGCATACACCAATTCCAGTTTGCTTATGTCTGGAGCAACAAAGCATATTCCTGCTACACACCAAAGCAGACAGATGTATCCACAGTGATAAGAAACAGGACTCTGGTGTGTACTGAGATATAAGGAACAAACTAGTGTAGAATAATCCCTTCTCCCAGAAGTGATTAACAGTTTTCTAAGGGAGGATCTTGGGGATCTAGAATTTGAGACAGAAAGAACCTGCTGCAAGAGAGATTATTGTATATTAGGCGAAGCTAGAAATTACTGTGTTTACTTTGTCGTGTCTTACACTAATATCTCAGATAGAAGCATTGTTAGGCCAGACTTCCTCCCTTCTCATTCCTTGCCATCTTCCTTCCTGTCCATTTGTGTTGCACTTTGGGTGCCCCTTCTCTGTCCTTTCTGTAGCAGAGTGGAGCAGCCTCCTGTCACTTTACCAGACTCTGTGCTTTAATGTGCTTGTGTTTTATCTTGTACTTCTAACAAAAGATCGTTTGTTTGTTTCATCAGCCTATTACATGTTTTGGGGAAACAGTTMATTTGCTTACCTCTCATATGTGAAAATTAATATGCTTTCTGTATTGAAGGGAGGAAGAAGACTATCACCCTGTGTTTAATAATCACAAGGTATCATTGTTTGGTATTCTTCACCCTGTGTTCACACTGAATGCAATATAATAGCCTCGGTTTTCATAACTCCAGTGGAGTTGCTACACTACTTGAAGATCTGTCATGATAAAAACAGTTAAGTGGATGTTTATGATCCACATTACCTGAATTTTTGGCATTTTGAAGTGACGATTTTTAATAAATAAAGTTAATTTAAGGTATGGGCAAGGACATCATGCAGGCAACAACACTGTGGTTGTGATGACCAGATCAATATTACAAGAAAGGACACAAAGGCTTTTAATATGAGCCTGAAGATATTTTCAGAACTATTTCAGTGTTACCACAGCATGAGCTAAGACATGAGTTAAGAGCCTGCCAATAGTTCAGTGCAGAGATTCCTACAGTGATCACGCCTGTGGCTTGTAGGATGTCCTTTATATTCAGGGGATTAGTAAGAGGATCCATCCTCTTACTCTTGTCACAAGCAAACTTTCATGCAGTGCTTTCTTTAAGGCAGCTTTCCTCTGCTCTACGAGGGTGCTAAAACTTCTCTCTTTGACATGGCTGAAGGAACCAGTTCCACACTATTTTTACAGTGTTAGTCACCTGGCGTCATCTCTTCAGGAGCCTTACAGCTTGCTGCTTTCCTTTATCCTCCCCACAACTCAAAGGAGAGATCCATGCCAAGTACTCTGAGCACCACATATCTAAAGAGGGACTGAAAAGTGAGAAATTTGGAAGCAAAAAGCTATTTTGTGACAACTGTCTCTTTTGCTCAATAAAAGCCTGTCGTGGAAGGCCAGTGGTTTGTGGGCCTGAACCTCTCCCCACAAGGGGGCACGTCGTGTGCAGGAAGAACAAAACCTGAGAGGAAATGCCTARTGTAAACTGCCAGCCTCTTCCTCCAACCCTGAGTGTTTCATTATCTTACTTAAGCAATAATAATACAGCCTATTTAGAATAATGGTACCTTCTCAAGCTTTTCTTTTCCAAGATTTTTCCTTGACTTTGTTTTTCTTCCAGACAAAAAGGCTAGAGGGGAAATCGTATTGCTGGTTTAGAATTTAAGCAGACACATGAGAAAATGGCTACTAGGAAGTAAGAAAAATTAAAACATTTTCTTAAAKTGATTGTTCTGTTGAGTTTTTTTCCTTCTGAATGTTTTAAATGCTTTAAAATGCTTTGCACATTAAAATCTTGTGGTTCCACAGGGCAGGTTTTTGAAGCACATCCTATTTTTACTGTCTCACTTTGTAACTAAAAGGGTACAATATAGTCTTGATTTAAAGGGCAGAATTAAATGTAATTAGAAGGCCTTGCTTGTGTTGCTGAGTAGCCTGTTACCCATCCSAGCCAGAACAGTCAAACTGTAGGTGTCTACACAAGCACTGCTTTCATGAGATCATATTAGTCTAATACAGAAGGTACATATATGAACCTTTCCTGTTTTGATTATTCCTAGGATATTTATATCACAATATATGACCATTTTGCCAGGGCTGCCTACACAAATAGTACTTGTCTTTTTATGGAGCAGTCTTAAATGATGATTGTTTTTCATTTGAAAACATGGGCCTTTTTATACCTCAGACAGGAAAACACTCCTCAGGAATCTGTACATCTTTTCCGTTTCTCCTTTGCCTTTGTTTTCAGGAAAATTACATACAGCCATTGGAAACATAGATCTAATCTAGACCATATTTCTGGTCCAGATGCAAATTTTTTTTCTTCTGAAAAGTATATGGATGTGCATTTGGAAGTCCTCAGAAATGTATCTTTCATAATCATTTATGGGTGCATATTGATTAGCTAAAGGCTTTGATGCTCAGTTCTTCTAACAGGACTTCCATGGTTTGTCCAAAGAGCCTGACTGTGCTTCTAAAATTAGTGCAAGTATTGTCCCTGAATTCATGAGTGCAGTAATGGGAGACAGTAGGAGCCTGTTGCCAGCAGCAGAGGTTCCTGCTTCCTGAAGCCTGGGAGATACTCATTTGCAACTGGACCAGTCTTTGAGAATATTTCCTGAAAAGGCAGTTCAAAATTATTTGTGGATTTGATAAGAAATCATTGTTTTCTCCAGCAGGAACTCCCTCACCAATGTATTTTCTGTTGAGTTCGATTGACAAATCTGACAGTTACGTTCCTTCTCCTATTCTAGCAGTTCCCATTTCATCCTAACTCTCAGCCCTTCAGGCATTCATGTGAAGTGCAAGACCCTGTAGTTCCAAGTCACCTGCTGGGAAGACTTCAACTAACATTTTRTTCTCCAAAGAATGAGCTACACGTATTCACACTGAGAGAATATTCTAGGCACGTCTCTTGGCAACATTTGTCTGTATTTTAAAGATCTATTTAAATTCTTTTATTGGAGCAGAAGTCCAAGTATCTGTCCTCCCAGACACCTCCCAGGTAGTTGTTCTGTCCAGCAGGCTTGAGAGTAATTTTTCTTTGTGGTTTAGAATTAGGATATTATTAAATACAAAAAAAAAACAACAAAACAAACCAAAAACACACATCAAAACAGAAATTCCAGGAGTGACAGAGACATCTTAATTTTCAGAAAACCCCACAGCCTACTAGTTAGCACACGCTCATGGAGAGGCAGGCCTGACAGAAACTGCACTACTTCATATCCCTRCTACACACCAAAGACCAGACAGGATCTGGGGTGTCCTGCTTTCCCACTGGATACTGAATGCTGTGACTTCAAGTTTTCTAGTGATGAAAGAGCGCATTAAACCTTGCTCTGCCATGCTCACAGCAGAGATGGACAGCAGCTTCAAGGTAAAAGGGGCTGGTACTGATGGAATAGTCGATGTGAATCTAGTCTTGCTCTGAGCACAAGGCTCAGACTAGACTTTTTGCACTGAAATACAATTCCAAGTATTTTACATACTTGTATTATCATCAGTATGATCTCCAGAAGTTGCAAAGGTGGGGACTGTTCTAACCTAAAGGCTGTTTCACTGTATGTTTCAAGCCAAAGGTCAAATCAGTCCTCCTGTGTCACTTGCTTCACACATGCAGAGCACTTCAGAAACTAACAGACAGGAGTTTCTATTTTCTTTTAACAAAAAAAAACAAAAAGGTAGGAAGATACATTCTGTGTGAAGCACTCTCTTTTTACAAAGAACAAAAAAAGCCAGCACAGTTCTACAGAATACGTTTGTGTCTGTTGCTGGTATGGTGTTTTTACTGTGGCTGTGTAGTAACTCATATCATGTAGGTAGAATTCTTTCTAAATGTTGCCKAAATAAAACAATATTGGACATGGGATATGAGAAACATCTGCTGTTTCAGCCAGGCTCAGCAGTTATGTGTGTGTGTGGCATAATTCCCCTGAGTTTCACTTAGTATTGGACAGAGAATGTGAGGTGTGTCCTTAAATTGCAAAGATCTGGCTTGATCCACCCGTTAGATGAGAACGGCAAAACTCCCGCCGACTTCAAACCCAGGCTTTGTTGTGATTATCAAATGTTGACTAGTTAGCAGCCCTGGAATTCAGTGTATTGGGTATGGCTGAGCTCTGGCACGGAGAAGTAAGAGCTTAAAACACATTCTGGAATAACAAAATGTATTGGTCTTCTCAGTGGAAATATCAAACTAGGCACAACTGTTTGCAAAGTGACTGTTTCTGATCTTTCTGCATTCTTACTGTTTTATCCACAGTGTTTTGAGAAATTCCAAGATTAGGATAATTYTTTTTTTCCACTAGGACTCTATTTATAAGTTACAAGGCCAGAAGAGACTAATGATAATCTCCCTTGACCTCGGGTAACAGAAACTGTAGGACTTCCCTTATTTAATTTGTGTTTGAGGTAGAACTCCTCTTCAGGAACAACAAGAGATTGCATGTTCTGGGAAATCCCCTTGCAGCCCTTGGCAGATTATTCCAGTGACTATTTACCTGTTGGAAAAATTGTTTTGCTGTACACAATCAGAGTGTGTTTAGCTTTGTCTTCTAGCTGCTAGACCTAATATTCAATAAGTGCTTTATGGAGCACAAGTTCCTGCCATGSCCGGTTTCCTGCAATATAAGAGATTCTTAAACATTGATCATTTGGGGTATTTTTGACCACCTTGTTCTTTTTTCTGCTCTTCCAAAGGCTTTCCATAGTTACCTAGTAGCCCCATAAATTTTGGACACCAGTGCTGGGCCAAGGAAAGCTACAGTAAAAGCGTTAATTGCAGAGGTAATTTGTTGCCCCAGTTTTTATACTGCCAGCCATGCCCACAGAGGGTGTTCCTGCACTATCAAACATGTGCTTGAGCTTGTGCTCCTGCTCAGTTCACTCCCCAGGCACATAGCTCAGACTTGTCAAAGTAGGGTGGCACCGTTCTCTGCTCCAAACCTGTAGGCAGCAGCACAAATTCACGGATGTGACAGCGGGAGCTCAAGATTAGCTAACAACTCCATCTGATCTGCAGAGCTTTGTGAAGTAATGACTTCCCAGGAGCAAGCTGCAGATCCTACAAAGTTCTCCAGTCCTTTTTCCTAGATGTGCCATTTTATGGGAGTTACATTAAAACAGGTATTGTTGGATAAAGCCCAGCTTACTCAGAGAGTGGTAAATTCTGAAGACAAGTCGCTATTGCTGCATGTTCTCCCAATCTGTGTGTTATCTGAAAAATTAAGCAGTGATGATGCTACGGCCTCTTTTAGGTCTCTGAAAAATTTTTAAATTGCTAAACCCTAATCTGTGTTTAAATCTTTAAATTAATATGTCCTCCATGAAAATTACACATTAAAAGGACATTTTGAAATCAATTAGTCAACGCCGAATCCTTTTAAAGCATAATGTACTAATTCTACACAAGCATCCTTCATGGAAATATCAAGTCTTACCAATCCAAATATTCTATGGAAATGTTAAGTATTATTCCATTATAACATTACTTCCTTTACTCACCAAACTCATACATTTATCTAAAATACATTTTCCACCAACTTCTGTCAAGTTGGTCAAGTGGTATTGGTCATACTACTCTCCCTTTTATTATCAGCTTTTCCATCCCTGTTTCTGGAATCAGGGCTGTTCTCTCTTTACAAACCAACCAAATCAATGAAAACCCACACATGTTAATTCATTGAGTCGTCCGAAACCTCCACAGCATCTCCAGACCAACTGATTGGGAAAATAATATTAAAAACTGTTGGATGAACATTTATCCAGAGCTGCTGATTTTGAGTTCTTTAACTGGAGCTGCTCTTATTTTACACTCTCAGGCTTGCATTGGTACAGAAAGTATTTTATTACCAAACTGGAACATGACTTTATTGTCTGTTTTTCACCCCAAAACAGAACAGAAATATTTATTGAACATCAGTGTTTCTTTTGCACTCCACTTGATTAGTCAAATTTTTCACATAGCAGTAGAATAGCAACAATTCTTTTGTTTCAAATTTATATTAAAATAAGACAAATCTTTGTCACTCAGCATTGCTGACTGCAGATCTCATCTTCTTTTACATTCTTTACCAGCTTTATGTTTCTGATTTTGCATTTCTAACAATTTTAGCACTTTTCCCCCCCTACTTATTTTTATTGATTTACATGCCTTTGGTCATTAAATTGTTCATGTTCTTGTCAGCTCTCCAACCTAGACTACAGTGCAACCTCTTTTTTTTTCCTTTTTTTTTTTTTTCTTTTTGAGAAATTTTCTTGAACAATGCAGAGATATAATTTTCAAAAGGACATGCTTCAGTTTCTCACTCTTTCCAGCTTTCTGATTTTTCCCCCTAAACTACCAAATACTTATTTTACTGGTTTGGCCCTTACCTTGATTCTCTGCGACAGATGACTCTCTTCTATCCGAGCCAGCACTGCTTTGGGGGTTTCACAATTAAATCTCCTTTGCCAGTGTGGGTGAGGGCAAACAGATTTCTCTGGCTTGCCTGCTTATTATTACTGCTCCCCTTAGGAAGCTTGAGGTAAATTTAATATCAGCAAGAGAAGGCTTTTAGCATATTTTACACAGATAGAAGGCACATACAATGTCACATCTCTCCCCCACAACACAGAGCAGAGAGGGAATTTAGTAGCCAGCCATTCTGCTTTCACACCTGGTGGTCTCTGGACAATATGTGCTACTACACAATCTTGTTTTTATGCCAACATAAGAAAAAGACATTTTCTTCCCAGCACAACTGTGCTRGCAGTGGGGGCAGAGCCAAAAACCAACACACCACCTTATGCCCACTGGAAACCACCAACACAGCCAATCTGGTGATTGTGCCCTTCATGTAAATACCCTTAGTCTGGTTTGGGAAAATCAAGCAGACTGGTTTCAGCTCCTGACTGCAGTTAGGGTGGCTGCTCTGGCCTGGCTAAGCAGAGGCAGCTGCCCACAGCCTCTAGCATCACCCATCACCACACGTGCAAGTGATTTCTGCCCAGCTGCCAGCAGCTGGAGAACACATAATCCCATTTTTACAGGCCATAAAGCTTTTTTCTGTTAGACCTTCCTGCCATGGCTGTCTTCAACATTTCAGCCCCACGGGCTGCTTCAGCCCAGCAGTTCCTGGGATCTGTGTGCAGGTGGGATTTGTCTGCACTCCCTGCTCACTTATCACGCCGGCAGCTGGTGCTGGAGATCAGCAATTAAAGGTTACTCTCTCTTTGTATCCTTCAGTGTCCAAGTTAATTTAGATCTCAACGTTTTGGTTGTGGGCTAAATGGGCACTCGTCTGTTCCCTTGTTCTCCCGTCCCTTCTGTTATTAGTTTCTTGCTCTCCTGGGAGACCAACTTTAATGGCAAGGATTTTATCCACCGCTAGCCAGATGCCTCAGAGACCAGCTCCGTTGAAGTATTTTAATGGAAAATATGTTCCTGATGAAATTTGGATGGCATGTTAACAAAGACAGATCTTAGTGCTCAGCATCACAGCAGGTGTATTATGTGCAAACATAATCCACTGTGCTTCAAAGGGTTTAATAAAGTAGCCTGTCTATTTATCCTGTGCTCATCCTCCTGTTATCTGGGGTCTTTACAATTTCCACCATACAATCATAGGGGCGACTTGTGATTTCTAATCACCGTTTTTTGGACTCTGTCCCCTTTTGGAAGTGTTGACACAAAGGCGATATGGGTCTGAAAGAAGGCACTGAGGRGGAGTGCAGTGACCTGAGCTGCTGTCTTGGCTTTGTTTCTGACTTTACAATTTGTGCATAATGTCAGCAAATCCATTTAGAAAAAAAAATAAGGCAAAGCTTTTTTCATTAGCATAGGGAAACAAAAGATCAAAGATCACTCGTAACTCATAAAATACTGCAAGGCCATTGGATCAAAGGCACTAWAATAAGTGCAAAATACTGTGATGCAAGTAAAACATCTTGCAATGTGTTCCAGACTCTTTCCTGCTGCATGGATTTCTTTACTTTCTCCTCTCCATTACAACAGGGGAAAGAGATATTTTTTCCTTAAATTTTTTTTTTCTACTTTTGAAGATTAAATCGTCAAAAGATTGTGCTCATAGTGGAAAAAAGCCTGGCAATAGATCCACCAATGTAAGGTTTTTCAGATGTTAAATACAGGCAGCAGGTGAGACTGGAGTTTCAGTCTTGGACTTGAGCAGACATTTCAGAGCAGACATTTCATCCACGTCACTCTTTTTTTTCTCTGAGCTTCTCCATCATCTGGAACATACTTACAGTACTGTTTTCTTTATTACCATGTGTGATTTATTTCCTGGTTCATTCAAACCAGACCCAGTGCCACAATGCATTCACTTGTGCCAGCTGGTACCTTCCATGATCAGTGTGAAAGATGCTGCTGGCAAGACTGCACACCTCTGCACTTAGCCCCACTACAGTGGCACTGCCTGAAGCTGAATGCTTGCTGCCAGAGTCACACAGACCAGGACCAGACATGGACACAGGAAGCTCCTCAGCATTCAAAKGAAGAGTTGCCAGATCTCACCACAAGAAATGTAACAGGTCCTGTAAGCTGCAAGTGTCTGGCGAAAAAATRCAGCATCTTTCATTTATTAGACTGAATACACACGTGACTGTATCCTCCAGAACATCAAAAAAATCTTACCTACAATAAAAATTGCCCCAATTACCCCAATTGTACACACTTCTATTAAAATAAACAAGGAGAATATTTAGAGTTTGGATTGTTCAAAATAAAATGTTTAAAAACAACCCAGAAAATCTTTATGTCACACAAATAGTTCCCTTTTTGCTGTCCAGAACACAGTCTGATTTCCTGAGCAAGGGTTTGTCTTGCTCTCCCAAAGGCTTTGTCAGAACTCCAGATGGCAGTGTGGCTGTGAAGCATTAACCATCGCAGACCCTAGCTAGCATATGGAAAAGAGGTTTAGCAGCAGGTTGATCAGAGCCCAGCCACAGTGGTGGGCAATAACCCTAAGCAGCTCTTTGTTCTCAACACTCACTTGGTGCAGAGATACCCATGCTGTGTGGAAATTGTATWTCCTCAGTCATATAGATGATACAAGTTAACTAGGAGGGACCTTTTAGTCAGTTTTTAATTCTGAACACCAAAACCTGACAATTCCTTTCTCTTGGGCCCTTATGTAATGACCACACTTACCATAAAYGAATAAGGGAAAGCAGGAAAATTCATTACATGTAACACTGTCTGATGTAAATACTCCATAAAATCCTATCTTTGTGGGCATGTAGGTATCCACCATTTAAATCACAGACTTTATGTCATGCAAATAAATTTAACAACAGTCTGAGATAAATTAGTCTGTTGCATAAAAATGGATAGAAAGGGCCTTTCTTAAAGCAGTCTCTGCACAAGGATAGATTCATCATGTAACAACAATCCCTGAACATTATCCATGAACACTGGGCATGACATGACATCCATGTGGCTCTCAGCTGCAGACAGGCACATTAAGGAGCTGGTGCTGCTCTTCGTTGTTTGATGCTCCGTCTCCACGGCTCTCAAGCTGACTCGCTGACTGGAGAGCGGCCTCCTGCCTGCCCGCCGCTCTCCAGTCATCAGCCAGCCTGGCTCCGACGTGCTGGCCCGTGCCTGGGCAGGTTGCCCTGACCAACGCCCAGCGGGAGGGGAGCGATTTTCGCGGAGTATGCTAAGCTGGAAAATCTACAATGGTCCACAAGAATCGAGTCCAGCTCCTGGCCCTGCACAGGGCCATCCCCAAGAGTCACACCATGTGCCTGACAGCATTGTCCGAACGCTCCTGAGCTCTGTCAGGCTGGTGCTGTGTCCACTTCCCTGGGGAGCTGTTCCAGTGCCCAACCACCCTCGGGACGAACTTTTTCCTGACATCCTACCTAAACCTCCCCTGCCACAACCTCAAGCCATTCCCACGGGTCCCTTCACTGGTCACCACAGAGAAGAGATCAGTGTCTGCCCCTCTGCATCCCACCCTGAGTAAGCTGTAATTGCAATGAGCTCTCCCCACAGTCTCCTCCAGGCTGAACAGACCAAGTGACCTCGGCCGCTCCTCGTAGGGCTGCCATACGAACCGCACGCACCCTGAGGGGAGCTGCCAGGCTGCCCCAGCGCCCTCACCGGGGCCGGCCCAGCGCGGGGGCGCACACGGGTGGGGCGCGCCTCTCACGGCCTTCCCCTCCCGCAGGGCCGCCCCAGCCCGGCGGACAGGCGGGCGTGTGAGGGCGGCGCGGTCGCGGCGGGGCTGGGCCGGGCCGGGCCGGACCGGGCCGGGAGGGTCTCGCCGCAGGGGCACGGGCTGCCCTCGCTCGGCGCCCGCCGCCGCCGCCCCGCGCCCGCTGACAGCCGCCCGCAGCCGCCATTTAACCCTCCTGCCGCCACTCCCGCCGCTGCCGGGCAGTGAGCGCCCGCCCGCCGCTCCGGCGGCGTCTCCTCCACGGGAAGGACCGCGCTCTATCCCCGACCCGCCGGCCGCTCCGCCCGCGGTGTGGAGGTGAGCGTGGGGCGGGATCCGAGCCCGGGGGTGCCGGGGCGCGGGCGGGTCGCTGTGTGCCGAGCGTGGGGCGGTGCGGAGCCCCGGCCGCCCCGGGCTCGGAGCCGGCCGGGGGTGGCTGTCGGCGCGGAGCCGGCGGCTACAGGCGGGGAGAGCCGTCGGTCGGAGCGAGCGGTGCCGCGGGATCGCGGCGGGATCGCGGCGGGATCGCGCCGTGATCGCCGTGACGCGCGGTCCTGAAGGTGTTTTAAAAACACCCGTGCGCCGGCAGGTCCGGGTTTGCCACCGCCCCGGTATCCCCTGTGGTCGCCTCTGCCCCGGAGGCAGCGGCCGTCCCGCCCGGAGCCCCGGCGCTGCAGCGCTCTCGGAGTGCCGGGAGCATCGGCACGGGGAGCGACTGCCCGGGTTCCTCGCCCAAGTCCGTAGTAGGTAGGAATGATTTTAGTGTTTTTTCATATGTTTGATGATTTTTGCTTTATATTAGTCGCTAGACCGGTCGAAGCCGTGTGAGTACGGACAAACCCAGGGTAAAGCGTAGGAGAAAGCTTCGCAATTCTTTTTAATGCTGACACTTCACGCACGGTATTTCGGACCTGCTTCTCTAACAAACTTCTCATTGTATCAGCTGTGCCATGTGTGTTCTCCATACGAGGATCTTCATTTTAACTCCACCGAAAGAGGAATTCCAGTTATAGTGGACTGTACATATATATATATATATATATATTTTAACTCTGAAGGGGAAAGGAAAGAATGGATGACTGCGTTCCTTCCCTTATGCCATGAGCTCTCATCTAATGTGTTTAATTCTTTGCATTCTTTATTTATTATTGCTCGAACATCTTCTCAAATCTCCTTATGCTTAGTTAGTAAACTTATTTTCATTGTACRTTTTCCAAAGTAAATATCATCCCTATACTCTGTCTATTATAAGCCCTTTGGTTTCAAAGGACAGATGTTGCTGGCCAATCTGCTCTTGAATTGTTATGTTAATATCAAAAAGAGATGAGAAATCTCAGGATTTTGTGAGATCTGACCCCAAATATTAATGAAAATAGGCTTTACCAGCTAATTATTGGGGTTTTTTTCTTACACAAGGAAGATCTGGTCCTGTCAGTTTAGCCTAGTGAATTTAGATGCATAATTTTAATGAAGTCATTATCTGATAACAATGTAAAATTGTTGGATGTGTAAATAAGAATGAAAGATGCCTTTGAGGATGTCAGCTCCAGCCCCCTGCTGTGGCAGACATCACATAGACACTTTCCTGGCAAAACTAAATATCTTCCAAGAAGTGGCATATTTTTGGCCCTGACCACTGGCTGGTCAGCAGTGATTAGATTTTGATAAAATGTGATGAATAGTTGAGGTGTTCTCTCTTCACTGTCAAAGTGAAGAGATTATATGGAAGGTTCTGAAATTCCCAGCAGGTGGTAACACTTCAATAGCTGCCTAATCCCATTGCAATAAGCATATGATGGTTGAAAATAATTAATCTCCTTTCCAACGTACAGATAAAATATGAAGAAATCCATTTGAGGAAATGTTGCAGATASACATTTCTTTTTGCTGTTAGTGCTGCTTGTGAAATGTAGGGAGGGTTTAGGGACTTTCAGGCTTTTCTGTCTATACCCTATTTTGCCATGAGGCTCTCATACATAGCCAGAACTGTGCAGATTTTGGGCTGCAAATACAACTGAAAAATGTTTAATAGTGAACAGCTAAAAAGGATTTTTTTTTCCTCCTTAATTCTAATAAATACCCAGATTGTGACTGGTTGCTGGGTCCATCAGAGTGCCTGGGGTAGGTGCTGCTACTTGGGGCAGGTTTGTTCCAAGGGGATCACTCCTCAGCCTGACATCATACTGCCCCCACTCACACCCACTCCTTCTCCAAGCCCTTCTCCCACCTTGCTCTCCCGTGTGCCAAAGTCAGGGGCGTTTCTGTGCCATGGATGGGTCCATCTTCACCTGCAGCTGTGGGGCTGGTGGGACAAGGAGAGAGCAGGGCTGTGCTCAGATGAGAGATGAGCAAGAACAGCCCTGTCACTGAAGGAGGATGGGAGCTAGGGCAGGGAAGGGCTCAGCTCTTGGTGAGGATTTGCAAAGAGGAAGGGGACTGAGGGTATTTGTGCGTAGGTGAAATATGGGATCCATCAATGGCACTTCTCTGAATTACTGAGGCTCCCGAGCACAGAGGTTTTGAGTGCCATGGATTTGTGTTCTCATTAAACTCCATGCTTGGTCATGGAGTGTCTGATTAAATCCTGATGGCTCTTTCTTAACTACAAGGCTTACTTGCCTCTCATCTCCCTAATGAAGGGGGAATAGGCACTGAATGCTGTGCTATTGCACTTGGTGAAGGTGTTACTGCCAAATCAGCAGGTGACAGCTCTCAGAAGAGGTGGCTGGTGTCTGAAATGTCATGTCTGTGCTGCAGCCTTGGATACTGCTGCAAAAATACCAGGAGTCATAAATCCAGTTGGCTTGGAGTTTTTTATTTGTTTGGTTTATTTTAGTTTTTTTTTTTTTTTTAATACCAAGCAATAAATCTACTCAAGAACCAAGGTGTCTCAGGATTTGTTATATAGATTTTCATAGCCAGAAATGTCCTAGTTTTTTTTTTTGTAAAACCAAAATTATCCCAATGTATTTTATGGTTTTAACAATGTAGGGAAATAGGGACATTTTTTGATTAGATTAATACATATGATTCTAATAGGCAGYATTATAGCCTATTGTGTTACTTATTTGCAAAGATATTGTAGGTACAATTTCAAATTTCATGTCTGGCTCTTACCTGGTTAGTGACACCGTGTGCCTGCAAACCACACAGCTGATGAGGATTTATTCTTGTAGCCCCCATACCAGATAGTGAGATACAGTCTCCAGTGGAGAGCTGTGCCACAGGAAAAGTGAGAGATGTGACCAAGATAGCACAGGAAATCTGCTGCAGATCAGGGACTCAAAGTTTTCCTGTGTCATTTGCGTTGCACACAAGCCTCTTGGTCTTCGCTTCCAAAGCGCTTTATGGCTTCTGCCCTCCACATCTGTCATTTCAAATTCCCTTTGGAGAGGAAGTCTTCCACTTCCAATCAGCCCATTACACTGTCTCTTGGAAGAAGAAAGCATCTTTTAATGTTGCTGTCCTTCTGCTGCATTTTGCACAATAGARCCTCAGTTCATGCTTGTCCACGAGAGCAATAAATTAAAAAAGCCAATTATTTGAAGTCTGATAGCCTTCTCCGTTCCATCATTTTTCATCTCATTAAGTTAATGAACTTGAGGTAGAAGATCTGAATAGAGTAGAAACCATTTAAATGTACTGTCTGCTTCAAAAACCAAATTTATAGGAGTGTGAAAAGAGGAAAAATATTTGAGCAGGGGGCAAATATATGGAGAATTTGGAAGAAGACCTACAAATGTGAAGAAATCTAGAAAGAAATTGGCTTAGAGAGGATAGGAGAGGGGAAAATTCTGAACTGAACTTAGAGGTCAGTGTAAGGCCTATCCAAAACTGAGATGAGGCAGAAGGAAGAAAAGTGAAGGAGGGGAGAGGAAGAAACCTGTGCAGAAAGAGAGGAGTATGAGGGCACTACTACGCCAGAAATGGGCCAGCATTGCATTTAGAGGTGCTATTGGAATTCAGCTAGCAAAGGTGCAAAAGCTCAGGGAGGCTTCGTGGAGCACTTTAATTGGAGCTTTGTTCAAAGGTAGGGCTGTACTGCAGCTGGTAGCCTGAGGTAGCTGTGTGTGTGTGAGGTGGGAGGGCTCCTGCTGCAATCCGGTGCTGCAGAGGCATGCAGAGGCTGAAGTAGCCCTGGGCTAGGCTTCCAGAGGTACCTCATCTCACTGATTGGAAGTTAGTTTTGGTACAGTTTCAAACACTCCGGTTCTAGCCTGGGTGTTACCCGCACTGCACGCCACAATCTTTTCCCAAGTGAGCCAAGATAACACAGGAGGAAGGTGAGAGGGAAGGAGGGTTTGGTGTGACAAATGATTGGTGTTACCGAAACACCCAGGGGCTCTGGCGCTGGGCTCCATCTCCGGCTTGGTTAGAAAGAGTCTCTGTCCTGAAAAGTCTTTACTATAAAWACAGAGCGTGAAAGATGGGGTGGAAAGGAGGGGAGCAGATTAATGCTGCAGTTTGCTGACATTATGTCTGGCAGTGGCAGGAATAGGAACAGAAGTCAGGTCTGGTCCCTGTGCCTCCCGCTGGCRCCCTGTCTCATGAACCATGCTGCTTTTTGCTTGGTTGGGCTGATGTGCAAATTAAGATGTAAGGCAGCTACCTCAAGAGTGCTCTCCTACACAGGCTTTTTTATTTTTTCCTGAGCATTTATTCTCTTTTCCATGGCTTCATTTCCTCTGTGCAGTGTGTTGCTCATTAGRCTGAGATTAGGATTATTTGAATTTCATCTGTCAATGTGTGTCTTTCTGAAAGAGGTATTTGTAAAAGCCATTTGAAGAATCTGCAGCTAGGAAAGCTAGGAATGGAAAGGACCCGTTAAAGTCATCCAGCACAATCATGGTAGTGGCCCACAAAGCAATTTTCCCCCACTTTATTTCGGGGCAGTATGCAGCAATGCCACATATCTTCGAATTTTCTTTGAAGAGTTAACTCTAGATGCCAAGGCATCTRTCACAATTAATTTTTTTAAACAAAGCCTGCTTTTTCCTCTTTGGACTACTTTGATTCCTTGTTTCGATTAACTGATTAGTGATCAATAAGGACACAGGCAAGGAATGATGCTCCTGCTGTGATGCTGCGCCTGCTGCCGGCAGCTGGCGGAGCTCGGGAGCGGCWGTCCCTGGAGACAGGCTGGCTCCTCGCCGCCCTCCGTCAGCAGCCGCCCCTCTCCTGAGGCACAAGGTTTGTCTTCCTGTAATTTACAGCGTATCAAGTGAAATTGAGGGTGGTGGCGGTATCACTGTCCCTATCTAATGTTTTCTGGAGCCCTGTCAAGTTCCTGGGCCAGATGATGATTATTCCTTTCAGATATGTGCAGCTATTATTATAATGGGCTTTTACTGAGCAAGGCTGTGCTGCTAGTCTCTTCTTAGAAATTATTCTCTCCAGCCACTTGGCGCAGAGAGCAGTTCAAAAAGCTTTCAAGTAACACGTCTGCTGCATCTTAGTTCAACAAGCAGAGCACTGTAATTGCTGAAATATCTTATTTGTGATTTCTAAAGACATACATGATCTTTGCCTTACTTGGTTCCTGTGTTTTACCATTATCCTCTACAGTTTTGCTCATTCCTAACTTCTGCCTGCTCCAGTGCCATATTTCTCTCATAAAATTGGGTTGTAAACTTAATGGATCAAGACTTTTCTTGCATGTTTGTGTGATGGTGAGCACAGTGACACTGACCTACCGATGCTCTGTGAAATGCAGGAGAGCAATTAKTATATTTTGAAATGGCCTCTGAGTAGAATTTCTCTTTTTAGAATCCCTCCTAYTTATATTTCTGAAGGAAATTGTTTGGTTTTGCTGCTATCATTGTGCTTCCAACCTCTTTTATCTATTTGTTACGAGACTCATAAAGACTAGTTTAAACCACATGGACATAAAACTGGGAAACTTGCCAAAAGAAGTCTATTTCTATTGGCTTAGCAAAGGCTGTAGTGAATGTAAACTTAAAAAATTATGGAGGAGAAAGTGGAAGTTGGCACCTTCTTCATCCAATCAGTCAGAATGACATAAAAGGCAATTATAGATCTCTTATAAATGTAGTAAGGTCACTAAGTGTATTACTAGACCTGAGTAACAGAGGGAGTTCGATGACCAAAAAGTTGGTTGGATGACCAATCAGTCTGCTGCTGAGCTGCTTTCATACTTGAAAGGAGCTGACAAACAATATGAATTGTGCACCAGCAATAAATCTCCAATATCAGTATGTCCTGAGCTTAGAGTTATATTTTGTATAAAATACTCATTATTTTGCTATTGTGAGCCTTGGTCATAATATAAGATATCCATAGCAGCAGTTCCTGCAGTGCAAAGATAAAATTGTTGTTATCTGTATTTGTTTTTCTGGCTCAGGAGCTGCATTTCAGGATGGAAAACTATTGTATAGTGAATTGTAGCTGTCCTTTTTCAGATACATGGATACAGTGTTAGTAGTTGTTAAGTAAATGAGAGAAATGTTAATTAATAGTTAATTAATATTTTTTTACTTATTAATGATATGTCTTTCTTCTTGTATTTTATGAAGCAAAGTTGACACAGCTGTAATTTTTAACTTTTAGGTGTTCTTGGAAAACGTGCTGGCACTTTGGAGCTGAAAAAGGACATGAGGAGTAAAAGGACTCAGGATCCCAYTGGTCAGAATGAAACATATGTTGAAAGATTTTTCAAATCTGTTGTTAGTAGTGCTCTGTGACTATGGTGAGTATTAGAGCTGTCAAGGGAAAGCTGTGATGTGCATTCACAAGGTGGTTTTGAATGGTGGTGTTTCCAGGTGATCTGTGGAAATGCAATGCRATGGAAGCCACCACTGATAGGCACAGAATTTACTCTAGATCTTATGCAATAGTTAAATGCAACTTGCATAAACTGTCCCTTTAGATCAGCATCAGGATTCTTTCCTGATATAAATTTGCTCAGGGAAATGAACAAGACGAATTAACAAATTTCCAAGAGCATCAAGGGACTGGCTGTGCTAGCAGTAACTGGAACTCTGCTCTCTTGTAAGACTTATATTTCAYAATATTTAATGAACATCATGGGATATAGGCCTGGTTTAGGTATCCATAGTAGGATGGGTGGAAATATGTACAGAACTACCTGTTTCTCTCCATTACTAGGAAAAGAACCTGGGTGGTTGGATCATATGTAAGCATCTACAGTACAGCCAACCTCCTATGGCTGAGTGAGCCCCCATCTGAGCCCCCCATCTGCCACCCAGAGAACTTTTGAGTGCAACAGAGGTGTTCTTTACTCTGATTGTGTAAGAAGCCAAAGGATGAGATTCATACTCATTCAATCTTAGTCACATAAAATTAGACAAGTAGTCAGAGACAGTCAGTCTTGTTTGATTAGTCCATGCATAAATCCGTACATACTGAAAGCAGCTCTTACCCGTCTGCAACTGAGACGTGTAGAATGAAAAAGCCTCCTTCTCACCATCAGMTGCCAAGGAGGGAAGTTAGACATTCTAAGTTCAAGTCAGAAACCTGCAAGATGTSTACAAGCTGAGGGGCATCATATATATGGTGTCTTATACTTTCCAAGAATGTACTAAAGTAGGAAGTAGGTTTGCAAATTAATTTCTTATTGCAGAGTGAATTAGAAATTCTGAAAATGAGACTCTTAATTCCTAAGCAATTAATATGTTTTAGAAAATTTGATTCCTAGTTTAAAAGTCAGCATTGTTTTGACAGCTGCAGTACATTGTCAAACCACACTGAAGGATTAAGCTGTGCACTGCAGAAATAAGTACAGTGTGGAAAACATGGGAAAAGAAGTGGTTAATCCGCACTTACGGAATGAGCTGTAGCAGGTAGTTCTTGCATCAAACAGCTGAAGTTGTCTTACAAAAGAGAGAAATGGACAAAAATGTATGCAATATGCTGTCCTTGTATAAGTGAGAAAAATGATTGTAAGTAATGACTGGTGTGCTACTCATTCCTCTGTGCATCCTCCATCTCTGCAAGAGAGCAAAGGATCTCTAAAAGATGTAGAGAACCTAGAATTGCTTGTCTAAATCTAAATTGTCTTTTAGATGAACTTGGTTCTAGTAGAAATAAAGACTCTTGTCTATGSCTTTTAGTACAATTCCTTTTTTCAATAAGACAGCTAACCAGCCCAGGTAGAAACACTGCACTGAGTGCGTAACACAGTGAAGGTAAGTAATAATTTCACTGGAGCCAAGATGTGAGATGAATGATTACAATATCCACTGGTTCTTGGTGAGCCAGTCCTGTAGACATTCACAACTGATTGACTCAGAGGTAAAAGCTATTATTCATGAACTTTATAGAGTGTGGCACAGCAAGTAATTATGAGGTGCAGTTAATGAGCTAAATCTCTGCTGCAAACTTTAGGTGCATCAACTTTCACCTTATTTCCAGTTAAAGGGCAACCCATAATTCAGAAAATTGCTTCCAAACAGTTCTGCATATACATTTCTTTGAATATTACTGTGTACATTGATTTTAGATAACTATTTCATTTATAYAGTTCTCTGTTTCAGGCAAGACTATTTTTAAGTGATCCAGTATGCTCTGGAAAATTACTGAAGTGTTATAAAAAGCCCTAACATCCAACTAAACTGTATTCTCATTTCTTATCAGTTTTACTGATGTTTTTGTTCTACTTAGCTCTGTGTTACCGATGGCTGACAAGCCAACAGCACAACCCAAGCTGGCTTAAAAATACTTAAAAATAAATAACTATCTGAATAGCACCGTCAAGTAATTCTTCTTGCTCTTCAGTGAAATCAAGGACTTTTAATCTTTTAAAGTGTGAATTGTTACAAAGACGACTCTGGCAGGTTGTTGGTACCACAGCCAGACTTCTTTCAATGGGAGACCATTGTAATGACAATGAAAATGATAAAAGTGCATTGAAGGATGCCCCTGACTGGCTGTCCAAATGATTGGGATGAAGTTTTGGCATGTGGCAGAGTCATGGGCACGTAGTAGGCTGGAGGGCAGCTGAAGGAGCTTGCARTGGAAGCTGTCTTCTGACTGGTGTCTTTTGGAGCATTGTGAAAAACTGCTATGTGGGCTGTCCAAAAGTGCAAATTTCTTATTTACCAAACTGGGGGAAAGGATGCTGTGAGCTGGGGTGCACCAGCCAGAGCTCTGTGGTGCTGTAACAGCATCCTCCAGCAGTGCTCACTTTCCTCACTTCCTGAGGGATCTGCACTTTGGRTTGATGGACTGCTCCACAGCAGTCCCCTGCCCTCCTGTCCTTCCTCCTGACRTACAGAGTGGTGTTACTCCTTGTCTCAGCCATTCCAAATGAAAAAGAGTGCAAGAAGGTCAAGACAGTTGTAAAAGAGAGTAAGGACAATAAAGCAGTAGGTAGAAACATCAGTGCTTTTCATTACTATCGCTTGAATGTTTTTGTTGTAAGTTTAAAGCTTAAAATTGAAATTTTTCATGCTGGGTTTTTCCCATGGTCTGATTTCCTTTTCCTTTAATGTTTCAGCTACATTGAATCTAGCTGATTCCCATGTAGAGAAATACATCATTTTGCCCACTATCAAAGACAAAAAAATCCCCGCAACTCACAGCCATTTCACTGGGAAACTCGCCAGCTGTGGGAACTTCATCTTTGTTAGAGTTTTCACAGTGGCTTGGGACATGCTTTCTGCTGTCCCTTTAAAGACCTAGATCTGGTCCAGATCTAAATCCTTGCAGATGGGATTCTCTGAAGGGGTCGAGTGTGCCCCAACTCCCCCTGGCTCCTCTTGCCAGCCTCATACAACACTGTGCATGCTCTAGCTCAGGGCAAGAATTCCCCATTATCAGACACAAGAGTTGATTGTCCTGTGYTCCTTTATGGAATGCTAGCACTGAGCAAGGAAGGTGGGAATGCGCTGGAGTTAATCACAGGCCCAAGGAGCAGCAGAAGATAAAAGAACTATAAGGTAAAGAGATGAGTGCAGGAGTTTGAAGAACTGTGGTAACAGTAATGGAGTTGGGCTAGTACCCAAGAAATACTGAAAGCAGATGGTGGTAGAAACAGGACTGTAAACTATGGGCAGGCACACGGGACAGAGCCAAAATATGAAAAACAAGGATAGTGTGTTGCTGGGCAGTTCAGAGGGACACTTTTCACAGGTGTTTAGGGTCTGCCTCTTGCTCTCTGGGTGTCCAAGTTGAGATCAGGTTTGCCATGTGCTCACCACAGCTACGATGAATGGGATTGTGCTTTGGATGTCTAAAGGACCATTGTATTTAAAATCAGGTCCTGGCTTTCACAGGGCACCACAATTAGTTGATACTTGTCAGTTTTTACCTTCATGCCTGTGCCTTGGTCCCTAACACACTAAACAAGAGTAGTGACTTCCTCTCATTTTTCAGGGATTTTAGAAGGATAAAGTCATTAATATTTCTAATGCACTAATGCACTACAATAAGGGCACAATAGAAGAGTCCATGGGGGAAATKAATAATTCTGTGTTATCAGGATGGATTTTGGATGGTGTGCAGTCAATAATACATAGGACCACCAACAGAAGACTGAGAACAAAAGAACCCTCTGATAATGAGCACTGTCCATCTGCCAAATGAAGCAGTGTCTTGTGGAAATGCAAATGAAAGGCTGGAGTTACAGTAGATACATGTAAGAGTATATGTATGATTTATATGTGTAAGGCTGAACATGCTACCTTTACTCAGACTTTATGTATGTATGTATGTATGTATGTATGTGGTTGGAGCTGGTTATTTAAAGGACATGTTATAGCTGGTGGCAAGCAATAGCCTCTTTTTTTCTAGTGCACACTGCACCCTGCCCAGATGTAAATGTCTGATGAATTTCTTCCTGAAAACCTTTCCTGCTGAGAAGAAAGTGAATCCAAGGTGACTAACTCAAATTGAAGCTTAGAGTAGTTGGCGTCTAATATTATGTGAGATGAGTCCTGCTACTCCTGACTGCTAAGTGCTTGCCTTGGCAGTTGCAGTGTTTTTCCAGCAAAGCTTTCTTTGAGGTAATCTTAAGACATATGTAACAGATTTAACAAGTCAAAGTATTGTTAGTTGATACTACTTATGAAAGGATTGCTTTAACTGACGTTTTATACTTCCATGGAACCTTCCATCTAAGACTTAGAAGCCTTTCCCCAGACAATAATTTAATAAAGATGTCTCAYAGCACATTCTGTATCTGGAATAGATATATGCAGTTCCCATTTTTCAGATAACCTTTCTGTGTCTGAAATCCTTAAGGTTCAAGCAATGCAGAGAAGGTAGCTGAGCTAAGAACGGAAATGTGATCTTCCAATTTATTGCTTTAGATATCATCACTAGTTACGGCATGTCTCAGGATAATTTGGCAACTTGCACAAACATGGYCATGCAAGAAGTGAATTTGAAAAGACTGCACCATTTATAATGAAATGATGTCATTTAGACATGTTGCACCACATCTGAGACAAGAAAAGTGCTGCAGTCACCATCACTGTTATTTTCAGCTCTTTCACTCAAGTGTCTGCGATGCAAATGAGCAAAATGAAAGATTCATAAGACAGAGCAAGAGAAAAGGCTTCAAAAACCATCATGCAGACTTCCTATTCTATTTAACTTGGGGGACATTTTTCATCTGTCTGCATAAGAAACYACTGTCCTTTTTTTGCTAAATTACRGCTGAAGCTGAAAAACAGCTGGCCTCTGTGGAGTTTAAAAATCTGTAAGTCAAAGAAGTTGAAAAGTTTGAGAAKCTATTCTGGTAAATTAAGGTTTCTGTTAATCTTTTGGGTGGTTTGTGGTTTGCTTTAAAATACTCGTTTTTACCTTCCTGAATGTGTTACTGCAGTGGATTTTGAGCTGCTCCAAATCACATCCCTGTACAAAAGAACAGAGCTGTCGAGCTCTAACTGCTAYTGCTAGGACCTTTTATTTTTTTGTCATCTGGTTCACTTGAAAAAGATTGAGAACCACTTTTAATATCCATTTTTAAAATATTTGTTTTCTTCCATAGGAACAATCACTTGTCTGTTTCTTAACTCTGTTGTGGAACTTTTCCTTTCAGTTCTCGGCGAAGTGGAGTATCTCCTGTTGGAGCACCCGGATCATGTAGCTTTCAGCAATGACACAKTGTCTGTGGAATATCAGTACTACAGTGGTGGTAATGTGACAGCAGAGCATGTGTCCATCCTTTTATTGGATGCCAGCACCAGTGAGATAATTGCAAGAAAACAGCTTCCTGCAGATCAGTCCCAGGGGACGGTGGTGTTTGAGTGTTTCCATTTCAAGAGTGCTGGTGATTTCTTGTTCAGAATGGTCTCTCCCAGTGACAACAGCAGTGCTGCCCAGTGGAGCAGAAGCAGCATATCCACCCTCCATGTGGAATGGCCTGTATTTCACATTGATTTGAACAGGAGTTCAGAGGTGCTTGGGAGCTCTCTTCAGGTTGGACTTTTTACTAATGAGCAGTTATGTGCCATGAACAGGACTGTGATTTCACTGGATGTGATATTCACTAGCACCCTTTATGAATTCAGAAGAGTATGCTCTGATGAGACTCTGGGCATTAGAACTAGCAAAGGAGTACCCCTGTCTAGGACCCAGTGGGTAGAGTTTGATTGCCCACCTGTCAGTCAAGAAATATACATCACTGTGTTACTGAAATCATTAGAAACACATTCCATCATTGCCTCCATAGGACCTGTAGATCTCCTCCACAAGTTTGGATACAGACTGGTTGTGGCAGCAGAAGACACATGCAAAACTTTGGTTCAGGTCTTTGTAATCTCTCCACCATGCACTTCTATCAGTGGAAAAATTGTTGTTTATAAAGAGGCTCTCAAGCATCCAAGTCAAAGAACAACTTGGCTGTATGAAAACATCCTTCACCCAGGAGACAACAGGACAGAATTTAACTGCACTTTGTTTGATGTGGGGAAGAACAAATACTGCTTTGACCTCCTCAACTTCTCAAACCGAAGCTATTTTCCAGCAAGAGTTAAGGAGTGTATACTGATCCAAAGGAATATCGGTTTGTACTGATTTTTCTTCACTTTTAGCCAAAATCAGTGCTCTTTCCAGCCAACATGGGTAATGATTTTGGGTCTCCTGCATCAGACAGAATAGTTGTAATGCCATACCCAGGTGGGAACAAGATAGACTGTTACGTAGAGGACACAAGGACTTTGATAACAAGTGCCACAGTGGTAGCTTAAGGGTGCACTAAGTTAATGCTAGGTACCAACTACAATCACTTAGGGCATTCTGAATGACGTACCTATCTCATTGGGCTGAAAATGAAACTTGTCCCTCTCAGAAGAAGCAACTGCAGTAGATCTGGCCCACTGGAGACTCTAAAGGTAAGATTAGTCTTACCTGCATTTAAGTGTATAAAAGCCAGGGGCCCGACATTTAGTTGTGCAGCTTTTTAGCTGAGAGGCRTCTTGCAAGGGTGATTCGTGGGTGTTGAACATACAGAGGCTGAATCCTCACATGAATGTCTTTTTCTCCACTCGTTTGGTGTAGAAGTTTAGAGCTCTTCCTGCTAGATACACAAACTCTGGTGAGATGAGTCAGGATTTGGCTACAGTGAAGGGCACAGTTGTGTCACTTGGACAGCTGGCAAGTTTTCTAAATCAGTGTTTTGAGAGATGTGTCTGCTTGGAACAGACCAGGGTGCATTTTCTGACCCATGAGACCTTCTGGCAGATCATGGGCCATGTTCACATAGCTGAACCTTTCCTTATAGGAAAGATTAGAATAGTACAATCTGCCAACTGGGAACAGTTGGTGGTCTGTATAATCCTTTGGATCATGATCAGGCATGGTCAAGCCAAAACCATGTATATGTTTTACAGCCATAGCCTTAGAAGTAGCAGTCCATGGTTTGTCAGTCTACAAACCACAGTTGCATGGCAGAGGAAGCAGATAAGCCAAATACCCTTCTCATCACTCATTTGTGGAAGGCAGCCACAGAGAGGGACGGGCCGTGTGTGCACGAGGGAATTGGGATTGGGTTGGGTTGTGTTGCCTACATCCTGGAAGGTAAATGTTCTCATTTGAAGCAGCTTGTGTCTACAGGTAATGAAGTGTTCTTTTCCAACTGCACACTTCAAAGAGTTTGGATTGAAAGGTTTAAGATGTGCATAATTTTCCTCACCTTCCCATCTTGGTTATCCAGAAAAGAAAGTGCAGGATCTCTAGCTAAAAAATGGCTGTTGAGGTTCATGGACAGGTATCTGAGAGGGATCATGAGAAGACCAGGAGTGTCAGACATGCTCCAGAGCACACAGTCTCAGACACAGCCTACATTAATGATGTTCCTAGCATCATGTGGTCTTATTTTGTGCTATTTCACAAATTCTAAAACTGTTAGCTATTTAAATAACTCTCTGTACTAAAAATGACCTCTATTTTCAGCACATGCCAAACCCAGTGCATAGTTCTCTTCATCTTAACTTCCTMTCTGCATTCTCTGTTGGCAATCCCTCTCTTCCTCTGGCATCAGAAAGTCTATCTAAAAATGAAAGCATATTATTTTCTTAATGGAAGTAATACACAAGGAAAAAGGAAGACAGAATCYTAGTTTTTCATCTGTACCTGGGTGGTGTATTACACTGATACGATCTAGATAATTACCCTAACAGATAAATCATTAGCATATGGCATAGATGTGATACTGTGCCCAATATTTAACTATTTTARTTGATGAGATCTCCATTGAGCAATGGTTCCCTGCAGTCTGCTCTGTTTTCCCAGGTTCCTCAGCCACCCCATCCTTATAACCACATTGGAAAGAATCAGGCTATGCCGCTTGAAGAGCAGAGTTAGGTCAATAGCTGCCAAGTGAAGAGTATCGCATCTACAAAGCCGATGAAAGCAAAGCCACACCATGTAGTTGTAAATAAAATGTCAACCTGAAATTAATTAGGCTGCAGCACATCTGACTTTGTGCCTGTATCTGTGAGACTTCAAAGTCTGCAGGCAGCGTTTGAAAGGAGCAGGGTGTTCTGGGAGGAGCACGTCAGCCTGAAGCCATGACAGACACATCAAACCTGCACTGCCTGTGATGGCCATCAGCCTTCTGGCTCCTTTGGGAGGGGCTCCCCCGAGCTCCCTCCCCCTGATGCAGGGCCCTGAGAGGTGCCCTGCTTACGGCAGACCCCCCATAGCTGTTTATGTCAAACACACGACTGCTGCAAGTCTCCTAATTTTTGCTTTGGTCTTCCTGAAGTTTAAGGCCAGGAGAGGTGATAAATCTCTAGTCTGGGCTCTTGTGCAATGTGGGCCATCATTTTTCATTCAGTTACCCTGGTGTTGAGCCCCACAGCTAGTCTTTGCCTCTGACTGCCACTTACCCTCCAGGGAGTTATCCAGTCTTCTGCTGAAGACACCACAAAACAGACTTACCTGGTAATTTGTCTCAATACTATGCTCTGATTTATTTATTCTTTTGAAAAGGGAAACTTTTTATGTTTCATAACTAAAGTTAATCTAGCTTCATCCTCTGGTGACTGAATTTTACTCTGCTGCTTTCTGATAGCTGTTTCCTATCTACTGTCTTTGCCTCACAAAGACATTTGCAGATCCAGGTCATCTCACTTCTACCAGATTTTYTCAGTGTTCTTTTTAACAAACTGAAAAGATTAAGTCTTTAATTGGAAGACATTTTCTTCAGGATATGATTAATCCACTGATTGTTTTTCGCTGCCTTTCTGTTATTTTAAACACTCATGTTTGTTTGACAGCCAGGGTMCCAGCTTTGTGTGCTGCCTTCAGACATCCTTCTCACTGATGCTGCTTGATCAGTAGCGCTCTCCCTACCCCTACCTCTGCTTTCAATCCACTGATTGAATTTGCAATTTTCCATAAAAAAAATTTACTTTTGCCCTGTAAACTCCTCTTGAGCTGTTCTAGTATGGAATCTGCCATCCTGCAGTTGCAATTTTCATTCCTTTTTCCTACACTTCCTTTTTGCTTTGCTGAATTAGGATCTATTTTCCTTTAATTATCCTAACTTAGCAAGTACCCAATGTTGCTCCATACAACTGCACTGTCTGCTTGTGTCATTACAGGAGGGATATTTTCTCAGTAATGATTTATATTTATTTTCATGTCAACTAGGGAAGCACTGAGCCTTATACTGATCCCTCTGGAATCTCTCCAAATGCATTCTCACTCAGTGATGGTTTTCTGTTGACAGTTGCATATCCAATCTGTCACTCAGCCAGTTCTTACTTCATTTAGCATATGCTCTATTGTTATGAGGCAGAGATACTGTTTTGTAAATGATCAAAGTTCCTAAATCATTAAAATGATCTTCATCCAAACCACAGATGATGAGATAAAATATGATTTTGCCATATCTCTTTTCCATAAATCAGACATGAGTTATATTCCTGGTGCTTTGTCAGTCCTGCTCTTTACTCCTCATTCAGGCCAAGTTTAGTACAGCCTTTTGGAACAGGAATCTGTCTTGTGCTTGGATTAGGAAGCAGAAAGCTGCCAGTGGGCCTGAGTGGGCCAGGTCAGCAGCTCTTCGGGCCCAGGTGATCAGTTTCAGAATAAGTGTCACAAAAAACTTATGCTCTCCAAGGCTGTGAATATATCTATTAAAGGTGAGGAATATATCCATTAATTGTGAGACAGCACCTGTGCAGTTTTCTCTAGAYCCTAACTGGAGAATCTGTGAAAGTCAGTGAAAAAATTAACAATGAGATGTGAGTCACTTCATTCATCTTGATGAGCTCTTCATTGTTTCACAGAGGAACATGCAGCTCATTTTTTCCCCAGTGTTTGACTGGATTATTGGGATATCTGAGGTAGGAAACTCTCTTAGATCATCTTCTCCAGCTGCAGATGCATTGCAAGCTCATGCTTTTGCATGCTTAATCCTGTGCTTTTCTCACCTGGGATTTAAGTGTTCCCAGCAGTGAGACTTCTGCTCTCCTTAGAAGGTTGTCCCATGTTCTAGTCTGTATCCTGCTTGAAACATTCAGGACAAGACTGATAGTATTAACCAGTAATGCTAAAGTGTAGAAAAAGGTGTTTTTTCTTATTTCTGGTGTTAATTAACTTTCTTTTCCAGTTCCTAGTTACACTCTGGAGACTAATTTCAACTTTGGTGTGACTTACACTGAAGTCTCTTGCAGTTGCCTACAGCACAAATGAGTTTTTTCATCTGACTTTTGCGTTTGGGATGTTGGCAGGGCATAAGAAATGCAGCTGTTGCCTGAAAAGGGAAAGAGGAATGTGGGGGAAGACCTTCTGAAGAGAAAAGTGGTCAGTAAGGGAGGAGAGGAGCAAATGGAGCATCTGGAGGTCAGGCAAGGATGTTCAATTTCTGTCAAATTTTTGCTTCCTGAATAAGACTGTGTGAGTCAGATCTGCTTGTTGGTAGGAAAATCTGGGAACCAATTAGCTCTGTTGCCTGAATCTGTACCTGGGTTGGGTGTTTATTTAGAAACAGGTATATGCAGGAGATTTGGGTGTGCTAGGGCTGGTTTGTACCCCATCTACTTTTTCTGTGTCAATAAATGCTTCATCTCCACACATTAGGAATAAATCAAGTTTTACAGACTCACTTAGAGACTCAGCTTCTGGAAAAAAATTATTTTTAGGCTGTGCCTCCCCATTTCTTAACAATGCCTGCTTGTGGGGAAAAGACTCTAATTTTCCCAGGATTTCTTTTTTTAAAGGGATCCTTTTCCTTTCGTTGTCCAAATTAGTAACTGTTGGAACATGCCACCATTTCAGTGCACCCAAGCTTCATTTCCGTGGAAGGGTGAGTGGCTGTTTTCAGGACCTAAAAACTGATCTCAGCTTCCAAAAATATCCTGCAATCCCCTAGGCTAGTACAGATACTTACATGAACCTGTCAGTAATTAGTGATTTTGTCCCACACCACTGGCCTGGTTGAAGTGTTTAAGACTGGTCATGTGTGTCAGGCTGGAAGGAYGATGCTGAGTGTCCCTTGCTGACTGTGCTGATGGACAATGCTGCATGCACAAAATCTTGTGAACATGGAAATCTGAGGGGAGAAATTTATGCAGAACAATAATTAACACAGTTAATTGCATTTATCTTTCATGTTGGCAGATCTGCCAACTGTCAGCTATTTCAAAATAACTCATCAGTTAGATGTCTTCACATTGATAATTGATTCCTCAATTGTGTGTGAAGAAACCTCATGCTTATTAGAGCTAGTTTGCAGTGCATACCTTCTGGTTTTTCCCCTGGCATTTTCAATCTGTTTGTCTTAAATGGAGGTTAATAATTTCATTTCCTTGGGGGAGAATAACTGTGTTTCATTTTCTTTTACATTCTGGTAATTGCAGGGGATTGCAGAGCAAGATGCAGGAGTTTAAATCTCACATCTTTCATGGGAGCTGGAACATTTCTTGCTTTCCTGCTGTTTAAGGCACATTTCTTAGCCCCAAAGCTATGGATGCCAAGTGTTTTTGCGAAGGAACTCTATACCTTTAGCCAAAGTCCAAGTCAGTGAAAAGTGTCCTGGAGCAATGGGCACGTCAGGTTTGACGTCAGTGTTGGGAAATTACTCATCCTAAATGTTCTTGTATGTTGAAACCCACAGGCATCAGTGTGGAGCCTGTTGAGCACCCTCCACTATCACCAGTGTTAGCACTGGAGGCAACCAGAACCTTTCTGAGYTTGGCTCTGCATCTGACTTTAATTAACAGAAGTTTAGATGAGCAGGAAATGTGGAGAGAGGGAAACAAGTTAGCTCATGCACTGGAAATTATGACAGGAACTCACCAAGCTGCTCACACAAAGAGTCTGTAGGTCTACAAGTAGGTAGGTCCTTCAGCTAGCCTCTCTACCAGTGGTGAGGGACACTGCTGGAGTCCTTCATGATCCTGATATGAAGAAAACTGTTGGGAGATCCTATGATGTATATGATACTATCAGGTCTTTTTGAGAAGGTATCAAYGAGCCCTTTACTGACTATTGATTATGAACATTTTTTCTTCCTGCCCTCAGTAATACCTTGGCTCACTAACTGATGTGGTTTTGTAAACTGTTGATGGTCTGTCCCTTTTTAGGACTCCTTGTCCCAGCAAACTTMCTCAGTTTCCTGCTTGTTGGCATCCTCTGATTCTCTTTTTCCTTGACACCATACACTTGCTCCATTTTGCACTTCACTGGCAGTGCACATGGCTGCAAACTGAAGGAGGAGTCTGAAAGCCTGCCTTTGGGCTCATCACCATCTCCAGAGACAGAGAGGTGAAAGCAGAGAGGTKCATGAAGAGCACAAAGTGAAATACAGCCTGGGGTCTTGGATGTTGCAGTATTGTGGTGGAGTGGGTGACAAACAGCTGGGGTGGTCACTTGATGTTGTGTGGGCTTAGAACCACAGCAGCACCAGGCCCAGTGTTGCCATGCCCATCTCTCCTCTGCATTAGGCCAGGCAGATGTCCTGGGGCATGCAGGGACACAAATGTGTGTGAATAGGTGCCCACACACTCTGCAGCCATGGCTGGCAGCACAAGTGTAAGCTCAAACTCTGGGGCCCCATCCTGCAGTGCAGGTGAGAACCTGCACTGGGAGGGCAGCTCCACTGCACTGCTCCTCTTAGGCTGCTCACATTAATGCTGACATGGGCACAAAACTCTGTACAACAGAGCCCAAAGCAGTTACAATTTAATGTTTATTGAAACACAGCTGTATTTATTCTTGTTAGAGACATTTAAAAATAATAACACACTAGGAACAATACAGCAACCAATAAAACGTGAAATCATAAAGCCATTTTCAGTCATGCAACATTCTCCAGTGCTTGAACATCATAACTTGGTTAAGGGCTCGGGGCGTGCTAGCAGCAGTAATAAAATTAAAAATCACGGCTTGTGTTGGCAGTAGCAACACCATAAATTGTCTAAAAGAGCAGAGTTTAACCTGGTCTACTTAAAAAAAATTATTTAGCTGTTTTTCTACTTTATCTGTGGGCAGTGCAATGAAGTTAAGAAGTCTATTGTTCTTTCTGTCAAAGTCAGCTGACACACAGGAGCATCCCTAGCGRTTTTATCTTTTAAGATTGCACCTGAAATCATGCATTAGTTTGTAATTTAAAGTTGTGGCCCTGCCTCAGTGTCACCACTGTCACGCAGGGACAGGAATGGTCCCATCTTTGCCTCTCTGGGTTCTCACTGCTGGAAAGTTTGAATATGGAGATCRCTGGATGAGGATGTTGTCTAAGAAAAAGAGGGATTTTATTACACATATAAAAATTATAATAAAGTGTTAGAACCTGCRTCTGCCTCCAGTTAAAATAAATAAATGAACATGCAAAATTCCATCCATGAGTTAATTGCCTAATCATAAGCAATAAAACAATAGAGACCTGCCAGATGAATGATTCAATAACACGCTTGTGTGCTGGAAAGAAAATAAAAGAGTGAACCAATGTTGCCATTTCATTAGGCCTTGTAGGCTTATCATCCTGTCACAGTCATATAAATCAGCAGTAACTGTACATCAGTCAATCAAATTATCCTGCTGTAAATGCACTGTTTGTCAGGCAGGAATTGGATGAATATATAAATTACCAGCCCACTTCAAAGATCTGTGGATTCATTTCCTTTTGCTGTTGTTCCAGGCAGAACCTGCCTGCCAGCTGACTTACTGTGTTGCAGGCTGACACTGGGGTGAAAACAGGAAAACAACAAGTGGAAGCTTTGGCCCATCCCTGGATGCTGCTTGCTATTTTGGTCTTGCTGYTTGCATTGCTTGGTTATTTATTGCTGTTTTTCTCAAAAAGAGGACAATTGGCTGTGTCATTAAAGGTAAGGAGGCAGACCTGTTCCTCATTGCTGTGAGCTTGTGTGTTTGTAGAAACGTGGAGCCGGTGGCAGCCCTGGAGCCCGTGCAGTGTCACCTGTGGGGACGGAATCCGGGAGCGCTTCCGAGAGTGCCTCAGCTCCTCGCCGGCGAAATCAGGCTGCGCTGGATCGCCGAGGGAGACTTCCCTGTGCTCRCTGGAGGAGTGTGTGTGTATGTCGCTCTGCTCCTCTTCCCTTGGTCCTGTGACCGCCCTGGCAAAAGCAAAGTAAAATGGAAACATCCTGTCTCTCTTTCAGTCATACTGATCTGGGGGGCTGTCACATTCCTGTGGTTGATGGAGTAGGGCAGGAGCCTCTGTGCATCTGATTATGGGACACTGGAGATAGGGCTCCAAGGCATAATATTTCTGAATGCTGTGGGTGCAATGGAAGCAGTTTAAAATCTCCAGGATGATCAGAGAGTGGAGAAGTCCTGAAAGAGAGACCTTGGGGCTATCAGAACRTGTTCAGTAGTGAAAGCGTGAAAGYGACTCCAGTGGAAACCTATTAGAAAGCTAAAGTCAGTTTAAAAAGGTTGCTGGTTCCAGCTGGGATCTGTGGTATGATGTTGCCATTCTGTGAGCTTTTTGAGGTGGTAGTGCCAGGTCTCCCTCTGCTGAAGCCTGCCATTGCTGCTGGCCTGTGACAGGGCAGGCTGGCTGTTACTGATAGGTAAGGCTTTATAAAGCTTTTATAAACCCTTACCTATCTGTAACAACTGGCCACTGCTGGTGGGTGGCAAGTGAGTGCAGATACAAGAAACCTGAGCCTTCTACAAAGTGGATTASAGCAGCCACATGGTCTCCAGTGGGGCTGGATGAGGCTGTGCCAGCACCATAGTTGGGTGCTGACAGCCACCGTTGAGGGGCCTTAGAAGTGCCCTCTTTCAGCAGGGTACAGGTGCTCAGTCTGTGCAAAATTTTTTGCTGCTTGCAAACTCCCTGCTGAAAAGAAATGTGCTGATGCCAAGGGACCACAGAGAACAGAAGGCTGATCAACAAGCTCCAGTRCCTTTGTGTCCCACAGGGGATGGGGAATGAAAGATACCTGGGAACTGTGTAGGCTCCTAGGATCTCAGACTATAATTTAACAGATATTTTAAGCTATTACAAAGTGACCAGCAGGCCTTACTCCTTGCTTTGGCTGCTTTCAGGCACTTTCTGCTTGCAAAAGTGCAGTATGTAGAACTGGAATGGAAGCAGCTAAAAAATGGACAGTTTGGGGATGTGGGGAGTTTAGCCTGTGGCCACTGTGGTGCTTATGCCACTGAAAAGGAAAGGACAGCAGGGGGAGAGAATGTGCAGCTGGAGCAGGAAGAGGGGAGGACTGTTTTTAGTGGAAGTATTGGCTTGACCCAGCTTCACGTGTTGGGGATGAAGGCCTCAGAAGTATACAGGCAGGACTGAAATGTGTTGTGGAACACTGCAGGAAATGGGTTGTATTTAACAAAAGTTTGGGTGAATGGAAAATASTAAAAATTATATTCCATCAAACCAGGTATTACGTGTTGTCAGTGGTCATGAAGCACTGGGAATGTTTTAACAGGTCTAATGTTTTTAATGACTTGAAAACGCTGGCCATGTGGGTTTGCTTATTTAGTAAAGCTCTGAGTGAAAGCASAGAAGAGCAATTTAGATSCTTTGGGTCCCCAGTTTGAACCAGCCCTGCTCTAGTTGTCTTCTCTATGCCAGACTCTCTGAGGCTGCTGTGGGCAGCAATGCCACCACCAAAACACAGTGAGGTTGTTAGTGTTTTTCCAAAGCTGCTGTTGAGCTGTAATATTCCATTAATTCTGACTATCTTCTGGAGGGGTATGTGTGTAAGTGTATAATTTGGTTTGTATCCTTACCAGCCACTTTCACTCCCCACCTCTGGAGCCTAGAGCTCAGAGAGCATCCTGGTGCAGGGAGCTCRCTGTGGGGGGTTCCCTGCATGCAGAGCATGTGCTGGAAATACGATCTGTGTGTGGACTTTGCTTTGCCTGCATGGAGGTGACAGCCTCTGGTGCTTCTCAGAGGGGTCACTCCTCCCATGCAGGTGTGCAGCTGAAAAAGGTGTATGATGGTTTCCAGCCATCCTGTGCATACACTGTGCACACAGCTGTGGCAGTGTGGTTGGACTCAGCAGGTCTGGACAATCCCCAGATTCCAGTGAGGTCTCTAGGTTAATAAGGAGGTTAATACATAGAGAGCAAAAGCAGGCCTGCATCTGCACCCATTGCCGTGGGATCATCTGGAGGAAATACCTCGCTTCTGTCTTGCATATGCTTTCTAATCCTCCTGCTCCCACATGGGGCAGCTTCCTTTACAGAATCACATAATGATTACATCCCATTGAATCTCAGCTTGCTCAAGGAGGGGTTTGACGCTCTGACTTTACAGCATTCATCTGCTGCCTGATCTCAAGCTGGGAGTGTCACCCTCACCCTTCCCACTCTGGCTGTCTGCAGCTTTCAGAAGCAGACAGGTTCTGTTTCCAGTATAACTCTGCAGACATTAGTCCAGCAGATGGAGCAAATGGCTGAATGAGCAAGGCCTGCACATGGTGCAGGGGCCAATGAGGTGCACGAAGAAGTGAACCACAGGGACTCAGTCCTTTTTGGAACTTCTCAGTTCCTTGCTGTTAGCCGTGTATCCCAAACAATGCAGCACAGTATGCATTACAAATAGCCCAGCACTCTGCACTTCTGTTCTGGAGCAGCCTGAGACCTTCTAGCCTGTGTTCATCAGTGCATTTGTGCATCCTGCCCACCTAACAGCTGCACTACCAGCTTGCTGTTGAGTGTGTGTTCTCCTGAATTATGGGAAGTACATGGTGTCCAGTTCTTGTTATTCTGCAGTCACATTTCCTATTCCTGGATGGTCACTGTGGTGCAGGCAGGAGCACCTGCCAAGTCTTACAGCTGGCTGTCAGTCTGATGGAAGGCTTTGGGTTCTGGATAAAACTAGAGACTAGGGCAGGGTTGTTCAGTGGTTTCGTTTGAGCTCACACCTTCTTGGCCAGCTCTTGTCAACTGCAACTAACCAGCCTTGTCCTCCAACAAAATCTTCATGGCTTTAGAGAGCTCATATCTGACCAGAACAGAAGAATTTGGGCAATGCTAACAGATACTAAAATTAGCTACAGGACCAATTAATCCACTTTTGACCATGCTGGATTCTGTTGAAGATTGCCCCTGAAATGCTTGAGACCTTATTAAAAAAAAAATTACCAATTTGTCACTGGTTCAGCCATCTGTAATGTGGTGGAATGGGCAAGTGAGAGGTTTAAACTGGGCTGTGGAAAGCTCTGTGATTGTCATATTATGGGTTAGAATCACAGAATATCTCAAATTGGAAGTGGCCTGTAAGGATCATAGAGTCCAACTCTCTGCTCCCCCAGAACTGCTAAAGCTAAACCATATGACTGAGCATTGTCCAGACAGTCTGTGAATTCTGGCCATGACTTCCCTAGGACTTCCCTAAGACACCTGTCCTGATGGCTGATTACCTCAGTGAAGAAGGGTTTATCTCAGTGAAGAGGGATTTGCRGAGTACTCTTTGCTGTTTGAAGTCCCATCTCCAGTCCACAACAGAAAAATGGTAGTAGAATGCTGGAGGAAGAGCAATGGCACTTTCAGTTGAAAACTTTCTGTGGTGTGGGAAGGTTTTGTCCTCTGGGACTGTGGCACCAGATAGTGGTAGAAGCATCCTCAGAGGACTGCTTAAAAAAGTTGCATTGCCTCTCCTGATGCTGCCTCTCTCTTCAAATTAATTTCAGTTCTCACACCCACTTAAGCTCTCCTAAAAATAATTTAAAAGTGATACCTGAAGTACTAGCCTGGGTTGAATTCTTTTTACCCCCTTTATGTCACTTTTCAACAGAGAATCTAAATGTACTTCATAAAGAAAGGCAAACAGAGTTCCTCCATTTTCCAGGTATTCAGTAATACCTTATGGGAATAGCAGAACAGGAAAAAAAAAAAACCTATTACATTTAAAAGGTCTGTGGCTTAAAGTCTTGGTTTAAAGTAAGTAGATGTTCATGCCAGTTTGAAATCAAGTAGTAAGTCATCTCCAATGAGCAAATTTTAATGGCAGACAACTTCCTGTACTGTGGTTTATTTATGGTTTATTTTCCTTGGTAGTGAAGTATCCATCCTCAAATATCAAAATGCTGCTGCCAGTGCAACTCCGACAGATGTGTGTGCTCTTTCTTACAGCTGTCCAGCCTCCCATCCCACCTTCTGTTCAGCCAGGAGAGGACCAGAAAGCAAATAATATAGTTACCATCACAGGTATCTCGCTGTGCTTATTCATCATCTTTGCCACTGTTCTTATCACCCTCTGGAGGAAGCTCTGCAGAGCTCAAAAGTGCAGCACTGCTGTCCGGCGAAACTCCGTCCATTCCCCCGGCTTCCGGAAAAACTCAGATGAGGAGAACATTTGCCAAGGCAACAAGCAACGGGACAGCTTTGCTGAAGGAGGGGATGCTCCTGTTAACATTCCCCTAACCTACAGGCGAAGCCTCCAATTTGCCCAAGAAGATGATGCCTCTGGAAGTGAAAACTTTCAGCCAAATGCCCAAAAAATAATTCCTCCAATTTTCAGCTACCGGCTGGCACAGCAGCAGCTGAAGGAGATGAAGAAGAAAGGCCTGACAGAGACCACTAAGGTGTACCATGTCTCTCAGAATCCTCTCACAGATACGGTTCTTGGTGCCACCACCATGCTTCCCCTGAGTGGGGAGAACCAAGAGGAGGCAGTGGCAAACAAATTTCGAATCAAATCTCCATTCCTGGACCAGCCAGCCAGTCAGCCCAAGTTGGTGGGAGAAGGCTCTCACCCTAGGCTGGATTTTTCATTCTCACAGGCCAATCCTGCAGTGAGCCCCACCCAAACCTTGGTAAGAAGAGGTCATTTCAAGCACCAGGATAAYAGAGTGGACTTGCCTGAGAGGGGCTGTCACAGAAACTCGCAGTTCAGAAGAACAGCCAGTTTCCACGAGACTAAAAAGGCCAGGCCTTTCAGAGAGAGAAGCATGTCCACTCTCACACCCCGACAGACTCCCCTCTACAAGTCCAGGACCAGGACGTGGGACCAGGGTCTGGAGGACAAGACACGGCCAAAATCAAGGAACGCTAATCCAGCTTGTGAAAAGCTGGATCAGCCCCACGGCACTGTGCTGGGGTGTGAACCACAGGGCCATGGCACAAAGCCCCACCACAGGGCAGGTCCCCCGGTGAGGAAGCTGGACCTGATCATGGATCGCCAGCCTGCTGGTCAGGAGAGGGCAGCTGAGAAGCCTGAGCCCAGCCGAAATAAGAGGGGCCCTTCACCTAACCCCAAAGGTGTGTGGCGGAAAGAAACCRGCCCAAATGGCAAAGATAATTCCCAGAGAGGCCAAAGCGTCAGCCCTGCCCAGTATCGAAGGGACAAGTGCCAGAGCTTCCCCCTGGACCCTGAGTTTGCCTTTTATGACAACTCTACTTTTGGCTTAACGGAGGCGGAGCAGCAGATGATCGACCTCCCTGGGTATTTTGGCTCAAATGAAGAAGATGAAACAAGTACTCTGAGCATTGAGAAGCTGGTGATCTGAGTGACTCATCGTGGCCCTGCAGGAGTGCCATGCGTGGGAGAGGATCTGCAGGATCGCTTGGCTTCTGGTGAAAGAGCAGGAGTCWCGTTACCTCCACACAGCGGCAGGGAATAATGCCCCAGGTCTGGCTTGTGGGAACATACTCCTTTCTAATTACTGAAAAGTGCTTTCATATAATTATTTTTTGTATGTATGTGTGTACAGGACACACAAAGTACCCTGGGAAGGAACACGTTAGTTAAGGTGTGGCTCAGGAATAGGCAATAGATTTTATTGTGTAAAGCATCATGTTTTGTGCATCATACATGATGAGTGCCACTGACATTTCCCACCTTGTCCACTGTGTACTGGTAGACTGTGAGATACTGAAGCATCCACTGTCCAGCACCCTCAACCATCTGTTCTGATTAGTGAATCATTTCCCATCTAGAAAGCACAAAGCTCAATCTGTGGGCAGTTTTCATMATTTTTCTGATAGTCATCAGTGAACTGTGTTGATTTGTAGGTGTTGCTCAAATAACTCATATGGTGGGGGGTGTTTTAGCTGGTTGCATGAAAGTACAAACAATTGATGCTGAATACTTGAGTGAATTTAAAATTGAGGAGACATTTTCATCATTCAAGACTTTGATATTTTCTTACTGTCAATATTTATATCAAGAAAACAATGTGCAAATATTTGCAGGAAATTAGTACAAAAGGCATGCTACAGAGAGGGCAAAGAGAACAGGTTGTCAGAYTTTAGTCCTCACAGAAATGTTACTGCAGCATGTTACTTKTAAAAAGCAATGAGAGAACTGTTGAATTATGCATCCTTTCCATAGTCATCCTTTCCTTTATTAATTTTTTTAAATGTAAATACATTGACAATAATACTACTACAGCAAGCTCAAAATAAATTATGAACAAAACCAGCAAACAACAAGATTATTTGATTAATACCTGTTCTGGGAACAAAAAATTAAAATGGCTTGAMAATATCTGGCAATTCACAAAGAATCTTATAGAATCATTTACATTGGAAAGACCTCTAAAATAATTAARTCCAACCATTAACGTAACACCACTGTGTTCACCACTAAACCGTACCTCTTAACTGCCACATCCACACACCTTTTGAACACTTCCAAGGACAGTGATTCCACTGCTTCCCTGGGATGCCACTTCCCATGCCTGACCACTCTTTCAGTGAAGAAATTTTCCCTCATATCAAATATAAATCTGCCCTKGCACAACTTRAGGCCATTTCCTCTGATCCCATCAYTTTTTACCTGGGAGAAGGGGTCAACCAACCCCCACCTTACTACAACCTCCTTTCAGGSAATTATAGAGAGCAGTAACAGTGAACTATGAAAGCCATGATGGGCTTTTATTGTTGTGTTTAAAACCAGACATCACAAACTTGCCATTAGATTCTGCTGTAAGTATTCAGAGTTGGGTTGGAACTCCAATTAACAGCAGAAGCAGAGCTCAGGCTTTTGTGGATGACTAAGACTTTTCTTGCCATTTGTTAGGATAACTGTCTCTCTGGGGACTTTGCAAAGACATGGGGAATGCTAGTGGGCAGAAACAAGAAAAGAGGAGATGCTGCCCATGGAGGTTGGTGTAAGAGAAAAAATGTTTAGGCAGTGGACTCTTAGACTGAAATCAACTCTCCCCTAAGGAGCCTAACCGTACATGCCCTTTAACCTGCCTTGTGGGTTGAAAGCAAAATTAGCATGTGCTCCATTGTCATGAAGTAGGCTGCTATCTTTCTCAAAACTGGCTTTCTGAGCAGAGAAAAAGAGATTTCCCAATCTCACACTTCTTCTCCCCCAGTCCTCCTCCCYCACAAACCAACAACAATTTTAAAGGAAGAGCAGCATTGCTGTGTGTAAGCGACGGCACCCTGCTGCAGTGTCCAGAGCTGGCACAGGTAGCTTGACAGGCAACTGCTGTGACAACACAGGAGAAGCAAGCCTCAGCATTTGGCCACCAGAGTCAAATTTGGCTGTTTTAATGGCCTTTCTGATGGGTAATGCTTTGCAGCTGCTGCTGGAGTGAGGGATCCGACTTGCTGGGTGATGTGAGCTCCCTCTCTCCCGGGAGCCATGCCAAGATGCTGATGTTCAGCCCTTGGCCCASCATAGTGTTGGTACCAGCGATGCATTCCCATGAACTGTCAGCTTGAAAAGGTGTTTAAAGCATTTAAAAACTTGGTCATGCTTGAAGAATTATCCAAAGGCAATAAAATATAATGAGTCTTTAAATTGACTTAAGTGAGCTGGAAATCAGACCTCTGAAACAATTGCTGCTCAGGTTACTTACCCTGCCTGTACTAAGGTAAGGTCTGTGGTGTGAAGTACCTTCTCCCTGAAGCAATGATCCATCATTATTGGAGCTGCAGGGCTACAGTATCTGTTTAAGCTTTGTTGAGCCTCTCAGCGTGGGAGAGAGACCCTGGAGAAACGGGAGATCAAATGTGCAGTGCAGCAACATTCARCAAGCATTCCCCTAAGCTTCAGTGGGAGGGATTGGAGCTTGGTGGTAGCACTCAGATCCAGTAAGTACTCAGCTAGTCCCATTCTACCCTGTTTATTAAGATTAAAGGTGGTTCTGGAAYGCTTCCTGGGGTTTGCTGTAGAATTTGCAGGCTCCTGCACAAAGCCCTGTGACCCTTGCATCTCAGASGGGGTTTCCTTTGCCCCAGGAGGGCAAAGAAGGGGCAACATTGCTCTAAATCAGATGCTGCTTTCTGCAAAGTTGTCCCAGTGTTGGGCTGTTATGCATTAGATGTACTTGGGTACATTTTACATCAAAGACAGTTGGGCAAACCCCTTCCCTCCCAGCTTGTCATGCCTTGGCCTCCCTTTCTCTCAGAGACAGGAGAAACACCCTGACATTGATGCTGGCTGAAGGCAGTCCAACTCTAATGCCTGCCCCTCCATACTGACACACAGGGAAACAGGCTCCATAGTCTGGATTTGACATCGCTCRTTGCTCACTCACTGGGGAACTGGACTGGGTGCTGGTTGTCTGATTAAGCCCTGCTGACTTCATCTCCAGCTTGATAATCCATTATCAGATGAGTTACCAGATGCTTAATGAACTGCCRAACCACAAATGTTGTCCCCTAAGTGCTGTAGTTTCCACAGTCTTCACCCTACTTCCTTCGTTCTCTACTGAAGGACAGGATTGAGCATCAACTGCCAGAAGGCATGAACTTATTTCACTGACATTTCTCTGTCTTCAACAAAAAATATCCTTTCTGCCCTCAGCGCTCCTCAGAGGCCACACAGTYATGTGTGCAAAGTCATTCCTTATGTCCCAACATGTAGTTACAATCTYGCACTGAGATTTTACCATATCAAAATACAGAAGCAGTGATCAGAAGGGAAAGGATAAGTGCTGCCTTTTTGCAGCCTTTTCTTCACAAGGGCAATCTCATTTCAGACACGTTGGTGAAAATTTCATTCCACATGAGCATGCTTGAGAAGAGGSCCCGGGGGCAGTCTAGCCAATGGCACAGGCTCTGGGAGCACAGCTCCCTGGAGTGCTGCCCATTAYGCTGGGATGTTCATGCTTGCAGTCACTGGGATGTCTAGGAAGCAGAGGAACCAAACCAAGTTTTAAGCTGAACCTTCACCTTATGCCTCTGCATTGTCACCAGGACAGCTTGAGTCATGAAAATTAGACCTACCTTGCAGACTCTTTCAATAACCCAGGACAACAGGTGAAAAAGCACCAGAGCCAACACTGAAAGAATACATTTCTCATATTATGAGCTTTCCAAGATTTTGATCCAGATTTTTGTTCACATTCCTATTGTTGAAAACCAGATAAAAAGTATTAAGTCCTACTCAGATGGTTTTATTTCACTCTTTGTTGATATGTATACAAATTACAGTATGTATGGATATAAAAGCAAGTAAATGGAAAAGAAATACCAGTTTAAAAATTATTTTAAGTCAGAAAAAAAGGGAGCAGGTTTATTCTACAGCRTGGTAGTTAAATTATTTGCATCAAGCTGATACTGCTGTTCATTTTTGATTGTTGTTATTAAGAGCTGTAGAAAATAAATTTTCAGTATTCCATTTCTTTCAGTCATTTGTCTTGCTCTTTCATTTCACCCCAGTGAGACAATGAAAGCAGTGTGCTTTGTGGTTCAACTACTTTCTGATTCCTCCTCACTAATGCAAGGTCATCTGGTAAATTACAGGAGAATGTACAGGAGAATTGTGACTGCATTTTAGGAACTCCTAGGAATATCTGTGTTCACCTTAATTTTAGTAAAATATACATAATTTTAATCTGGGGTTTAAAACWGGTTGGCAGGATTGTCTTTGTCTGCTTTAATGTGTCGTGGTGTACTCTAGCAGTGGATCTGCAGCAGGAAGCTCTTGGAATGGAACTCACAGTGTCCACATTGTGGGTGGACAGACTACTTTGAAGCAGCCTTAGTCTGGATGCAGATTAGCAGTTGGAGGATGTCCATCCACAGGTTTAGTTTCACACACTCCAGGAGCACTCTGCAACTGAAGTGTGGCAATTACAATTTAGTTGCTWAAAAACCTTCTCCTGATGCAGAGCAAAGCACTAACAAAGGCACACCAGATGAAGTCAAATTCCCCATCTCCTTRTTCTTTCTGTCCTGATGTTCTCATAACTGAAACRCTGATGGTTAAAATCAAGATGAGAAAGGTTTAAACCTTAACAAGTATAGATCAATTAAAGGACATTCTTGATCCTTCRAAGTCCAGAGAACTTTCAATAAACATTCTCCAATAAAGTCTTGAAAATTGCTGAAAAAAAAATCTCTGGTTATTCCGTGACTGTGATCTATGTGTTTTTTATTAAATTGTTGTCTGGCTGTGCTCAAACAACTCGTGCTGTTAGCCTCAGGTAGCAGAAGCAGGTGCAACTCCAGCTATCAAGTGCAGGTTTGGCGGTTGGCAGCAGCAGAGCACTGGCTATCAACTTACACCACTCTTTTCAGCCTGTGCTTTTCTCTTTCCAAAGCAGCAGTTTCAGCTGGCCTGACTGTTCTCACCATCTCCGCTCTCTCTGTCRATAAAGAATGGAGCCCTGATTTTCATGGCTGAGTATTTCAGTGAGTACCACATCCCATGCCATGTAGACCAAACCAAGCCGTCATCATGGGGTCCACTGTACCTCCCTCTTCTGTAGTATCGGCCATTGAGGTTTACAGCATGGCACCTTGGAACAATGTAGGAAAAACAAGAAGGGAATTCAGTTTAGCATGAGAAGATACTGCATCATTGCAATGAAGTACTGTTCTCACACAACAGATACCTAGATATGCCAGGGTGGGATGGACTAAATGGTTAATGCTTTTAGTGGAACACAGAAATACGTGGGTCATCCTAAAGCAGACACCTACACTGGTCAGATAATTCTGCCTGTTGACTCCTTCAGGTGTATTAACCATGGGCATTAGAACTGCATGGCCKGAACAAAGGGGTGTAGGGCCATTTGGTATGGTCTAGCTCAAGTGTAGGCAGCTCCRTATTGACACCTAAAAATGCAGATGTCTTTTCATCGAGGTAAATCCTGTTATTGATGTAYGTTTTTGTAGCTCCACAGATTTCAATTGGTATGTGATGAGAATCTGGTCTAAGAGGCTCATCCTGTACTAAAGCAGAGAAGATCCAAGCGCATTACATCCTGGATTCCAGGGCTGTTAAACATGAGTCCCTATCCATTGATGTGTGGCATATGCCCAAACAGCAAATACACCCTCATAACTGTTATGGGGTAGCCCTGCCCTCAGACATGCTCCACTCTAGGGAAATGTCCTTTGTACACATTTCACCTTACCATGGCTACAGTTGTTTTCTTCATTGGAGTATAACACAAAGCTTTTTCAGGAATTGTAACTGAGCTCTTTTCCTTCCAGGTCATTGTCCCCCGTGCATTTGTTCTGACCCATTTTCTTAAAGTGAATTCAACTTACCTGCTTTGCTATAATAAAAGTAGTAAATTGTTTTCCTTTGAGGATCTATAGGTYTGAACATCTTAGGTTTGGCTGTGGCAGGTGGCAAGTGCACACAGCAGCCTCCAGCTGCTGTAAGGCAGCCAAGTCCTCAGCTGTGCAGCCACCCACAACCTACACATCCGAGAGGAATCAACTGTTTTCCATACCTGTTAAACCACCAGCCACCCTTGTTCTCTGATGCACAGTTGCCTGCCAGGAACTGATCGTGATCCTTATCAAATGTGGTGAACTGCATCCCTCTGTGAGAAGCTGACCACTGATCTTCAAAATTGCTCCCACCAGACAGAGCGTCGCCAGCATTACCAGAATAGGTGCCAAACCATAACCTGTAATTTTCCTGCAAGAATGTGTGAAACATTTATTTGACACYCATTCTTTCTGCCTTTCCTCACAGTTTTGAGGCCAAATTAGCTCTGGACATTTCATTCACTGTCAAAAGCACTGTTGAAGTCAAGGGTGACTTTTGTCTCCATGCTTTAATGATCCTCGTGTAGATCAATGTAGGATTTAAACTTCCAGAAGGGATTGGTAATTACTGCTGCTGCTACAAAAGGCTCCAGGTTTATTGTCATTCAACAACCATTTAATACACTTTACAGCAAGATGGAAAGCTCTTTCTAGCTGATCAAGAACAACTTAGCAAAAACTGCCAAGCATCAAGTAATTGCCTTCATAAACAGATCAGTTCTTCAGCTAGAATAAATKATTAGGCATTTTGCTCTTCCAAGGATCAGAAGCTATCTGATTTCTATCATCTGATCCTGGTAGGAATATTTAGAATAGTAGTTCCACTGTGCACAGCTAACAGGTCAAAGAGATATTTGATATTAAGTGGATGGTCACATTTGTGTTGTGGGCTTTCTTCTGTCATCACTGGCCTTATTTCTTTATGAAAAATGGCAGTAAGGTATTGAAATGCAGCTGTGCAAACTTTTCATAAGAAACTTCTAATTGCAAGCTGAGTRTAATGTGCACATTTCTGGAGCAGTGATGGAGTTGGAACTAGGACTGGTCCATGCAGTATCCTTGGTTATTTGGGTTAGTTACATGTGGTGTTCAGGAAGGCAAAGGTGTTCAGTCTGCAAAGAACAGCACCTGTATGGAGCTGGACACTGTCTACAGCTAGAAAGCASAGCATGAAAATACAGGATGTGTCTGTCTCTGGGCTTTCTGTGTCTGTAGCAGTAGGCATAGTGCTACACGTACCTCTCTGCAAGATAGGAACTTACAACTGCTCTTTCAAAGCTTTGATTAGAACTTGCTGTTTTATTTYAAAATAAAGTTGAGAGGATTTGCTCCGGCACTTGCCTTTTATGTGACAGTCCAAAACACTCTCTTAGGAAGCAGGAGAACAGAGTTCCATTTAGCTGCAGAGGTTCAAACACTAAGGGTCTTCTCCCTCACAGAAGACTTWAAATCATGAAGCTAGAGGCAAATATGTGTTGGAATTCCTGTGCCCTGTGGCAGAGAACTGTCCTCTGTTCAGCAGCACAGTTAGGAAGAGGGCACAAACATGTGATCCTGTTACCCACTGACCTGGGTACTTGTAAGGAAGAAGTCCCAGGTTTATGTCCCAGATCCCAGGGCTTTTGTCAGTCACACAAACTAGGAAGCCCACGAAACCAGAGCAGGTAAGTTTTGCAGAGCTGTAGATACAACCCTGATACTGGTGTRATGCTGTGTATGCAGCTGCCCCACCCTCACAGACCAAAGCAAGCAAATCACTGCTCTCTCCATTTCTTACCTGCTCATTTGCAAGCTGGAAATTTTCATAGATTGCATAACGTCTTTCCCCATGCCAGTCCATCAGGTCAATCTTTAATGAGTACTCTCCTAAACATAAAGTTGTGTCATGTTAGATGAATACCTAATGCAAATTAGAGAGAAATCTATGGAGAAAAAAATACTTGGACCTCTAGCAAGCAGGTCATGGATGTGGTCGTTGCCCAGCCAGTATTCATCATTCTTGCCCTGGAATTTCCCAAATCCCAGTTTGTAATCATCCCATTTCCTGCACAGAAATATTTATAGATATAAATTTCATCTTGAGAGGGGATTAGACAGTTTGTGACACTTGAATATGGTAACAAGTAAAACTTCACCTGTATCTAGATACTGTTTTCTAAAAGTATCCGACTCATCTAGGAGTAAATACAACTCGCAGCTTACCTTTTCCCCTGCTAAACCTGTGCACAGACATATATGGGGATCAAACCTTCAAACTGCTAGATGCAGTGCTTGCAGACTGATGTTTCCAGTTAAATGGAAAGGGAAATCAGCAGCTGTCACATTGGTCTTCAGCAAAACACCTGATATTGTTCTTCAGCAAGTCATAATTCACCTGCTCTATRTATTACCTTTGATATTCTCATATACTCCAGTGTGTGTCACCATTTCGAGTTTTAGTAACCCTGTGTTTATTCMTTTTCTTGTGTTGTTATTATGGATATTCATTCTGCCTGACCTTCATACTAGTCAATGCTCCTCTTCAGGATGTTTTTATTTCACCTGAACTACCATGGCAAGGAAGCTATCTCTGGGTAAGCTGGCTTAGAGTCACTTGAGGTAGCTTTGCAATGCAYTGCATAGACTTTAGAAGGCATTAGATATGCCCTGAAATTGTGTGTGCTGTGATAGTGAATTAACCTTCATGAGGACATTTTTTCAGAACTGTGCTACCAGAGCATCTCTCCTCCTGTAAATTTCAGTATGAAAGTCACCTCTCTGGGATTTTGCATAGGAAAAGGACAATCTGGTTTGGCATTTTTAAAAGTTATCTGAATACGATAATAAATGTTACAACATGCTGAACATAATTCCTCATACCAGAACAGAACTGTTCAACAGGTCTCAGTCTGTGCACTGGTAGCAGACACCTGCCAATTTGGAGCCTTTGACAGTCTTCAATAATGATAAAATATGCATTCAAATGCAGAGAACCCATGGAAAAGAAGTTACAGATCCATTTTGAAAATGGCCCCCTGCTGCCAACAGGTACCWCCAGATTGTCCTAATCCTAAATTATCATCACTAATATATAGTCTTGCACATCCTGTTTCTCAAGGATAGGGGTTTGCCTGGCAGCAGGACAGAGGTAGGAGCTGGTGGCCTGACTGCAAGCCCTGTTGATGCAGAACAGTGCACCCACCTGTTGAAATTCTCCCTGCCGTTGCTGCGCCGCTGAATGACGGTCCAGCCCCCGCCATCGGACATGTCACAGAATGCCAGGAAGGGCTCTCGGTCTGCTCTGGGCCTGATGCGGTAGTAGCCACTCGGGGTGCTCTTCCTGCCATACACTGCAGAGCAATCTGGGCAGAACGGTATCTGTCTGTTAAATGGGCTGGGGGCAAAGCCAAGGGCTGTGTGCCACCAAGAGGAGATGTCACTGAGAGGCTCTATGGRACACAGACACTTGGCCAGCCTGTGCACAGCTCTGCAAGCCCTGTGAAATCAAAGGAAATGGTGCAGCRATGTAGTAGCTACACCAGTTTGCAAACTGCCAGCCTGACAAAGAGCTTTAAGGCTTGAGAGCCTTTACAGCCATGCCCTCTGAGGGAGTAATGCCCAAATCTTTGGTGAGATGCAGGACAGCTGCAGCTTAGCCTGGGGCTATATCATGAAAGCCTGGGACTGAAACTTTATCTGTCAGCAAGATCATTTGCAGGGAAGCTAATTTCCATGTGGAAGGTAAGGTACCCTCAGCTGTACTTCTGATAAGATCAGGGAACAATATTTTTAAAATATTGTTYAACTGTGTCCAACTCTACCAGGGCTGTATCAGGAGAGAGCCTTTCAGGATCCCAGTGCTTCACACTTTCAATGTAATGCCCAAAGGCTAAAACCTTGGCTACAGGARATGATGTCATTTATGACCATGTTCTCAAAGTAACACCAAGGGACAAAGTAGGCATGCCTGTTCCTGTGCCACAGAATTAATGGGGGAACTGAAGAACAGGGAGGTTTGGGTCATCCAAACAGCTGCAGCTGAGCCAGGCGCTCTGGGCTCCCCTAAGCCACGCAGGGAATATAGGCTCTTCACGAGCAGGACCCATCTCTTCCTAAAACAGATGCCTAAAGTAAATCTGATGGAAAACATGAGAAGTGATTGCTCCTCTCTGCAGGCAAGAAGCCCAACAGAAGATGTCCATTTTGTACCTGGGTAATAGCTGCCCACAGCTCGGATAAGTGACTCTAGCCCCAACGGATATTTTTTAGTGTCAGGGCAACCAGTCAGCTCTTCTCCTTCCCATGTATCTGTATTTTAAATCACAATCCACTTAAAAATATTTAAACTTTTAGCAGACATAAAATATGACACATGGGACACTGCAGGGAGAAATAAACATTGTGGCACACTACTGCAAACTGTACCTTGGTCATACACTATCAAATTTCCACTGGTTGTGGGTAAAAGCGTCTCATGCTGCACGCTCCTGTTGCCTGAGAACAGTTCACTTTTCGTTCTGTGGTAAGTGTTCTCCAGTATGTCCTTCAGCTGCAATTCATATAAGTAAAGCAAGTCTTGAAGGTGTTTTAACCTTTGTCTCAATTTATTGTTGTCTAGGAGGCAGATATCTTTGTCCTATGGAGAAAATAAAACAATCCCCCCCCCACAATTCAGTCAGTGGTGAGGAGAGACACAGAGAAAGGAGTATCTGTCTCATCTTCACCCTAGAATGTCACACTCGCATTGCCTATGTGGATCAACATGATTTCATGGTGATCTCTTCCTAAGATGTCCAAATCTTGCACAGCATGAGCTGTTGAATTGAATTCAGTGGGAAAAGGGTTTCTGCAACAACCTTGGCATTGATCAGAGCATGCCAGAATACAATCAGATGCACAAAAAATTTACTTTGGACAAAAATAATTTGTCTTGACCCCACTCAATGAGCTCAAGAGGAAGTTTTGCAAACTATGAAAGTGCTCAGGTTGATAAGAGAGGGRAAACTTGGCTCTTGCACTACAGATGGGTGGAATCAGCAAGGTTCCAGAATTAGCTTTGTGTAAAACCGAAAAAGAGCTGATATTTTGGCTATAAAAATACATTGTTAAAAAATATATTTTTGTTGTTGTTTTTGTTGTTGTTTTTGTTGTTGTTTTGAATTCTTAGTAATGTCAGTCTAGTCTCCCAGACAGCTGCATAGCCCTTAATGCTATGAAAATCAGCTATTATCAGGATGACATTCCTTTAGCTTCAGGCAGATGCCTTTTTGCTCTGCTCCTGCAGCTCKCCATCCCTCCTGTGGGGGAGTATCYATCTCTGCATGAYGGGAATGGTGAACCATTGGGAGAGTACAGAAACAGCTAAAAGATACACACCGAAAACCTGGGTGCAGGTGAGCCAAAGCTGACCAGAAGGAGCAGCAGCAACCAGTGCATCATCACACTCATTTCTTATCACCTGAAAAGAGGCATTGACAGGCTGTAATGGAAGCTTTTTTACTTCCTCTCACACTTACGTTTAATTCCCCAGGACATGCTGCAGGATTTATTAAGGAGGTTGCTTGAAACTACAGGCAGGACAAAATCAGGGTAGGATGTATATTAAGGAGTAGCTAAAGCACCAATGCAGTATGCTGACCGGGATAAAAGCTCAGGTCTGCTCCTGATTCCCCACAGAAACAAATACTCTGTGTGATTTTCCAGCAGCCTCTGTATCTCCTCCCAGATWTCCACACAGGAAGTTGCTCAGCAATCATGTCTCCTTGAGGACTTTTCRTCAAAGTCTCACAGAGTTTATTCAGTTCATACTTCTCAAAGTGGAATTAAGAGGAATTTGCCTCCTGGTTAAGTGATTGTAGACATTCCCCTCCTCATCYTTGGAGTGGTCTGTGAGGATGGGATTACCTTGGAGGCCAAGTCACACATGTAACAAACTGGACATGAGATAATTTTTCCTTAGATTTCAGGGCAAAAGATGTCTGCTGCCAATCTGCTCCAACACACAGATGTGGTTTTGATTGGAGAGTCTTAGCTAGAAATTATACTAAGTGACTGCCACTGGGAACAYGCAGCTGAATGTGAGTGAACAGTAMAAATTGTTCTCAGTGTGCTTGCCTCGTGCTTTTAAAAAAACCCAGAAAAGTCAGAAAGAAAAAAAAATCTGAAAACTAGGCTAAACCAAACTCTCCTGCTTCACATCTGGAAGTGCTGCAGAAACTTGGCTCCTCAGCTCTATGCTCTGAGTGATGTGCATTGTTTCAGCTATGGTTCTATCAGCATCCCTGCAGCAGCTGATGCTAGAGCTGCTTCCAAACCACCAAAGCTGCTGCAGCAGAGGAGCCCTCTGCCAAGATGGGCAAGCAGGGCTCAAAGCAAGCCTAGGGAAGAAGATCTCCACAGAAGTTGCCCATAAAAGATGACATGCAGGTAGATGCTACAGTCTGTGGCAATTTTTCAGCTCATAGAAGAGTTCAACATTGCAGCAGGGGAACCCTGTGTGCCCAGGAGCACTGGTGCTGTTCACACCACCCCACAGTGGTGCCAGTGGCTGCAGTACTGGTGCTGAGGTAACATTTAGACCCTGCACAGTGCCCATGGGTGACGGCAAAAAGCTACCAGGAAGGGTGGGATGAGTGACAGCTCCTGGAAACCAGACAGTGCAGAGCAGAGAGAAAGAAAGCAACTCCATCTACACCTTTACCACGACACATGAAATGCACGTACCTGTAACTTGCCTTTCTTCAGACCTCCTCCCGGAAAGATTATCTCCCTTAAAAGTCAACTGCAAAAGAAAGTGATCATAAACCTGGCTGCATTTCAAGGGGTTGATGAGATTTTCCTTTCCAGATGACCTACATCAAGGGCACAGAGGAAGAATGTTTCACAGCACCAGGCAGTTTCACAGAAAAGGCACTCTYAATTCCTGGTGTGAAAGAGTTACCCAAACCCCAAGTTTTCTGTTGTTATCCAGTACTCATCTTGCTGCTTCCCAGTGAGAGTAAACAACAGGAGGCTTCTATCAGCAGTGTTCTCTAAAGGAGAGGGGAGAGGGGCTCTGCTGCTGATGTACTATTACCTACCTTGACTAGGAAGCTCAACCAAGACTGACTTTGAGTGTTTATGTGAATCACTCAGACTAATGCTCCCTGTGGGAGTTTCAGCTCATGCTTTAACCCAGCCAAGATAATTTCAGTAAGTCCTGCAAGGTGGAAATAACACAGCTTTTCCATTCAGCATTCCTTTTGCTGTTTAATCTGTTTTATAAGAGCACAGCCGTAATGCCAAAGAAGCTGCAAATCTGAAGCAAGAAGCAAATGTAGGAGTATTAAGCAAGACTTGCTGTTAGACTGAAATCTCAGGAGAGTTGTGTAACTCTCCTGTGTGCTGGGTGATTAGATTTGCTAGTTAATACAAACAAGGACATTTGTGGAAAAGAGRAAAAAAACCATAAAACCAAACAGATGGGTGCCTCCCTTTGTATTATGGCCAAGGAATTGCAGATTATTTTAAAGAAAACAGCAGGAATGATCCATTTTACAGAGCTTTCTTCAGAGTAGAGACCATGGGCACAAAAGACAGGGCACATAAACCCACGGTAAATGTCTGTGCTGCTCTTCAGGAAAGCAGGACTATYCAGCTACTACCAGCTACAGGAATGATGTTTATTCCTTTAAAACTGCATTCCTCTTCTCCCACAAGAACCCTGATTCAATCCACTGCCAAAGGATTATGTAAGCAGTGGTTTTCTTCTCRCTTGTTTTCTAGCCCCAGTTTAAGACTGGTTTTGACAGCTATGAAATTGAGTGAAATGTTTCCTCTTCTCCCTAGTGGGTACTTGGCCTTTTTTTCTGCCCCTTTGGCCAGGAACTGCAGCTGGCAGCAGGGTGTGCAGGTACCATGCACTGGAGCACAGGGAGGCTGCACATCATCCCCTGGGGCTTTCACCAGCAGCAGCAACTCTTTCTCAGCTGGACCCATCCAGACAGTGCTCAACCTGCTGTGCAACAATTTATGCTCYTCTCTAAAAGGTGGCCAAAAATCTCATTGGCCTGTGAGCATCTCCTGRTCCCAGGTGGGATCACAGACAGGGCTGAGGCTGTGGTGTCAGTGTTGGAGTTGTGGTGTGGTGTGGCTGGCAGTCAGTGCCTGCAGCTGTGTGCAGGACCATAAGATTAGGGAGCATCAGGCCTCATAGCATTAACTTCTGCTGGTCCCAGGGCAGAAGGGAGCAGTGAAACTGCAGTGCCAGTGAAACTCACATGTGTGCACTGTCACTGCAGCTTTGCAGGAACAGGACTCTATCTCCAACCCTCGCTCAGTGGCTGCCAAAACATCTCAGAGCCAAGACATCTGGAGCACTCACGCTGCCTCTGGCCTCCACCAATGTTCGCCTCAGCAACATCTGCATGTGAAAATCCCACTCAGCTGGAACATGGTTCTTGCATACCTGTTTCATGATTAACTTATTTTCCCAGGCTAGAGAAAGCTTTAGGAATATSTGAAGCACAAGAGAGGGGTTGCCATGAGGTTGAGTTCACATGAGGGGGGTCTAGCAGGAGAGTGTCTTCAGGTACTGCTCCACTGGCTTGGAGCTAAAATAATCAAGTCAYCATAAAGAATTTGGACACTGTGTGATCACCAGAGTTTCCTCACAGATGTTGAAATCCCTAGGCAATGTGACAATAAATACTGGGTTGTGTTTTTTTTCCCGGAATACACATGCTTCACAGATATTCTGGAATGCAAATTCCTGTTTAGTTTCTTGGAAGGATATCAGATTCCCKTTTCTTAAGATACTCAGTGATCTTGTCAGCAAAAAATAACAGTCTCATTAACTAAAACCTTCCTACCTTGCTGTCCTCCCCCTTCCTTCCAGAAAATGTATGTAGGTGCTGAAAAAACTATTAGACACACATTAAATGCAATACCAGCACACACAAACTGGTGGGTAAATGTGACTGAAGAGCATGGTTCTGGGGTAGCTCTTGATATTCCTACAGTTATGGGGGGAAAATGGCTTGGAATGAACACAGGAACATGATGGATATTAACACCTTCAGAGCCTAAAGGAACATCACTGCAGCTGGAAGGCAGTAGTGGCATCTCAAAACTCTCCCAAGACTGGTTCCTTGTTGGTTGCTTCTTCTTAAAGGGGAAAGGCAAGAAATGAGGCAGATTGCTCCAGGCTCCAAAGGAGGTAGAGAGACCTGAGGATTTCACAGCAAGAGTCTGACTGCCTACCTGTGCTCTAGGAAAATACAGGTAGTCTGGACCCAGCTCAAAGACAAACAGATTACTTGYAATGAATCCAGGTGCACTATGCATTTGCATTATTTTGATACTTTCCTATCACAAGCCACCTTCAATGAACACYCTGCTCACTGGGAGAGACTGCAGACCAGGCTCCTTTGCAGGCACTGCAGGTGTGGAGGTACCTACCAGGGGCCTGCTCGCCCTTGATGTTTGAGCTAGCGTACATCTCTGCAGGAATCTAGGCTGCCAGYTTTTTTAAAACAAAGTTAATATATGAGATCTGAAACAAATATTTATTGTTTTTTAATCTAACAATAAAGGGTTTCATCAAAAGAAGCTGAAATTAAAAGACCAGGATGACATCAGCACCATAGTTTCAACCCGTGAAATAACCGAAACCGGCATTTGCGCATGAAAAGTCTGTGGTTGGTWAGCCAGGAGTAACCACAGAAATCTGTGTACAAAGCAGCAGCAGTGGTGGCAGACCATGAAACATGCTAGATCTGAATACTTTGATAACTTTCAAAGAGCAAATACATAATTCAGTTTAACTAATGAGTCTGCATGCAGCCTGTGAGTATCTAATGGGTTGACACAACAAATGCAATTATTTTGTAAGTTCCTGAGGGCAAGCACAGGTCCCAGCAATCCCATGTCAGGAATAGCTGTATCAAAGGGCATTAATCACAAGACTAGAGGGGATATGTGGATTCCATGATCTTCTACCTACTTCAGGTCAGAGAACTTCTCTAACCTAATTCACTCCCATTTGAACTGGAATGTCCCTTTAAGAAAAATACATTTTGCTGCAGAATATTTAGTGCAGAAGAATCAGCCACAAACCTTAGCATGTTCTCCCACTTTTTAATTACTCGCATTGAGCTTTTTTTTTTTTTTGCCCTGAGTCTTAATCTCCCGAGTCTCATCCTGCAGTCTTTGAATTTCATGACGCCTTACTCTGAGAAGGGGAAGAGCCCTCTGCTGCCAAAAGCCTTTTTCCCTCCTAAAGGCTAGGTCCAATCGCASAAGCTGTGTGATTGCTCCTGGCTGGGAATCCAAACCCCCATTATCTGCTTTGGCKGAGGATGTGTGTGCAGGAAACCCAGCAGGGTCATGGAGTGAGGGGCTGCTTTGGAGCTTTTCCTAGGCAGGGCTGAGGAACATGGCACAAGCACAGCACACTTGTGAGCAGGGCACTTGGCYGGCATGGAGAGGAAAAGCAGGAAAATGTTCTGCTCCTGGAGAGATTTCATTCGGGGCAGTTTAATGTAGAGCAAGTACATAGAGGTGAGAAGAGCTGTGGGTGGTGTATGACAGGGTGTGATGGAGGTGGTCTCACTGGGCATGTTGAGGGGKCTTCAGGAACTGCAGTACTCTGCCTGGATTTGGGAGCCTGATCTGCCTAGTCAGGGACATGCAGCAGAGATATGTGGTCAGGACAGGAGCAGAACTGCAGGTTCTCGAGGGATCTCTGCAGCACCACAGAGAAGTGCCACATCAATTTAACTGCCTCAAAGGTTAGGCAATTGCTGAACAAATACCTTTGTAGTCATAAATGTTGCTGGTGTGAGTCTGTGTACACCCCTTCTGGGGCATCTTGTCCTGTGATTAAGTCATTCACATTAAGAGCCATACAAAGAGCTCAGGCAATATTTCCGAAATCTTTCCTGTTTGTGGATTCAAGGATATCATTCCTTTTGTCACAGAGCTACATGCCACAATCACCTGTCACTGGCGCATCCCTGCTGTTGCTCCAGGACTTTTAGGGTTACCTGACTTCCTCTGTCACTGATGCTCCAAGTGTGACCTGCATGGTGTTACCTGCTGCAGTCAGGATGACTGTGACTCACAACACCTGAGAAGTTAGTCAAGAAATGCCTGCCAGCTTTTCAACATGCACACACACAGGCCATGCAGGTGGCAGGTGCCTTTCTGGGAGTTAGAGGGACTGTAAGCAGACTTAGAATGTTTTAAACACATGTTACATGGTCCTTCAGGTACCAAGGGTACCAAACATCATCCTGAGGTCTTGTGTTCTGAGATTGACAGTGGATGTAAGTCACACTTTACTCAGTGCCAGGCAGTCATTCTTATTCTATCTGACCATGGTTACAACCTCTGTGTCAGCTGCAAACTTCATCACTCAGGATCTTATCCAGGCCATGGTTTAAAACAAAACAACACAACATTAAACAATGCAAGACAACACCCAATCCCTGAAGAATCTCTCAGGAAAATAATTGCTTAAGTATGGTTTATCTTTTAGTTATTTTAAGACTAGTGCGCTGCATTTACATCAATGTGAAATGGGTTGATTGAACCTTTTTAATCAAAGTTATTTTCTAGCCAGTCAGTTGCTTACAGAAGCAACAAAATATTTTTATTTTAGCAGTAAAACTTGCAGTCTTGTTTTAGAAATATAGTGAGCACAAGTATTTTCCCTAACTGCCATGTCTATTTACAATTATTATTAATATAATTATTTTTGCTTCTACTATTAAGCTTCTTTGATATTTTATTAGTCTAAACCCTCTTTCTAATCTGCTCTCACTTTTCAGGGAGCAGAGCCAAGATGAAAAGCTATCACCATCAGGTCATCTGGTCTACCTGTTTTTAATATTGGCAGAGAATTCATTTTTTACCCACTTATCTTCATATTTCTGCTATCTCAAGACTTAATAAAAATGTAATATTTTTCTTGTCTGTCTTAAAAGAATGAGATACAGAAGAGCAATACCTACCAATTTAAAAATCTGTCAAGTTAAGAGATTCTGTTTACCACCTTCTCTGTTATTTTTGGAATGCAAAGTATGTCATCACCCCTCTGAGAAATGTGTACTTAATCCTGCTCTTTAGCCAGTATGTAACTGGATTATTTACTAAATATTTAAATATTTTGTCATTTTTGACAATTCAGCTATTTTACACTGATGGAAAATTGTCAGAGGATCAGAACTGGATTCTCAAGGGTTATTAAATATCAGTATCATGACTTAACCAGCAAAATATAATGAAAAATATTTACAAGTCTTGAATGTAAAAAACATAACATTTTCAATGCTTCATTTTTATTTTGTCTTTATGAACATTGGATCTTGTTCCTATGTTTTTCTCTACCAGCTGAGAGACAGAAATTTMATTTTATTAGTAAAAAGGTGGTGTTTTTATTTTAGTCATCTGAGTCCAGAAGTAAGGGTCTTAAGAAAGTAGACCAACCACCAGGAAACTCAGGAAACACATGAAATTCAGTATCACTGGCACTGCAGCATCTATCCATGTGATGAAAACTGGGAAGAACTGTTCTTCCTTTTGAAGTGCACCTTTAGCTGGCCAGCCCTGGAATTCAGCCTGGGTATCAAACTGGAAGCCTCCCACCTCCAGCCCCTCTTTTGGTTTTTACAGGTTGTCTGGTGAGAAGTCCACCTAAATACGTAAACTGCCTTCACACCTTGATGCTTCCAGAGCCCAGGACAGGGGAAACTGGACTTTTCTATTTCTACGCTGCTCTCTGATGTGGGCCTGCCCTCACCACTTCCACTGTGAAGGTGCTCCACAAGTGTAAACTCCTGCTGAGAGTAACTCACAGGATCCCCAGCTGGTCCACAGGTAAAGACTGTCCTAAGTAACCTGCACTGCAAATGCATGAGAGAAACATGGTCCCCCATCATGGTATAACCAGAGATGTTTATTAAAAGTGCACATGACTTGTATAATATTTTCACCACTGAGTTAGAATAGCATGAGCCTGGATAGCCAAAAGTATAATTATTAATAAGCTTGCTAACCAGTAATATTCATAATCAATTCCCTAACAGCAACATCAGACTTTTCTCTCAAAGATGAACGCTTATAGAACAGTCCTTTCTACAAACTACTGGGCACCTGCTACTTGTTACACTTTTACAAACTTTGTTACATCTTTCCTGCCTTGACTGAACAGTCTTCTCTTCCTAACTAAAAGCTCTTTGTTCTCTCAATTACATGTTCCCTTTGTTTTATTTCCCTACACTGCACATGTAATTTTTTTTTTATAACTAAGAAAAAATTAATTGAATGTTTCTTCCCATCATCAAACTTAGTTTCCATCCTTGTTTAGCTGCTTCTCAAATACATAATTATCTGAATATACCAAACATACTTCGGACCAACCTCATGAAGTTTAATAAAGACAAATTGTCAGAGTCTACACAGGGGAGGGGTCCTGGTCAATGGCAAGCTGAATCTGAGTCAGGAATGCCCTGACAGCCAGGAGGGCCAACCGTGTCCTGGGGTGCATCAGGCACAGCATGGCCAGCTGGGCAAGGGAGGGGATTGTCCCGCTCTGCTCTGAGCTGGGGCTGCCTCACCTCGAGTGCTGGGGGCAGTTTTGGGTGCCACAAAATAAACAAGACATTAAGATGTTAGAGAGTGTCCAAAGAAGGGCAATGAGGATGGTGAAGGTCCTTGAGAGGAAGCTGTATGAGGAATGTCTGAGGTCACTGGGTCGGTTCAGCCTGGAGGAGACTGAGGRGAGACCACAATGCTGTCTATAGGTTTCTCATGAGGGGAAGGGTGAGGCAGGCACCRATCTCTTCTCTGTGATGCCCAGTGTCCGGATCTGAGGGAATGATCTGAAGGTGTCTGAGAAGGTCTAGGCTGGATGTTGGAAAATGGTTTTTCACCTAGAGAGTGGCTGGGCACTGGACAGGCTCCCCAGGGAAGTGGTCACAGCACTAAGCCTGACAGAGCTCAAGAAATGTGTGGACAATACTCTCAGGATTGTTGAAGTGTCAGGAGTGGGACAGCAGCTGGACTTTGATGATCCTTGTGGATCCTTCCAACTCCAGATATTCTGTGATTCTATATTTCTGTTACCTGCTACCACAGTCTGTATCAGAAATTTATGTATTTATACAGGTTTGAAGGGAAAAATTTCTCTTTAGTCTAGTGCTCAGAAATGTTCCCTATTCTCAGCATTCACCTTAAGGATTTTATTTCTCTTGGGCAGGGAGCATCCGGGCAGGCTCCTGCCGTCAGTTACAGCATCTCCCCCTGCCAAGCCCCAGCAGCCCAGGGAGCAGCGCTAAAAGCTCGCTTTGGGCTCCCTCTGGTGTCGATCGCCCTGCAGAAAGCCTCCCCAGCGCAGCCCTGGCCTCAGCAGCTAGCTACAGCGACACTGCTGCACCGCGGGATGCCCCGTGACTGCTCCTCACTTGCTTGCTGGTAACGAGGTAACGTGAAGCCTCTGCAGAGCACAGGGTAACGCATCAYATTCTGGAGGCTCCGATTCTGCGAAAACCTAAATGCTCGATGCCGTGTGAAAATCCAAGCGCCCATTGGGATGCTCTGCCCTGGATGATGGCAAGAGCTGCCCCAGGCTGTGGGGACTGGCTGGCCTGCGGCCCCTGCCCGACCTCGAGTGCAGCCCCTCCAAGCTGTCATGCCATGGGAAAGGCACTGAGAGGCATCAAACCACAGCAGCAGAAAAGTTTACAAAAAACTGCGACGATGCAAATGGTGGGGCTGGCTGGGGTCTGGTGGGCTGGGGGCAGTGTGGCCCCACACAGAGCTACAGAATCAATTAGAAAATACTTGGAAAGTCTTGGAAAAGACTTCAGCAATCATCAAGCCCAACCTATGTCTGAACACCCCCGTGTCAATTAGACAATGGCACTAAGGTGCCATGTCCAGTCTATCCTTGAACACTTCCAGGGATGGTGAATCCACCAACTCCCTGGGCAGTCTGTTCCAATGTCTAATTACTCCTTCTGTGAAGAATTTCTTCCTAATGTCCAACCTAAACCWCCCAGCTTCAGACTGTATCTTCTTGTCCGATCCCTATTCACCTATTCGCTTGGGAGAAGATGCTGACCCCCACCTGGCTCCACCCTCCTTTCAGGCAGTCTTGAGAGCAATGTCTCCCCTGATCTCCTCCTCTTCAGGCTAAATAACCCCAGGTGCAYCTTGTAGGACTTGTGCTTGAGACCCATCACCACCTCTGTTGCCTTCTCAGACACACTCCACCACCTCAGTGTCCTCCCTGAATTTAGGGGCCCAGAACTGGACACCACGTTACTGGAGATGTGGCCTCACTAGCGCTGAACTCACTGCCCGGGTCCTGCTGGCCACACTATTGCTGGTACAGGCCAGGACGTCACTGGCCTTCTTGGCCCCCTGGGCACACTCTKGCTCACGTTCAGCCGCTATCATCCAGCACTCCCAGCTCCTTTTCTGCYCGGCAACTTTCCAGCCCCTCTGCCTCCGGCCTGCAGCGCTGCCTGGGCTGGCTGTGACCCAAGCGCAGGACCTGGAATTTGGTCGCGTTGCACCTCACGCTGTTGGGTCTCAGCCCATCGTTCCGGCCTGCCMAGATGCCTCTGCAGGACCTTCCCCCCTGCAGCAGACCGGCACTCCGACCCAGCCCGGTATGGCGCACGAACGCCCCTCCGGGGGGACGGGGAGCCCCGCTGCCCGCCCGCGGCCTGTGCGGACAGTGCGGGGGCGGCGCGGGCCGCCGGGGCCGTTATCATGGCAGCGGGCGGGTCCGCCGAGCCCAGCCCGGACCGGGCCGGCCCGGCCCAGGGGCAGCCGGACAGCGCCGCCGAGCCCCTTGTCCGCACCCCGGGGGCGGTGAGGCGTGTTCGAACTCCGCGCCACAGCTCGGTGGGTGAGACGGGCTGGCGGCGCGGCGCGGAGGCGGGAGGGAGGGAGGGAGGGAGGGCCGGCCGGGATACAGCCCTCAGGAAGTTTAACCCAACTTTCCGCTGAGTCCGCGGGGCGCCGGGGGCGGTGTCCAGACTCGGCTTGGAGCCCGGCGGCCGCGCCGAGGTGAGGTAGGGGGAGGGTTCCGGGGGGTCTGAGCCAGCGGGATGCAGCGGGAGCAAGTGCGGGCCTCCCGTCCGGGTAGCTGGGGTGCGCCGGGAGGCAGCGCCCGGGGCGGCTCCCTGCGGTTCGGTCCGCGCCCGCAGCTCCCCCGGAGGTGCCGGCTGGGGCTCCTCTGTGCTTCAGAGCTYGAAGCAGGGCGAAACGCTTCATCGTGAGGTACAGATGCTGTTATCGCTGTGGTATGTTTGGTGTAGTCCAAACCCCTTCATCAGAGTGCTGAGTGCCTTGACTCTCGTTAGTGTTACAGCTGAAAGATTGAGCTTTGTCAGCCATAGGGGGAAATAGTTGAAAATGAAGCAGTAGCCTGGCTGTTGGGATTGTGAGGCTACTGTAGGATGCTGCTATACACAGTTTCTTGTACTGTCTCACTTCAACTCGGTGTGCTTCTCTTCAGGTCAGCAGAACAACAACAACAGCAAGSAAAATGACAGCTGTGAGGTATGAGCAAGGGATCCAGCCAAGAGAATCATCTGGGTGAGTGAAATGAACTGTGCCAGCAAGGGGGCTTGGGATTGAATATGTGGTGTGTCTTTAGGTTCTTGGTGTTTAAAATATAACAAAGGGAATAATGATAGAGTGTMTGAATGTTACATAGTATAGTCTTTTTAACTCCCCTCTGCCACCAGTGCTGTTGTCTGAGAGGAGGGGTATCTTGGGGAGAAATACGCTGTTTTGATTCACTTCTTGTAAGTAGTTAGTAAGTGATTAATGAGTACAAGGTCTCCATCCCTGAGACCTTGTAAGTCCATGGCATTAAAGTGTGTTCTCTTTTAGCGTCCAGACTGTCAAGAGAGTTACAAGAGTGTCAGGGTCTCTTGTAGAGCAAGGCTCTTTCTGTGCTTGCTTTAAAAGCCTCAAATCTGAGGTTGCCTTTAGCTATGAGCAGTCGGAAAAGCATATGCTCTGTAAGGAGTGTGTGCATGAAGGAAACAATTTCTTCTAATATGTCCTCCTTTTATTCTCTTCCATCCCCATAGTCAAAGCCTAATTGTAATAGCTTATGGCTGAACACTTGTTCTGTCTTGGGCAACAAGCAGATGTAGAATGATCAGCAAAACAAACTCCCACTGAGGAAAGCATTATCTAGAACTGAATTTTTGTGTGGGAGCACTATGGAAACAGTGTACTTGGGCTTCTGTTTTATCTTTGTATTAAGGATTGCCTTCCTAACTGAAAATACTTTTGTTTCTCATTCTTCTTGTGGCATATTTTAATCACAGTAGAGGATAAGAAGGTAGCATTTGGTGCACTTCATGTGTTTGCAAGTTTAAGCAAGTGACCTGCAGCAAAATTGCTGCAGCAGTAGTAGGCTTTAATAAGTGAAGCATTTCTGCTGTTCAGTAAGTGTAAACACCCAAGTGAATATTCTGTAAGAATAGCTGGGAAGCAAACCTGAATGCCTATCCATCACTAAAGCTTTTCTTCAGCTCTAGGAACAAAATGAGGCAGGTTTCACTGGAAACACTGGAGCTAGGAAATGAGGCTTGAATGCTAAAATTGCTGCATCAGAATAATTCTTCTGCTGAGCCTGATACTGAGTGCAGGTGGTGAAGCATCAGTACTGGCTCCTGAAACTAGGATCTAGGAATGATGCTAGGAGAAGCATCATTAAACTTCTTGCTTAAAAGGTGGTTAGCCCAGACTGCAGCAGCAGTGCTAGTGCATGGGTCTGTTATGGAGGATGAAGAATATTTGAATCCTCAAAATTATTACACTAATGCTTCAAACATGCTAGGCTGCCTCAGAACAGAATGGAAACACCAATATTGAATATGTGTGTGTAGCTGTTCCTGCCCACGAAGCTGTGAAACCAGAGGCAGGGCCTCAGCAAACACTGTGGCTGTGCTATTATGCATCACAGTATTTCTGTGGGGAAGACTGAAATAAGGCTCCTGGATTTTGATGCTATACTTTTTCTCTGAAATTGTCATATGGCCTTCAAAAAAACAAAAACTTGATCTGAAGAGACCCTTTTAAGGAAGTTATGGCAAGCAGCCACTACCCCAAAAAACTGCTGTTCTAGCACTAGCTCAGCTGCTGCTCTGGTCTTCCAGTTTCCGGTCTGGTATCCTGCTCTGTGCGAAAACATCTCCATGGTATGGCTTTTACTGGTGAAAACATTAATTCTCTGTACAAGAAGGTTGCTGTAACGGCATTAATGTCACTTGGACACTGAAGCCATTTTGCATATGCATRTTTCTGGCATTTCTAGAGCCTGAACTGTTGAGTCCTTAGCAGACTCATGGATGCCCTGCTTCAAAGCCCTTTATCCTGCTGCTGAACTCATCTGTCTCTTTTGGGGGGGAAAAGGGAAAACTTTTGAGAAAGGGGCTGCTAATAGGAAATAGATCAGCACTAATCAAGGGATTCAGCTGTGCTAATATGGAGGAAGTCTTTCTTCTCTTGGTGCTGGGCCTGTGCTCTGGCTCAGGCTGCTGTTCACTTGACAGTTAATTCTTTTTTTTAGAACAACAAATCTTAGCAATATACAGAGCTGACACCTCTATCAGTGTGTGACTTGTATTATTTCTTTGCCAGCTCTGCAACARCTGAAGAGGCCACAGTAAAAATTGATAATGGTCGTGATGAGAGTAATGGACCAGACACCTGTTCCAAGTAAGCTAATGATAGACTCAATTTCTTTGCTTACCCCCAGAAGTGGAATCTGATGAGCCAAAATAAGAAGGCAGGTGGCTTGTTGAAGTAGAGATAAGCCCAGTAAAATGCTTAATATTGAAATTTCTTCTAGTGCATAGTGAAGACAAATAAATTGTGGAAGCCTCTTTATCCCTCTAGAGATAAAAGTCCAACCCAAGAACACAAGTCCATCATATTATGGAGAATGGGTAGTACAAACCACATTTTCCCAAAGGAATGAGTTTGTGGGAGCACAGAAGAACAAGTGCTGGTGAGACAATGAGGTGAAAGAGAACCTGGGCATAAGAATAAGCATTGTGGCACACATCAAGACTARGTTGTCTGAACCTGCTAGTAGTTAACTCTGTTCTTGAAACAGTTATTTCCTGACAGTGTTTACCTCACATTACTCTTACAGCAAACTTAATCGAGTCAGTGGCAAGTCCTGCAGCTCAAGAACAGTAAGCCTAAGCCTGTTATTTCAGTTATTCTATGTGACAACGTGTTTTTCTAGATTTCAGAATTTACAAATGTATTTTACTGAAGCTCTRAGCTAATTATGTAATCAAATGTGCCATGTTTCCTGCAACTGATTTAAGATGTTGGCAGGCCAAATTGGAGTGGTGCGTGTATATGTTTTGGTCTGTAGTGTACCTAGTTAGATGTACTTGTCCACAGACTGTGGAAGTTGAAGTCTTGGTGTCCCCACTACAATTGTAGATTTGACTGGACAGACATAGACCAGCAAACCATTAGTGTCAATATTGCAGTATTTCCTTAGATATTTGGCATTCATAAAWACCAGGAAAACCTTCTATATGTCAAGTTGCCTTCAGGACAAGACATGTCATTACATCCTTGACTTCTGTAGGAATAGTGAGTACTACAACCCACRTGTATACTTTCAGCTTAAGAATGCAAATGTTTGCAGGTTAGACCTTGTACCTTAGTTTAGAGTAAGAACCTAATAATGMAAAATGTGGGTTAATTCAGTAACCCCAGCAAGATGCTGCCTCAGCACTTCAAAGGTACCTAGCCTTGCCTTAAACTAGGTTATTGAAGTGTACTAAATCTCAGTACTTTTTGTCATTATGTTAGAACTAATGGAAGTCCTGCTGCTAGTGATATGCTTGAAAAAAGGTGTTTTCTTCTAAGGGTCTAAGAAAAGACTTGATGCATACAGTAGTTATCTTGGAATTGCTTAACAGACTGGCAGTCTGTTTTTTCACTCTCAGCACTTGAGCTTTGCAGGTTCTACMCCAAGAACTTCTACCTTAGTTCTTGGTGTAATCTAAAGAGGCTTCAAGCCAGAATGAGTTACATAAAAGCTTTGTTCTAAACCAAAGGGCTTAAAGCATACCAAAGAGGCAACAAAATCTACTGTAATTGGAAACAAGAACTGTGACCTTGCCAGGACTGAAGATAATTCTCACAACTGGAAGAACTTGGCTTCAGAAACACTTTTTTTTTTAAAGATTATTTGGATTTTCAATCTGAAAGCCAAACTGATGTTTCTTTTTTAAAGTAGAAGTGGGATTTCTATTCCTCTTTTCCAAAGGCATGGGAGCTGTTAASAAGTGCAGCTCTTTTCAGGCCCAGGAAAAAAAAATGGTCTGATACAATAAGCTAATATATGGAACGAAATATATTAAGAGATGTTTGTCTTCCAAKCTTCCTTTTGACCAATATAAACCCACTTCTTATAGCTTACTAAGCCCGAGTTCAAGTGTCACTGGAATTGTGACATGGAATAATGTTAGAAATAAGTACATACTGCTGTATTTCTAGAGTCTGGAAGCTGATGAATACTTTTTCTAACAAGTGATCAAAGCACTGTTTTCAAGTACTCTCTTAACCTAAATACTTCATGAATGCAACTGAGTAATCTCATTTTAGAGAAGCTACTACTTTGCAGAATACTAAAACTAAAGGAATGTGACCAAAAGAATATAACAGTGCTCTCGTGGCTTATGTATGTAGCAAAATGTCACTTGTCTTGATGTCAGTTCTCTTCTCTTGCAGTGCAACTAGAAGAAAAATTGCCCCGTTTGTGATGTCATTTGGATTCAGGTAAAAGCTTAAGCTTGTAATAATGTGGGAAAGGTAAAAATAGTCCTCATTTCTGGTATAAGAACTTAAGAACCCATAAACATCAGTAACTCCAGCTTGCTTTGTCTGAAAGTACTGAATCCTTTGTCAACCCCAGGAGAGGTAACTTGAGAAAAGTACTGGAATTGAAAAATAAGACTTAAACAGATATCACTACATTCTCCAAGAAGAGCTGAAAGTCAGAACTGTAAATGTCATTGATTTGGATAAAACCTCTTTAATGGCTTATTCTTGCTGGCAGCCTTTGAACAAACAGTTGGTCAGTTGTGTGTAGTCTAGGTGCTGGGACAAGGCAAGCCATTAAAGACAGGTWTTTTTAAGGGACTGTAAGTCTTGAGAGGGAGGGAAGCTGAGTAAGGTGAAAGCAGAAATGATACTTGTATGCCTTAAATCATTCAGGTTTGCACTGCTTCTAGGTAGCTGTGAAATCATAAGCTAATAAYTACAGCTATGTCTGAGATACATGTRTGGTTCCACAGAGATGATGGCCTCTGTGCATATAGCTTAAAAATGCAGTTAGAAACCTTCAGCTTCTAATTAAGCAGGCTTCAATCTGCGTWAGAGATCACACTCTTGCTGGAACAGCTTAGAAATCAAGGTTTGTGCTGTTCAGTTGATAAGTGTTCATTCCTACCTCTCAAACTTCCTTGTATTTTTCTCTTCGCAGAGTATTTGGAGTTGTACTTATCATTGTGGACATTATAGTTGTGATTCTGGATCTGGCTATCAGTGAGAGGAAGAAGGGTACAGAGATTCCTGAAGGGGTTTCCCTGGCAATAGCACTCTTCTTTCTCATCGATGTTCTCCTGAGGGTGTTTGTTGAAGGGTAAGACATAGGCAAAAATTAAGTCCATGTGGTAAGTCTTCAAGCTAGGAAGGAAGCAGAACTTCAAGCTTGAACTATGAACATGGTGTCCTATAGGCTAATTATCTGGTCATAGATCATAGCTATGTCTTTCCTTGGCTGTGTATGTTGGTAGTTACCCTTCTAAAGTTGTTTTATAACAACCTTTAAGTATTTTCAGTATAAGTGARCACTTGGGAACTACACAGCTTTGCCATAACTTATGTGTAAATCAGGGCTAAGATTGCTTTCTTAGTGAGACTTTAGCACTTAGCATTAAGAAAAACTGCAGGAGAGCTTGTCTCGAGCAGTAGCTCTGTATAAATTGTTCTCTTCTTTAAGATATATTTCAGTCTTTGCTACCTATAATGGAATCTATCTAAAACTGTCCTTGGTTTCAGCTTCAGGAACTATTTCCAGTCCAAACTGAATATTTTGGATGCATGTATAGTGGTGGGCACCCTGTTAATTAATTTGACGTACTGCTTCTTAGATGTTGATGCAGCAAAGGAGATACCAAGGTAATAGTTGTATGGCAGCTGGTAAGTGTGAGCTCTTTTCTTGATAATCTTCTACGAATTTTCTTGGGCACCTRTAAGCCAGATTTGTGCATTTGAGATCACAGATGGGACTGTGATATTTTGTCATAGTACAGACCAGTGAAGGATAGGCACACGGCTTTCATCTGTGGTTATGTTGTAGGCTGTCCCTACCTCAAAGGCAGAGGGGATCTGAACATGCTAGTTGAGGTARCTAAAAGTCGGGGCGTCAAATGCTCTGACTCAAGCACTTTTTGGGGAAAGGTGTGCGGTAGCCCTAATAGAGAGGAGGGTCTGGGGAAGGCAGAAAGAAGAGTTGCATTATTGTAGCAAATGGAAGGGACAACAAAAGGAAGATTTCTGTCTAAAGGATCTTGCAATAGAAAGAGTTGCCAAACTGTCTTGTTTCCTTTGCTTTGCTTTCCCAAAAGCTTCATGRTAATATAATGCTGAATTTTTCAGCCATACTCTGGGGAGAGGAGACTTGCTGTTTATGTGCATAAGCTGCTTCAAATCCTGTTTCCTTCTGATTTCTGTATCTTGATTAGATGATAACCTGTGAGATGAATCCATTCCTGATGGAGACAGAACTGCAACTTTAAGATGAGTTTATCTGCACTAGATTTGACTTAGAGACACTTTCTTGCCTCAGCCAGGGAAAAATTGAGCTCTTAAAAAAAAAAGTCACCCCCTGCTCCAAATTCAGCTGACTAATGGGCATAAGAGGGGAATATTTCTTCTGGAACCTTATTCCAGAAGAAAACAAAAAGTTTAGTTATTGAAGAATCCAGAGTTGGACAAATATCTGTAAATAATAATTTCCTCTTAGAGTGCTTGCTAAACCTGGATATCAAGAAGTAAAACTGTCAAAGGAGTGGCTTTTGCAACCTAGTTTCCTCCTAGGTTGTCTTAAACAGTGATTGGAGTTTTTAATTATTAGTTTCCATTTCTATGGCCACATTTTTATAAAACAGCTTTCATCTTATAGCAGCACCTAGATAAAGGAGGGGAAAAGAGCAGTGTGGCACAGTTATCTGCACTCTTATCTCTACTAGGCTGTGCTAGTAGTAGGCCTGATCCTACACTGGCTGTAGATCTGTGTGTGCAAGTTCTTTGTATTCTGACTTGCTGAAGTTGATGGGAATCTAGAATAGGTTTTTGGCTCACATAAAGAGGACTTCACACTACTGCTCTCAGAAGACACTCAGAATGGTAGGCTGGGGCCTACCATCTTACCCATTCAATTTTTGAGGCCCTCTGTAAGGCTTCCCTTGTTAAAGGCTCTAAACTGGTGTTCTGACCAAAATATTGGTCTCTGACAGTAGATGATACCTCAGATTTGACCAAATCCCAAATCTTGAGATGGCAGTCAATCTACCTAATGCAGCAGTGGTGTCCACAAAATCCAGTTAATTCCCAGTAGCCTTACTGGGGTTTATCACTTTTCTTTCCTGAGTCCTTAATCAAGAAGCAAACAGTAATCTTAAAGCATGTGATACATCTCAGAAAAATTAGAATTTGAGCAGCTTTTTTGTGGGTAAGAGCTTATATACAAGTGAAATTTCAGTGACAGACCATAATGTGCCCTGATGGAGGAATATGGCTTCTCTTTCTAATCTGGTCTAGCTGGGTGTGTGTAGGGGTGAGTTAACTGTTTTCTTGAAGTCTGACCTATAAAAGGACTTTGAGGAATGAGAGCTGGATATCAGTCTGGGAGCTAATGCTTAACAGGCTGACTTCCTTTAGGGCCTTTTATCTTGAAGAGTTGCTTCTCAGAGTTGTGAGGAGAGGGGTTATGGAGGTTTCACCCCTGTTTTGATTCATCTCATTTGCTGCTAGCTCCAAGGAAATTCTGTTTTGAAAACAGGAGGGTGATACTGAATTTGGAAGAAGCTCAGGGAAAAACTGAAACTTTTCTACAGGTATCCAGGACAATCTTACCTTGCTGACTTCAAGCTCCATATCAGTGGGGGGCAGACTGAGCAAAACTGGAGTTTTGTCTCCCTTACTGTTGGTATTCACCAGCATTTTTACACAAATGTATCAAAACCTAGAATGTGTGTGTGCTGCCTAAAATGTATGCTCACTTACCTCCTTAAGGAATGAATTGAATATTAGTTTGCCCTGAACCAGGACAAATCCTCTAGGAGTGTGGGAAAGCAGCTGCTCCTGTTCAGTTGTTTTGATAGAACCGCTCACCTAAGCTTCTTTACTGCTTCAAAGTTCAACAGTAGTTCAAAGTTCCTCAAACCAAACCAAGTGTTCAGGTTGCTGAATTATTAAACACAGGATATATACTGATTTGTTCTCAGGTTTCTTAATCAAGTCATGATGTACTTAGCCTGCCTAGCTTCTTTTTAGTTATTTGTCAGGTAGCTGCATATGMTTTAGTATGGCTGCATACACTTAAATGTATAGCTGAGAATATGCTTCAAGGAACAAAAACTTGGTGATAATAACACGGGTAATATTAATGGAATTTGTTGCTTTCTAGMCAGAGGTGCCTGTGGAAGTCTGTTTGAGCAAGTAGGGGATTTCCTAGTTCTGCTAGCTGTTGAGAACATGTACTCGCAGAAAACCCTTAACAATAAACACATTRTACTGTATTTGTTCCAAAATCAGCCTGAGATGTACTAGTTCAATGTATAAAACAAAGTTTTAAACTTCCCTGAAACAGCTTTTGAACAGCTTTAATCTTTGCCTGTAAGTTTATTTGTGTCTATTTTCTTCCATGCTGGATCTGTCTCTAGAATGGTTATTTTCCTCCGAATCCTGAGAATTGTCATCTTAATAAGAATATTTCGTCTGGCTTCACAAAAGGAGCAACTTGAAAGGGTGACCAGGAGAATGGTAAGTTGGCCTCTTAACATATCTAGCCTACTTAGTAGTAGTTTCCAGCTCTTTTTTCAGGCACTGTCAGTGGTAAGTAGCGAGACTGACCATGGCCTATTGGTCTGCTATTGCTAGTGTTGCCCAAGCAGCRCATCTGTTCCATGTCCCTGACAGGGCTCTGGAGCTTTGCCCCCAGCCTCAGTAAAGCCTTGTCGTTCTTGGCTTTGTTTGAGTAAGCAGCTACTTGACCTGGAAGGCTGGCATGTCAAAGTGAYTGCAACACCCCGTGTGTCTCAGCTGACAGTTTCTAGCTTGTGTGGCACATAGACTCTTTTCCCTCACATGGGGGAAGGTAAGAGTTTTAATGTGTCTGATGCTTTATTTTGGGTACAAACAAAACAATCTAGCTAAAGCCCTATCCACTGTCAATGCCTCTTATATTCATCAGGGGCATTGAAGTTGTGCTTAAGCTTCAGGTATGTCATATTGTTTAGGAAGAAGCAATCCTTAACTTTATTCTTTTTCCCTCAGTTTTCAAACAGTCAAATAACAATGACAGATTCATGCTGCAGTATTCATAGAATCTGGAGTGTTCTTTTCACTAGAATAAATTTTAGTATTTATGGGTAAAAATTCTATACAGAGCTTCTACCTAGAAGTTAATASAAGGAATTTGCTCTTGGATAATGCTGTAATGAAGTGAGGCTCTGCTACTCAAGCTTAACTGGAGAGTCTACATGGTTGAATTTTCCTAGTCACAGGCAACAGTTGGTGATTGTTGRCATTCTTGTGGAAGATTAACTCTCTTTTTTTTTTTTTGTCAGGTCTCTGAAAATAAAAGACGTTATATGAAAGATGGCTTTGATCTGGATCTCACTTATATTACTGGTTTGTGGAAACAAATGTCACTTTGCAGCTTGTTATGTCCTGTGWAGACTTGTTTTACAGTTAATAAGAGCTTGTAATGAATTACAGACAATGTTTTAGACTCATGAAATTTAAGTATGAAGTCAAACCAGGCCTACTCCTTTTCTGTGGGATTTTGAAATATGGATTCCTGACTGACACTATTCTGCCGGAATTAGCATTCTGGGAGAGTTGTACATGCTGTATGTAATGATAGAAATTTATCCTAGTTCCCTATGCCTAGGGAACCAGTGTTGGGAAAATATTTACTTACAGTATTTTTGCTTCTGATTCTATGGAGACTAACACTTGATGGTGGCCGATGCTTTGGGAAGCATTATTTGTCGTGTTCTAGCTCTGCTAAATGTAGAGGAAAGCCTACCAAAAATGGGTAGATTGTTCTTATAATTAGGGTAAGAATAGACATTTCATAAGGATGTTTCTCAGTCATGTAGTTCTTATGTGCAGGGGGGCTTCCTGCTGTTACTTGTGATTGCTGTCTTCTCAACAGATCGAATTATTGCAATGTCATTTCCATCTTCTGGGAAGCAGTCTTTCTACAGGAATCCCATAAAGGTAAAAGTCTTACCTACCAAATTCACTGTTTCTGAAACCTGTTTCTTTTATACGTTCCCACTAATTTACATGTGGCCTAGCTCCCTAGATCATGTCAGTCCTAGTTTTGCTGACTTTGCTGCCTGGAATGACTGATTGATGATCTGCACTGTGCTGCACTGCTTATGTTGTAGTGTCTCAGCTAAACCTAGTAGTTTTCTCTCACTGCAGACGCACCAGTGCTTTGATGCTCCTGTTCTTTGGGCATGTTTTGAAAAATCAGGGTGGTTCAGGCTAGTAATGGTGATAAGATCTATTCACCTAAGTAAAGTTGCTTTAAAGGTCCGGATACATAGTGTTCTTTTTAGAGCTCTGCTTCCTGATATTGTAGAAACATCTATAGGGCCAGGGAGATAGCTGCAGTAGTACTTTTATTCCAGATGAGAACCTGAGCTGTCAGGTTGGAAAGGCCTGCTTTCCAAGTTCTGTTCATGAATGCAGTTGTTGATGCCCCTGGGGGGTGGGGGGTTGAGGTGGCAGTGGAAATAACAAGTAGAGCACTAACTACTCTAAACTCATTATTGCTTAGGAAGTTGCAAGATTTTTGGACACCAAACATCCAGGCCACTATAAAGTCTATAATCTCTGCAGTAAGTATGTTTAGCTGCTGACTATGTTTGAGATAAAATTTCATGTATAAGTGAAAAGTATGAAGCCAGAAGCTAAGCATGCATGGCTTTAGCCAAGTTACTTCTGTTTTTTTTTTCATTTTAATCTGTCTATTAACACTGCTGTATTTTAGACACTAGTACRTGCTCAGACCAACCCTTGTGTGTTACAAACCACTTTCTTTGTTACAATCCTTCTCCCTTCCTGGCATAACTTCAGATCTTCCCCCATAGGTGAACAAGGCTATGACCCCAAGTACTTTCACTACAGGGTGGAAAGGATCTTCATTGATGACCACAATGTCCCAGCACTACAGTGAGTCTTGTCAAGAAATACCTACATTGTAATAGTTCTCTGTAGGCATTTGCCTTGATCCACTAAYTTTCCTCTTATTTAGGGACATGCTGAAATTCACTGCCAGTGTCCGTGAATGGATGAGTCAGGATGAGAAGAATGTCGTAGCAATTCACTGTAAAGGGGGCAAAGGTAGGATTTCTCATGTGCAATCTGYGTATGCTACAAATCATGCTTCTTTGTTATTGTAGCTTCTTTGATTAAAGTTTGGCCTTAAACCATAATATGAGATGGGTTTGTGATGTAATTTGACAAATACTGCAGACACTGTGATGGCTAACTAGTATGGCTACAGTACTCTATTTAGTATTAAACAACCTCATTTTTAGGTAGTCTAAATTGGTTCTTAGTCTAAGCTGTTATTATGTCTCCTAAAATGTTCTTCAATAACTTTTTGGTGTTCTGGCAGCTGGGACGGCAGTCCCCCACRAGAGACTGGGAATAGGGAGGCTACTGAAATTGCTACTCTTAAAAGTGTTAGGCTGCTGCTTTGGCTTCTGGTAGCCAGTCACCCATGCTGAGTATTGTGCACTGTAATATGGCTCAAACTATCCATTGTTTAGGTTGGAAAAAGACCTTTAATATCAAGTCCAACTGTTCCAGTACTACCAGATTTGCCACTAAACTATGTCTCTCAGTGCCACATCTGCACATCTCTAGGAATACCTCTGGAAGTGGTGATTTGGCCATTTTCCAGGACACCCTGTTTGACCTGAGCTTGATGACCCTGTTGGAGAAGAAATTTTTCGTAATATCCAATCTWAATCTTCTCTGGGACGACCTGAGACCATTTCTTCTCCTTCTATCACTTGTTACTTGATGGAAGAGACCAACCCCACTTCACTCTGACCTTTACAGTGAAAAGGTCTCCTCTGAGCCTCCTTTTCTCTATGCTAAACACTGCTGCTCTTAGCTGCTCCTTGAAGACTTGTGCTCCAGACCTTTCCCCAGCTCTGTTGCCCTTCTCTGGACACACTCAATGTCTTTCTTGCTGTGAGGGGCCCAAAATTTATTGCAGGATTCAAGGTGCAGCCTCTCCACTGACAAGCATAGAGGGACAATCACTGCCTTCGTCCCCCTGACCAGAACATTGCTGATACAACCCAGGATGCCATTGGCCTTCCTGGTCACCTGGGCGCGCTCTAATTCATGTTCAGCTGCTGTCAACCAGCACCCCTCAAGTCTTTCCAGTGGGCTGCTTTTCAGCCAGTATTCCCTGAGCCTGTAGCACTCTGTGGGGTTGTTGTGACCCAAGTGCAGGTCCCAGCCCTTCACTTTATACAGTTGGCCTTGATCCATTGATCCAGCCTGTCCCTGCCCTCCAGCAGATGAACACTCCCACTCAACTTGGTGTCTTTTTCTTCAAACTGACTGAGGATGCACTCAGTTCCCTTGTCCAGGTTGTTGGTAAAGACATTAAGCAGAACTGGCCTCCATCTTGTGCCCTGKGATCACCACTAGTGACCAGCTGCCAACTGGATGTAACTGCGTCCACCTCGATTCTCTGGGCCTGGCCTCCAGACAGGTTTTTACCCAGTGAAGAGTGCACCTGTCCAAGCCATGAGCAGCCAGTTTCTCCAGGAGAATGCTGTGGAAAGTGGTGTCAAAGGCTTTACTAAAGCCCAAGCAGACAACATCCACACCTTTCCCTCGTCCATTAAGTGGGTCACCATCTCATAGAAGGAGTTCATGTTGRTCAAGCTGGACCTGCCCTTCATAAATCCATGTTGGCTGGGCCTGATCCCTGGTTGCGCTGTGTTTGTTGTGTGATACCACTCAAGGTGGTCTGCTCCATAACTTTACCCCTCTAGAATGTTCCAGGTACTGCTGGATCTTAAATCAAGATACACATGATATTAGGTGATAGAGTACAATGAAGTTTTATGGAAACAAGAATAGTGAAAGCTACCAAACATATGAGCTAACCTGCAGGTGCTACCTGAACCAACAGTGGTGTGGGAGCTGTTGAAATGCATAAATATCTGCAGGTAAGCCAAGTTTCCCTGCAAATATCTGCCACACCTTTAGCCACCTGCCGTTACTACTGCAGCAAATACTTGGCTAAAGTAGGTGGTTACTTAACATTAAATAGTTGCCTCCAGGTGGAGCTCTATCTTAAAAGGTTTTGCAAAACTGAATGTTGAAATAACCTGCAGGTCAAAACCAGCTTGAAGAACAAGTGTGGGGAGGGTGACTTGACCTCTGAGAATTTTAAATAAAGAACTGAAACTATATAGGCATCTTCATGCTGGTAGACTTGATGGCTTCTTAGTRGGGGTGCAGGGAAAACAGTTGGGGCAGAGAAACGACTCTTGACACTTACAGCATTACACTTACAACTACAAACACTTAAAAGTTTCAGCTTATAGCCTCATTTAGTAGAGCTTGACTCTATTTCCTGCTGGATTATGCAGATACTAACCAGCTGCCTAAGTGTCTCTAGTGATGAAAATGTGGGGACAAGGAACAAGTTGATACCATAAACAATACTGCATACTGTGGTATCTTGTCTTTAACTCATTCTTCTCAGAAATACTGGACTACTTGTTTGTCACTTATAACTCTTGAAATAGATAACAGGAGATGTCTTCACAAAAACAATCCCAAATACCTTTGAACTGCTCAAATTTAGCTTGCATTGTATGTCTAATACAGGCAGGACTGGAACAATGGTCTGTACTTGGCTCATAGACAGTGACCAGTTTGAGAGCGCAAAGGTAAAAACTGCTGGTTTTTGGTTTTTGGGGTTTTTTTATTTATTTAGTATTCAAAATGTCCTCTTAGGATTTACTGAATTGGTGAAATGCACTACTACTCTGCAAAAATTCTATACTAGAAAAAGGATTCTTTGAAAAGGCTGGTTTTAAAAAAGTTCATGAAAGTCTCACTACAGTGTAAATTCTGATGGAGACTATTTGTGATCTGAAAGGAGTGAGAAAATAACATTTAACAGGTCACCAACTTGAAGGGTTTTTTTTTTGGAGGAATAATGTGTCTAGGGTCTTGAGCAACAACTTAAGCTGTAGGTGACTTCTGAGCAAGCTCGTCCAAAGATAGTATCACTAGTTTTAAGTGGTTTTAAGCATTTTTTTTCCTAGTCTCCCTCCAAGTAGTGTGAGGCATCAAGAATTGTCTTGTCTTGACAGCCAGCATTACAAAAGGAAGCTCTTCTAGGAAAAGGGAGAAAGATCAAGTCCCAGCCAGSACAGGTGCTGATGCTGCTTTAGTATCCCAGGTTTGATATATCAGCTGGAGGCTGGGGATGCAGGAGGCCCAGGACGCTCAAGGTRGTCTGGGCAGACTGTATATCCATTTAATCACTTGTTTTTCCTCTGAGTTTGGTTTGTGAAGATATGAGCTAGTGTTCAGCTTGGTCTACCACAGACCACTTGAGAAATATATATGGTTCTAAAGCAATTGCTTGAAAGTTGTATTGCTCTCCTTCACTCTTTCATGAATGACAGATTTATGTGTCTGACCGCCTAATTAGTACTTTCTTCTTGTAGTTAAAAGTCTCCTTTAGAAGGTACCAAAATAATGATTGCATATTTCCACTTGCATTCCTTTACTGGACTTGAGTAGTGTAGTTCTAGTTTACTATCTGCTTCTCAAGAAGGAGAATGGTGGTGGGATGGATAGCTTAACCCTTGAAATTATCATTCTGTGTAGGAAAGTTTGGACTACTTTGGGGAGAGGAGAACTGATAGAAGCACAAGTACCAAGTTTCAAGGAGTTGAAACACCCTCACAGGTAAGCTCATGCAGGTTCAGAGAAGTAGTCAAACCAATACTAACCTTGTGAGCGCTTATGCTGCCCTACCTCCCCTGCTTTGTTTCAGAGATGTAAGTTCCTATTACTTGCTTAACTCCTGAACTTTCTGTACTCTTTCTTTGAGAGTTGGAATATGAACAGCTGACAGGGTTGCCCTGTATCTTTCCCCTTCCCCTTATACCTTTCTCTGATCTGAAGCATAGTATGTAGGATAACAACAGAATTCTTGAGATTGGGAAAGCTTTATGTCCAGCCCCGCTGTTCAAGCAGGGTGACCTGGACAGATGCGTCTCGTCAGGTCCAGAATATGTGCACAGATGCAGATTCCACAGTRTGTCTGGGCACCCTCACAGGAGTGCATTCACTGGGAAATACTACACAAGTTTTTGCCTCAGACCACATTTTTGGACATCTTGATTTACTGTTCTGCGTGATGCAGAGTTGGGAAGTGAATCTTGTGATGGGTACTTAAAATTGCTGGTATAAAAYAGAAGTATAGCTGTCCTTCAATAAAACGAAAATTTCTAGTATGTTTAAACATTTGGCCTCGTAAGGCTACAATATAAAATATTCTCACTTCTTGCTGAACTAAGAAGTACAGAATTCCTCTTAAAACATGAAATTTAAATGCTGTTAAAAAATGTAGACATTGAATTTGTCTAGAAGATTGTTTCTGCAGGGAAAGGGAAGGAGAATAATTGTCTTTCTTCTTAGCTTTGGACTTTGAAGAGCTAAAAACTTGGAGTAAAATAATCTATTTAAATCCTACTTCTGCCTAGAATTAATCTGTGGTGGGTACAGAAACTGCATAATGTGTCTGGGTTTTTTGCATTACAGAGTAGGTATGTTGGGTATTATGAGATCCTGAAAAACAAGTATAACTTGGAACTCCCACCAGAGAGACAACTCAAAATAAAAAACATCAAAATCCACACTATACATGGTAAGAGCTCTTGTATTTGGGCATTGCCCTATCTGGTAATGGTTTCCTATTACAGGTGGCTGATAACTGTCTCTCTTGCTAAGCCCATGATCAGAATGTAGACTTATTGTGATTTGAGAATTTAAATGACACAGAACACAATGAAGAGTATTTTCTAGTCAGTTGCTCTGTGTTGTGTCATTTTCTAGATGTCTGATCAAATGATGGCTCACATACAACCTGCCCTTTTTTGGAAGAGGAATCACTTTTTCAGTGRGACTAACTCCTGGTGTGGGACTGGATTCACTAATGTTTCTGAGCTYTACATACATGCCTGTTAGAGTGCATGTATGCTGATAATCTTGATCAAAGTCTGGAAGTTCATCACTCCTTGTTCCAAGGGTGTTCAAACTGCTGTTATTGTTCAGTAAATGGAACTACATTTTACATTAGCCTGTTCCCCTAGTGGGGGGAACTTCAAAATGTAATTTTCAGCCATTGAATCCTTTAGCTTACCTTTAGCCTTTGAGTTCTCTAGAGTCTTGAGCAAGGCATTCTGGAAAGAATGTAGTTTTGAATGGGATTGCACTTGGTTTTCATGACTATTTATGTTTCCAGCTAATGTCTGTGCCTCTGGTGTAATGCAACACTTTGTTCCTAGGAGTTGGGAAGGGCAATGGAACTGATATGAAGGTGCAGATAATAACAAGAAAGAGAATTGTACTGCAGTGTGTATGTGGCAATCAAAAAAACTGCAGGGTGAGTACTATGAAGACACTCAAGTTGAGTCACAGAAGCTAAAAGGTGATTATAGGTTCAAAGTGTCTTAGTTTTGTCCARTATTCAATTTCTACATAGTCTTAACTAAATGGATGGTATAAATTYTAAGAGGATGAAAAAGCTAAACTTTGCCAAATCTTAGGAAATRTAGTGGTGAGATAGTGAAAGATTTCCCTGGGAGTCCTTTAAATGCAAATAGTTCACTCTGTCCTGAGCAACTTAAAYTGTTGTCTGTTATTCTAGCACTGCTGTTGTATTTGTGTACCATGAATGAGTAGTTAGGTCTTGTCATGAATTGGTCCCTTGTCTCGCTGCAGAAACTTTCATAAAACAAATTCTTTATTCTGTTATCCAGCTTTTCTTAGATTCTGAAAGTGACACTGTAGTCATTGGCTTGGAAGACTGCCCTGTTCTAAGTGGTGATGTGAAAGTCAGATTTGAATGCAATTCTGTAAGTACACCAGTGTGAAGACCTTCAGTTGGGTATGGGGAGAGGCTGCAGTGCAAACTGCAGTGGGTCCTGCCTGGCTGGGCAGCACAGGGCAGAATCTGTTCCTTCCCAGTGACCTCTGCTGTGTGTCACTGTGCAGTGGGGGATGCAGCAAGTGGTGTAATATCAGCCTAGGCAAGCAGGGGAAGCACTTGGCTGTTCAAACAGCAGTACAACCCAGGCATTTCAGTTGGGTACCTGCTGCTCTAACCATGGGAGTCTCACCTCATTGAATGACTTGGTACTGMAATAATTGCAGAGAAAATAGTGATCTGTGTATGATATGGGGCTCTTCAAGTGTACTGATTCTGACACTATAGCTTTTTAAACCAAATTAGTGAAGAAAAGTGGGTMCCCTTGCTCTACAAACAAAAGTTCTGTTGTGTAACACAGTCCTTAAACAAGGTGTTTGTGTTTAGGCTCTTCCAAAAGGCTATGATGGCTGTCCRTTCTTTTTCTGGTTCAACACTTCCTTTATTGAAAATAACAGGTAAGGATAYTAGTGAATGCCTTCAGATCCTAACTTCTGGTGTCTGCATAGAACTGAAAGATCATAAGCATAGTACTGAAAGCTGAGATAGGGCAGCCCTGATCAGCCAGCTAACTTTCATGCAGGTACTGGTCTTTGATCCTCAGCTGTCACTTGTGAGCTGGCAGTTTCTCGTGCTGTGACAAATATTTTAAACATATGGGAGCTTTTTATCTTAACTTACACCACTGAATTATTTCCTTGGTGCTCTCTAATCATTGTTAATTAATTTGAATTAAAAAATGTAATGCTAACTATTCAAATCTGCCATCCTCTATAGTATGGCTGCCTGAGAAGCAGGAGCTCAGTAGCTTAGCAGGCAGACATTAAAACCACAGTTAGAGGTACTGATGCTTGGGATCACAAAGAAAGGCCTTCTTATGGCTTCTYATGCTCTTGATAAAGTTAGAAATTACTGTGATTTTGCTTGTGGAGACTGGAACTCCTGGAGAAGCTCCAGCTGATGAAAGTTGGGCTTGTCTGCCTTGCATTGGGAATGATGTAGAAATGGGGAGACCAGAGAGCCTTATCTTTGGTCTGCCTTGCTTGACAGATTTAGGTAGAGGAACAGTGAACTTGGCATAGGAGATATAATTACTGTGTTCTCCATGACTGGAATAGAAAGAAGACAGTTTTTACTTAACTGAACCGGCCAGAGCCTGAGGAGAGGTAGCCATGAGTCTCTTTGTAACAGTTAACTTAATACACTCAGCTAGCAATGCACCTTGCAGTCTCGATGCAGACCAATTAAGCCAAACCAGTGCCAGGAAAAATGTGTGCCAGCTGTCTGATGGCCCTGCAACRTTGCCATCTTGAGGGTTTTGCTGAAGAGCTTTGTTTCCTCCAGAACTATGGAGGATGCCCCACTAGGCTCCCTCTTGAGTACTTTCAAATCCTTGCCTTTAGGAAGGTTGATTATTAAATTCCTGGCACTTGCATCATATCAGGAGGCCTTGAGCTGAATGCAGTAATAATTTCTCTCTGTCTTGTACTGTGGGGCTCTGGGAGGGCGGTGGGAAGCCAATCCACAAACCTGTTGGGTTGTCTTTGTTTCCGAGATGACTTAAGATACAAAACACTGTGCAGGCATGGCTGATGTCTGTTTAAATTCAAGGTCTGGGGCTGGRTTTAATATTCTAGGGCTGACCTAGAAGATTTTTCAGCTGGCTGAAAGGAAAAGCATGTCTTAAGCTGTAAGATATGCTACTGAATTTTGTCTTTCAGACTCTACCTTCCCAGGAATGAGCTGGATAACCCTCACAAGTCTAAAACATGGAAAATCTATAGTGAGACATTTGCTGTGGAGGTGAACTTTGTTGATGCCTAAGGGAAATCTGAAAAAAGGAAAACATGTAAAATTCATCTCTTTCCTGGAGAATGTMTTGCTGTTTCAGTATAAAGTGAAGCAGTGTCACTTGGATGTATCTACAGAGGCACACTAAGTACAACTTCTCAAATAAAGCTACATGAAATTCTGTTGCACGGGGCCAAAACACTCTGAAGAGTTGCTTAATGTCAGTTGACTGTCACATCATGGGCTGTTGGATTCCTGAAGCTTAGATATCTCTGCATACAGCTAATTCTTGTTAGAGTAATCAAAAACWATTACTTGTCTTTAAGCGTGAGCATTACCATGATGGTGGATGAAGACCAGCAGTCTGCATGAGACTGGAAAAACCTGATATGATTCCCTCAGCATTGGGGTTTTCCACAAATCAGTAGAATATGGGAATTTTGAGGGAGAAATATTAATCTCCCTCTGTTGGATTGTTGCTTCTTGAGCAGAAGCCTTGGTATTGAACTACTCTTCATCAGTAGTGATGTAGTGCTTTGAGCAACACCTGGCCTGGGAGCTGCCTGTGGAGGTTGGAGACTGCACAGCTGCTTTTCTTCTGCTGTACCTCCCCAGAAAGGGCTGCAGTGGCCACTTGCCCTAAGGCTTAAGACTGGCTCTCATCAGCTCCTGAGCATTCCAGCTGCCTGGGATCAGTTAGTGTGGTTGCCTTAATATCTGCATATGAAGGGTTTGATCTGTGCACCTGCTCATTTGAGCAAATAGTGCAAATGCTCATTGGCTCCTCTTGAGTTGTACTAAGACCTGTAGTGCACAAATTTCCAGGATGCTTATTTTACTTCCAGCTATTCTTATCAGTGCAGCTCTTCTGTGGAGACTGTACCTTCATTTGTGTGAAATGTGTTGAGGTGTTAGCTTCTTGGTTCTGCTGCTTCATTAGTCTTTTTGTTCCTGGGAACCAAAAAATGGAAGGGAAATGACATAGCTTTCCAGTTAATGAAATAAGCAGAGAGGTCACATACCTCCCTGTGCTCACTTGAAGSTAGTTATGTACTATGAAGTATATCATGTGTGGGCTCAGCTTCTGCTATTGCTATGTGTTTWCCTCAGTGTCCACATGAATGTGCCTATGGGCTAAAAAAATGCCCTTCATTGCAGCTCCAAGTGGCTCATGCCCAAGTTCATTTTGGCTTAGCTCAGGCAATTGGATATCTGTCCACTGTCCTAGGATGTCATATAGTTGGCAKGGCACCTAAGGTGACCCATCTTCCTGCTTAGGGAGTAAGCTAGTTTGCTCAGGCAGCAGCAGCAGAGGCTGTAGCAGCAAGTCAGATTTTCTTAGCTGAMGCACATGCAGTTAAGTAAAAACCAATGTGAAAGCAGCAATGAGGCACAAAATAGCTGTACAAGAGATATACTATGTTTCTCTTGAGAGATCCAGGCACCACTGCTCAGAAAAGGGTAACAATAGGCCCTGCCTCCCTGCTGCACTGACTTTCACAGGGTAGTGGATATTTGTCCCTTATATTTGTGGAATTCCKTATATTTGTGGAATTTAGGTGACCTGTGCTGGACTCCCAGCATTCTTCTGACAGAAAACCTTACAGCCTGTATCATGGTACTCTAGCAACTTGAAATTTGAGGTGAACATTAATACTAGAACTGACTTTGGTACTAACAAACAACAGGCCAAGTGCTGAAGTATGAGTTTCATTTTCCATAGATGTAAAATCRGCAGGTTTTTTACAGCACCTTACTCTAGCTGCCCCCTTTCCCTCAGTTTTGAGGGATTTATATGTTCATTGATTGTATAAAGTCTTTTTCTTTCATTCCAGAAAGGTGCTGATGCTGAATTCAACCTTTTTGTTTCTCAGCTAGATGAGCTTGTTAAATGGCATAAATAATCRTCAGGTACTCAGTTAATCAAATGAAACTTTATTTCCGTGAATTCTTATACCATCATGAAGTTTTTAGCTGAACAACTGATACACGTGTATAGCTTAAGCAGCTCTGAATGGAAAAATTACTGCTTACATCGACTTCAGAAAGTAAACTCTCAAAAATGCCACCAGCTTCTTGCTGTAGGTTGTTTTAAATACCCTGCTTCTCTTGAAGCTTYAATTTTTGTATTAAAAACTGTAACCATGAGCTTTAAAAAATGAAAGCAAAGACAAATCTAAGAAATAGATTGAAGTATTCCACTGAGGTGGAGTCTGTCCTCACCTTTTCATAACTATTAGAAACATGTACAAATATACTATTTATCTTAGCTAGACAACTTTGAAAAGAAGGGGAGTCTAACAACTCTTAAAGCCTCATCCTCCTACCTGAATCATTTAAACATTTGGTATAAATTCATTTTAAAGTACTGGCAATTCAGAGTAGTGCTGCCCCTWTTGTACCAGTCAGTCAAGCTGCATTGGTGCAATAGACACTGAAGATTCTTCAGCCATGTCCTGCTTTAACTGCCTTTTCTTGTGGTGTATGAAAGGGAGGTTAATTGTTCTTTCTGCACTTGGAGGCTGGAGGAGCAAGATTTTGTGGAGCTGGAGCAACTACCTTCCATCAAAGAGGCTGCATCAATGCAAYGAATGAGCCAGTTTAAGTGCACCCTGGCTCCACTGCAAGAGGCAGCAGGTATTGAGGTGATTTAATCTATGCCTAAAGCTTGTTCCTATTTCTGGGATCTGAAAGGGAAGCTGTAACATGCAAAACTAGGTTGTTCCAGCACTATCTCTGACAAATGTGGTTGCTGTGACAAGCTGCTAATCTCTATGTAGCTGTGATGATGTCAGTGAGTTAAAGGGCTCTGTCTGTGCCCCCCACTGCCCCCACACTGGTGGGCTGCAGTTAGAGCACCCAGGCAGCATCTCTGTGCAACTCAGGACAAGTTTGTGCTGTTCTAAGACCTGCTTGACTTATTCCAGGATAAAGCAGTAGCTGCTTCTTACAAAGCASAACATGCTTGTAGAAAGAGCATTCTACTTGAAGAACAAAAGGGGCATCTGGAAAGAGGTGTCACTGCATCATTTTGGGTAGTACTGACTAACTGCATGTTTAATCAAGCAACATGACCAAGCAGGCTATGCCCTCCAGGCCTGAAGGTGATACAAGCTGTGCAATCATATGAGCTTTTCCCACTCAGCTGAAGAGGCACAGCAAGTGGCAAGACTCCAGCCCCAGTAAGACTGCTATGTCAGAGACCATGGTGTCAGTTAACAACTCACTTCTGGCTTTCTGTTCCTCTTCAGCTTTCTGTCCTTCTAGCATGTGGTTTTATTCGTGCCAAGGTGATCTAAATGGGAGCCTGCACAAAGTTACAATTCCATACTCAGAGGCAGCAGCTATTTTCAGCAATGTCCCTTACGTTAAGTGGTGCTTAGCATACTCCAGCACTTCTTGAAAGGATTTAGGAAACAATGCAATGCAGCATAGCCTCCATAATGTTGTTACTGTGCTTCTTTTATCAAAAATGTAGGCATATCTTGGGCTCTAAGTCTCATATAAGGTAAGGGGTGAATGTTTCCTAGTTTTATAAACCTGTTCACTGGGACAGAGTATGTAAGTCAGGCTCTCTTCCATGACCTTAGCAAGTCACAGAGCAGCAGGGAGCCAGCRCAGGACAGGGGTGTAGCTGGAGAAGGAAAGGTCTCCCCGGGTGAGGTGTATGTCCAAGTCATCTATACTCAACAAGATTAGACAAGAACTGATGTTATTTTGAGTCAGACAGCAGCAACAACTGCAAAAGATCACAAYTGCAGCACAGTTTTAAAACCAGTGCTTTGCTGTAGACAACACMCAACCTACTCTTGCATGTTACATTAAACCCCACAGGTCAATGTAAATATTTTTAGCACCAGTACAGGTCAGGAAAGACATTTATGACATGCAGTGTACCTAGTGCAGAATCTGTAAGAGGGAGATAGTTCTGCTTGTGCAATTCAAGCAGCATATACACACCTCCATAAAATCACCTGATTTTAAAAGATTACAAATCTTAAACTGGAGTTGAGTTCCTAAAATTAGGTCACTGATTTGGTTCTGCTCAGACCATCATGTGATCTGTGTGTTTTTCATCATTTATTTAAATGACCCTTGAACAATCTCTTGTTCTTTGTCTGCCAGGCAGTATCAGTAAGAATCTATTTGTTTCATCAGAAGTTTCCTGCTGTACTCGTAGGCAAGGAACAGCGCCCCGTTGGCCACAAACGCACGGATCATAGTTGGTGTTAGTCCAGAATACAAGGCAAGCAYGCCTAGAAATGAAACCAGAGCCAGTTAGCCATTTATTGAAGGGGCTGTCTGCATCAACCCCTCTGCTCTTACCTGTGAAGGATACTGAAGCAATCTTCTGCTTAGAGGAGCGTGAACACAGAGAGCTGAACTCACTGCTGTACTACTGATTGCAGTGGTACTGGRTATGGGAGTATCTAATGTTGTAACAGGAGTTTAGCCATGTAAGGGCTTATGCTAGATGCTTATTTCAGGTATGACAAGGTCTTGGCCAGCTGAGATAACGTGACAGTGGCTGTACCACAGCCAAGGGGGCAGCAAGACTGTTAGAGCTGTGTCCCAGGTCAGACTCCAGTTCTCATGAGTATCCTACCTAGCAATGGGGCCAGGATTCATGTCTGCTGCCATGTATATTCTCTCATATATATTCACCCTCTTCCAWAGTGCCTGACACAGGCCTTTTCCAGAGAGGAGATGCTGAGGTAGATGCCTWAAGTTGCCAGGCTGGATAGGGCTGTTTGATAAATCAATCCTCAACCATATATTAACTTCTAGAGGTGAAGAAAACTTCTGCATGGAACTTACCTAGTTCCTTCAGTTTTCATGTATAGGTTTGGTCACAAGTAATAGAGCCCATTTCTTTATCTGCTTTTTATGCATAGTAAGCTTCTGTTAGGTTTAAGTGTCTCATCTCCTAAACCAAGAGGCTGGGAAGATGAAGTAGGTCTCAGTTTCTAGATTCCAAGCTTTCCACACTACACGAGGTAGATACTTGTTTGCTAGAAACAGTTATTGTATGTCTCTAACACACTATCACTGGGTTAGGTTTCTGAAGTGATTTTGGGTATTGGAGGGTATAGATTTCAGTCTGCAGCCCTATAGATTGAGTTGATCTGCTTGGATACTCACCTTCAGTTTTCACAACAGTTACAAATGTTCCCATAAAGCCTGCCTGTTTTCCAGCCATTGAAAGAACCTGAATTCTAGATTTGACGCAGTCCACAGGATACACAGCAATCCACAGACAGCTGCCTCCGAAACCTCCACTGAGTAACAAAGGGATGGGACCTGAAAGTTAAGAAATATATTTTTATACACCACAATATTCACTAACACAAATATAGCATTATTTCATCTACAGGATTCAAAGGGAACAGAGGAAGCTGCTTATGATGAAAGAGCAGTTGCTGTTCTCTCATTGACCTTTAAGTTATTTCAARCCACTGCCACTGGTAAATTGTGAGTCCTAACTAGGAACTCAAAGATTATAAAGAGTGCCTCTTAGATTATTCGYAGTGTTAAAAAACTATAACTCAGAATTCAATTTTGATTGTATTAACTAAATTCACTTTTTTAACACTTGTAATCAGTTTCCAAGGTTAATTKTGAATTGGTTTAGAGTAACATCATTTAGTGTTACTAATCGTATATAGAGAATTTGGTAGAGTTATTTTGTAAACRGTCATTTCTTCCATGATGCACTCTGATTTTGTATTTCCGATCAGATGTTTGTTAATGTTTTGTTACATGTCCAAAATGCATGCAGCTGAAATCCTGACTCCAAGCAAGACTGGTTCAGTCTTTTAACAGGAGACAGGCAATTTTTATTCTGGCATCACCATGTTTTTTTCCCTTCTAATTTTCAATCTCAGTGTTCTCTTATTATCATTGTAACTACATCTAACGGTCAGCATGCAGTTCAGCCTATACTTGAACACACTGTTCAAGAGAATGCAGCTAAATACTTCAAAATCACTCTGAATGGCAGCTGAAACGAAATAGTTCAGAGYTGTGTTACACTGTGGGGTCAGATATTTCAGCAGTTTTGTAGTGTTAGCTCACTGTGTTAATTCTCTATTTATGATACATCCTGCTTCATTGGAAAATGGTCACTTCAATAATTTATTACTTKTATATACAAGACACAGCCCTCCATATTTAGTATGCCTCATTTCCTTCATTTGCATGTATWTTACAACATTATTAGTATATCTTCAGAGAAGATATGCCCCCCTTTATGTCCCCCATGACAGCATGCTAAAACCCACCTGTAAAAAGGCACCATACCTAATTCATCTTTTGATCTCCCAGAGGCAAAGAATGTCCGGCTCAGTTCATACCCTCCAAAGAAGAAGAAGTAGCCTGGGACTTCCCTCAGCAAAGTGCTTGACAGGCCACGATAAAATCCAAGGGGACCATCCTTTTGGATAACACCCTTCACTACTGACCAAACTGTACTGAGAGAGGTTGACCCAGTTAGTGATACTTATTAGACAGATAATGAGAAGTTACAGACCAATAGGCAACTGCAGCAACAATTAATGGTGAGACCTGTTGTGCAAACAATTGATTTCATATAAGACTTAGAGCAAGATCCTGCTGGGAGCCCTTCACTGGCATCCAGCTTTACTAGCACCCAGGTCAGCAGGCTGTGACCCTCCCTGCCACARCTCTTCTCTGGTTAGCAGTGCACTATAAATGTGACACTGAGCCAATACCGGATTTGAAGAAATAATACACATGAAAGGGTTTCAGGGATATTAAGCTGGGTGTATACTTACTTGTGTCCCTGGATTATCTTTCCTGACAACTGCATTTCATGCATGGCCTGTAGCCGGCACTTCACCAGCTCTGTGGGACAGAGGACAAGGGTGGCAAAGGCAGAGGCAAAGGAGCCTGCAGCAGCATTCTGTAGATCACTGCAAGAAAGAAACTGCAGAAGGTATTTGGGCACTGACCTTCAGTGCAGTGGAGCCACTGCACCAGCAATCAGCTTCCTGCACCTGTACCCTAAATACCATCAAAAAAACCTGGCAGTCTTGGGGGAAAGATTCCTGAGGGCAAAGGGCAGTTACTCAAACCAGAGGGAGGAAAAACCTAGCTCATACCATGTTCTTATACAACTGAAAGACACCCTTTTGATACCAAAGAGGTATGTTGCAACCTCTAACCTTTTAGCTATACTTGAGTAATTGGAGCAGAGCAAAAGCCAGGAAAGGAAGATTTGATAGCATTTATGAAGATTTCCATAGACTTGTTTTACTGGGCAACTTTTGGTTACTTATTACTTCCTCAAAGAGAACAGGARCAATAATCACCTCATATAGATAGATGTCAGTATTTTCAAATTCACCTTTCCAGTATTAATAAAGSCTTTCAGTGGAAGATGCTAGAAAACTGAAAGGCACAATGGATCACTGTAATCTTTGTATGGATGTGCTGCTATGAATGCAACCATGTGAATCAGACACAGCACAAACATAAACCACACCACCAAACAAGACAGCACTGTCATCTGCAGTGACTCAGTGTTCCAAAACCAGGGCTTATTTTGTGGTGATTTTACACATACCACAGATTCTGCGTTGCTAAACTGCCAGGACTCAAAAGGCTGGTACTCGAGGGCARCWCTGCTTTATGATGAATTTTAAACAGGCTCCTMCAGACACTGGTGTTTTGGACAGGAGCTGTRTAATAGCGTAGAAGTGGAGCTCCTCATTCAGAACTGGGGAGTCAGCACAGCTGAGACTGATCTCACTGCAGCAGAGAAATTCTTTCCATCCAAGGGAGATACTTGCCTTGTGCCCAGCAGTTTGATACATCTATAGTATGAGAGATTAAAGCTACAACTTTTCACCTTGAAGCATCACAAAACTCAAGTTATGACGTGAAGCAAAGCTCATGACATTCAGATATGGCAGTAATGAGAACTTTCCAAGTGGAAGATATCAGTAACTGCCTGCAGAGCAGCAAATGGAATTTAGCACTTCTCTTTCCAATTTGTTGTCTCACTTTGGACTTTATGATGAAATCTGTTGGTTAAACTAAGCATATGTTAAAAGATAAAGAGGATTTAGCATTTCTCTCTTCATCTCTTTTCATTGTGACTTATACATCGGTGATATGTATTCCTTTAACTGAAAAATATTTTATAGTTTGTCCTTTTCTGAAGGTGTAACAGTACAGTAACGATGCGTGGGGATGTCCTGGACAGACCACATGTTCTCATCAGGGCCCTGCTGAAGACCATATCAATACAATTCTCTCTTACATGTGCCTCATAAGGTGCCCCCACAATGATCCAGATGAAGAGAATAAAGAAACAACACCAAGGGACAATCTTTCCAGTAAACTTAAATTCTTTCATGTTTTGTCCTAGAACAGCTCTGCAGTCACACTACTTGACCTTGAATCAACAAGGCATTAAAGAACCATCTTGGATCTGAAAAGCACCATTACCTGACCAAGGAAATCACTGTCAGATGCCAAAGGTGCTTGCTATTGCTACATACTCACATTCCCTTTCTGTGTCCAACTCCAAAGACAGAGTAGTACACCAATATACTGTTTCAAAGTTTCCTGCACTACCTTCCCTACATCCAGCATGACCGTGGTGCCTCAGTCACATGAGATGATCCCAGGACATCTGCACATCTGCGGTCTACCTCCCAGCATGATCACAAAAGACAGTGAAGAAGTGAAACATATTGCTGGTAGGCCTACCTCCTACATTTTAATGGGTAGGAAAAGGTAAGGGGTTTGTAGGGTGAGCAGCTTTTGAACCTTAAAGAAATACATTTTTAAAAGCAAGACAGTATTAGAAAAGTGTGCTTCTCCCTTAGTATACCTCCTTGTAAAAAAAGCCACTACCTCCCCTGCAAAATCAGAACAACCTAGATAATAAAGGAATACAAACTTTCAGGTGTTGAAATGCTCCATCCTATTGGTAAAAATGTTCCAGGTCTTGAATACTCCAGTTAAGCTGTGATCATGTAAACCAGCCAGCTGCAGTGACTGGTTAGTAGACAGCTCTGTTATATTAGACACTAAGGCCAATATTCCAAAATTTACTACACTGTACACTGTCAGAGGAGAGCCTGGGATCTCACTTGCACCTGACAGTACAGTATTGGCAAATAGCAATTGCATTAAATTTTATATACTTATTTATTTTAAAATACAAACCAGATATTTATTACTAACCTGAGCTTTGTTTTCCTGTCTACTCCAACAATTCTTCTCACAATTTGTTGGCAAAATCCATAGCACATGAACAGAACGGAGTTCTCTGCAATGTTGGCTACAAGTGCTGGTGAGGTTCCCTTGTAGAAGCCTCGAAATCCCACTTGCTTATAGGTTTTGACAAAACAGTCAACAAGTCCTTTGTACATGTTGGGGAACGTCTGCATCTTCACCTTTGCAGTGTCAAAGGGCTGGCCAGTCACCACACAGGCTGTCCCACCTAGGCAAGCAGTGGAAGTTAACAATGGCTGAAGGTTATCACAACTGCAACACCTATGCTGGAGCACCAGTATTAGGAAAATCACACAGAAAGCAAAGATTAATTAATTCCCTGTAGGAAATGACAAGTGCGCTGATTTTAGCACAATGGCGTCAATTGTCACTGTGAGTTTAGTTACCTTAAGAAAAAAAATCAGGCAAAGGAGCAGTAACATCACGATTCTCATTAAATATATTTTTTATCTCATGAAAAGCAAGCATCTAAATGAATCAGCTCGCTTTTAGAAACTTGTACTGAATTAGAGGTATTGTTCTGCAATCAAGTCACTTGTGTCAATGAGTTAAATAACGTTTTCCTTTGCCCATTAATGCAGGGGTTCAGAAGGCATCTCTGATTTTACATTCCAATAATAACAAAAAAAATCTCAACCCTGAAAGATTAGTAATCAAGTGATTCCTTCAGGACAAGAGGAACACTGCTGAGAGTGCTAAACTGATCATACATAATAAATTGATAACCAAAGACTCAAACCCTTTACTTCAAAACTCCAGGTGGCTGTTAAGCACATTTCTTTCCAGAGACTGGAAGTGTCAAGTGTAAGCTGAAAAAGGGCAAAAGGGCAAAGTTTCTCAACATGTTATCTTTTCCAAACTGAACTGCAAGGTCAATACCCTGAAAACTTGTGTGATATTTCCATCAATGTCATCAATAACAATTTTGCTCACAGCACAGTGTTCTTCTGCTGATCTAATTCAATTCTGTAGTCTGCAGGAAGAGCTGATGTTTTTCAGTACACTGTTTTTCAGTAAGAAACAGTGTACAGCAATAGCAATCTATTAGAAGCAGATACTTGACAGGAAACACATGATAGGTGTACCTTACATAGGGTTCATGGTTTTGTTTTGTAGCAAGAGGGAACTTTACTAAAACAGAAGCTGATCTTTAACCAAAGCACAATCGACATGCACGCACCTTAAATTATCTGTAAATACAGATAGGAAAGCAACTGAAATGGAAACAAATTTGTGCATCCAATTAAGATTAGTTATTTTTCTTTTAAGTGGGGAGAAGAGTATTTGTTTAACCTGTGTTATTAGCAGTCCATTTTACTCTTTGCAAACACATTTGTATAACATTGTTCTAGCTTCTCTGCAAAGAGCTACTCGAGGCCTTTGAGAGAAACTCAGGATCTAGCTGCCATAAAACCTCCTTCCCAACCAGATGGATCATTAAGAGCTTCAGAGCAAATCATGCAAGGAARCATGAAGAGTTTCCTGCTCTGGAAGGATAACCAAGGAGAAAAGTAGCTGGCTCAGACCAGTAACACCCATGTAAGCTTCAAATGAAAAGCAGAGCTGGGAAGGTTCAGCCAGTGTTATTTGCAGGGAAGTCAGGTAGATATTAATCTACAGGACAAATGCTAGGTTCCTGTAATAAAATAATGGCTGTTGGAAGATGTCCAGGGAAACCAGGAATGTTCTTGGAAATGTAAAGCTGAAAAATTCGGAGTTGACAGAATGGCTGTTGCAAAAAGGCTGTTATTGGAATTGGCTCAGAAAGCCTAGTAAACTGCAACAATGAACTTTGTAAGCCTCAAGATAAAGACCAAGAGTCCTAGTTATTATCTGAAATATTAAGAAAAATAAAATTCTTCCAGCCAGCAGTAAAGAATCACAAAAAACTCAACCAAACTACAAAATTAAAACAAACCAGAAACCCAAAAAGTCAAATCTGTTAGAACATTCAGACAAGTGTGGTCCTAATAATGTGGCAGTGGTGGGGAAAATAGTCCTACTGAATCAAAGAAGATATTAGAGCTTGCTTAGATCCTAGGCAAAGGACTGTGATCACAGACAGCCAAATAACTTCTTTATTCTTGCCCAGAATTTGCTTGCCTCAATAAGTCATTACATATCAGGTAGTCAAGACTGTATCTGGAGAGGAAGGTAAAACCAGGTTATGCATTTTCTGGAGGAACAAGCTGTTTGCTTACTTAATTACATTTTCTAAAGAGGGCAGAGTGCCACACTGGGCTTGTGCTGTAACCCCTTCCTTCTCACTGCTGTAACCCCTTCTCTCTCACTGTTAACCTCCACTCTGACAAATGACTGCAAATAACTACCATTGAATGCACTTAACACCATTAATACTGCCATATTCACAGCATTAGCATTGCCATAAAAGGACTGACTGCAATATTTATTATGTGGGAAAGAAAAAAAGATCACTAACATTGTCTAAATTACTTACAAAAGTAAATTAGACAAATCTTCCACCTTTTCCATATAACCACTGTTAGGTTAGAAGTGTCAAAAAGACCCCTTTCCCCTGGCAGAGTTCAAAACTGCATCCCTGAGCCACAGACATTACCAACATGGCAATATCAGTGAGAAAGTGCAACCATTTCCACAAAACTGGTCCAGCAAAATTTTACAGCACAGAGTAGACTGAAGTGGAAGTCAATGATGCAAATTCATCATCAGTTCTACTTCTGAGCTTCACAGGTTTTAGAGATTCACACCAGGATGTTGTCTGAGCCAGAAACCCTTCAGGTAGCCTTTTGTCCCTTTCACTTAGGGATGGTTCCTGTAGCAAAAGCAGCACCTCAATCAACCACACACCAACTTCCTTGCAAAACTCTACTGATACTCTGACTGATTCATAAACTCATGTCAGCAGAACTTAAACCTCCTTATGGAAAATTATTAGTCCGAGAAAGGTGTTATGTCTTCTTCACTGTGTGGCAGTGGTTTCGCCAGGGAGGAGCAATAGTGATACAGTTACAGCACTGGCTGAAGTCACTGCTTCTCCTTATACCCTTATAACACAGAGGGTGAGGCTTTTTATAGCAAATGGAAACTGCTTTTATATTTGTCAAAGGCATTAAAACTGTCTTTCAGAAGTTTTGTGCAGTTAAGCATTACCTGCAGCACCTGCTGTGAGGTCAATAGCAGCCTGAACAGCAGAGTTGATCCTCATGCTTCACACTTGTTTATCAATTATTTCAGAGCAAAATCTCCTGTTTCCTGTCAGGTATGGAGATACTTGTCTCCTGAGGGAAGAGAAAGATGAAACATACACARTTTACAATAACTTGACTGGCAAAAGCATTACAGGAATGCCCTCAGATCCACTCTTCCATTTAGAGACAGAAAAYGGTTGTGCTCAGGAATGGGACTTAGCATACTTGTATTTTGACTGATTTTACTGCATTGGGCAGATCTCCCGGAGTAACACTGCCTAKCTTCAGCTTACTTGGGCTTTCCAGCTTCTTATCTCCCTGAATCTCTCAAATGAAAGCTAAAGAGTACATCCAGGGAACAGTGCTGAGGGTTACTTTTGTATCAATTATAGACGCACAGTCTTCCCTCAGGTGTCTAAGGCTGGAATATTTCATGCTTGTCTCAGCTCCTCACCTATAAAGCAAAACAGAATCTGCTCTCCTCGTGGTGAAGAACATCTTCTACCCATGATGATACACTGGGTGGCCTTCAGAAGAGGTGTAGAAAGRGAATGAACATGAACATCTTGAATTGTGTCTGGCTGTCATGTTCCTAGTGCAAGGCCCCCCCCAGAACAGAATATTATAAATAAGAATTAGACCTCATCTCTCAGGAAGGCAGCTGGAAAGCAGAAATACAAATGTGACACTTTGAAATAAAACATTCAAATTAATTCAGTTCTCAAGTTTGTATCAAGATACTTTCACTGGGCAAGCAGTTAAAACAAACTTATTTATCTGGGGTAAAATAACTCAGCCAAAGAGCTCCCACTGTTTCAGAACCGTGCTGCTGTCTGGCAGTGCTGTCAAAAAGCTGCATGAGTCTTAAAACCCCCACAAATACACATGTGAATTAGTGCCTCACTGGCTTTTAAGCCTGTCTTCAAGCACAGTACATTGGTAAACAGAACAATTTTCACTCCTCTACCTAATGTAATGCTTCTTTTGAAGCCTGTTACCTCCCAAAACGTATTTTGGCATAATTTGAATGGGAAACATAATTCCCAGTAGGCTACCTTGAAAGAATCATAGAAAGACACATTGTATACACCACATCATTCGTACAAGAAACATAGACAATTGGATACAACCAAGGCTTTTAGAAAGCCTATCTCTAAACAGATTTATTATTCCTGAACATTAGAAAAATACACCAGTARGCAAAATACTGTCACTCAGTGATTTTACCCATCCAATCTGTTACATAAATCTAAACGAGTTTAAAACAAAATAAAACATTGCTAATGCAATAAATKGCACTAACACAAGTAATTTCACAATTGGGGCTTCAGATTTGAACTGTTTTGTTGCTGACAGCATGGCACACCAGGTGTTACTTCAACATGGAGGCTCCAAGGCCAAATTATGCTTGGTTATCCTATATATCTCATTAGTGTTCACACTGCACTCTGAGTTTTGCTCCTCTTTTAGGGGAGAAAAAACCAGATTATTGAGACAGACTTTGTATGAAAGGAATTACTAGAGAGCAACAATTGCATGCGTTCAGTAAAATGTACACTGCTTTCATCATGCTGAGTGCTTATCGATTTGTGCCAGTCCTCAAAGGGAGCATATGCCAGATCACCCACAGAAAACTTGGCAGCAGAAGGAAAAAAGTATATGCCTATAAAAATATGGACCTTTTAGGAGACAAGGAAGTTTAGTTGGCTGATCCATATCAGCCCAGTGCTACTTTCAGAAGATTTAAGTCTTAGTCAAAACTAAATTAGTATTATATCAGTACATACCTTTTTTTCCTGTTTATAATACTACTATGTTAAAAGTTGAATGTAGATAGAACAATGTGGCAGCAACTGCTCTGTGACTTCCAAAGCAAATCCAAACCTCAAACCTGGAAATACAGAAGCATTAGTTAGTGTAACAGGTCCTGCAGAGTCCTCTGCAAGCAGATGTTATTTAAGCCCCAGATGTTTCTCTCTGCCCATGCAGTCTCCAAAGACTGAGATGCACGCAGAAGGCAGCGCTGCTCCTTGCAATAGGCGCGTGGGCAGGCCGTAGCTCCGCTCCCCAAGGTCACAGCAGGCCGGCACCGGGCGGCAGCAGCGGCCGGGCAGCAGCGGGGCTCGCCGCGGCTGTCACACGTGCTGCCGGCGGGAGAGCACACAGCGCCAGCTCCAGCCTTCCTCAGGGAGGAAGGCTGAGCGCTCCCGCTCCGCCAAAACCGCCCGTTTGGAGCAGGAAGCCCCGGCCTGCGTTCGGCGGAGGCCCGCGCTGGCAGAGCCCGCCCGGCCCCGGCCCGGCGCCTCTCCCGGGCAACCGCACCGCAGCCGCGGCTTCCCGGGGCCGCGCATCCCGAGCCCGCCGCGCATCCCGGCCTGGGCGCGGGGCCGAGCCGCGGGAACCGCCGGGCCGGCCGCCACCACCCCCGCCCCGCCGGCCCCCGCCCGCTGCCCCCGCTCACCGGAGCCGCCGCCCGCCCGAGCGGCCCCGCCGCCTGCGCCCCGAAAGAGGCGGCGATGGAGGCGGCGCGGCCCCGCCGCGGCCCCAGGGAAGGCGAGGGCCGGGCAGGCGGCGGGAGGGCGGCGGGGCTGGGCTCTGTTTAAGCTGGGGCTGGGCTGTGTTTCAGCTTACTGAGCAGGATGCAACCGAATTTATGAATTAAAACCAATTTTGTTTTTTAATTTCCTGGGGGTTTTTTTGATGCATGTTTGTTTATTTTTCTTTTAGTTGGGTGATTTTGTTGTTGAGGTTTTTATGTTTTGTTTTAAAGGATTTGTTTAGGAATTGTGTATCCTGAAACAGCAACAGTTTGTGTATACAGAGGAACTGTAAGTCCCAAGACACTTTCCTAAGYTGTCACTTTCATGATCCTGGCTTTTCGGGRCTTTGAGGTGGCATACAATGACCTAAGCCACTACGGCGAAGGCTAATACTGCTTTTCTCAGATGAAACTACACAACACTTTCTTTTTTTTCTTTTGATTTTTTCCCCTTTTGATTTGCAGTTACCTGATGTGCTTGCAATAAGGCTTATCAGGAACAAAGTCTGTTTGAAAGCAGTAGGACACTGTACAGTGTGTGGCAAAGTCAATGAACAGCAGCCCTAATGTGTGCCAGTGATCAGTCATATTTGAGATTCTCTGCCAGACCAGGCAGTGTTTCTGGGAAGCACTGTAATCCCTGTTGAGCTGCACATGTGCTTGCGTGGGTTGAGACACGCAGACCTACATATTTCATCTTAGATCCATGGTGTTTTCCACCAAATAAAACTGATGGCTCCTACTTTCACAGCTCAAGGAAAAAAACAGCATAAAAAATTTATAAATTTTAATGAATCTTTTCTTCCATAACTTTTAATTAATTGCAGGGTGCAGATTTTATTTTCCCATATGTTTATGTAACATATTGGTTGGAAGGGAGCTTAAAGACCATCTAGTTCTGAACCCCCTGCCATGGGCAGGGACACCTTTCACTAGACTGAGTTGCTCAGTTTCATCCAACCCACCCTTGAACACTGCTAGGYATGGGGCATCCACCGCTTCTCTGGGCAACCTGTTTGTCACCCTCACAGTGACAAATTTCTTTCTAACAACTAATCTAAACCTACTCTCTCTTTGAAGCCACTCTCTAGCTCTTTTGTTGGCTCCCTTCAGGTGCTGGAAGGCTGCATTTTGSTCACCCTGAAGCCTTCTCTTTTCCAGGCTGAACAATCCCAATTCTCTCCTCCTTTCCTTGTCAGGGAGATGCTCCAGCCCTTTAATCAACTTGATGTTCCTCCTCTGGACTTGCTCCAACAGGTCAATGTCCTTCCTGTGCTCATGACCCCAGAGCTGGATGCAGCACTCCGGGTGTGGCAATTGTTAAGAAAGAACAGACTAGGTTATAAATGGTTTTAGAAACTGAATTGTAATTTCTTTAATGTGAAAAAAAAATATTGCTGAGTCTGTTGTAATTAGTGATTTGGATTAAATTGCACATCCCAAATAATCAGCAGTACTTAGAGATTACTGCTTCATTGCAAAGAATTTTGACCTGTGTGCTGGCTTTTTGTTAAGCAGAAATGCAGCACTGCTGGAAGATCCAGCTGGTGAAAGCCACCTAAGCCCCTAATGCAGTGAAGCTTGCAATTAAGATGCCATTAAACCACATTCTGCCTTCCATAACCATTTGCCAGCTGGAACATGAGGCCTTGAGCATCTCAGGGTCCTCCTTCATAGCCACGTTCCTCGGGCACACCACCAGGCCTGATCTGCTCTTATCTGTAGAAAACGTGGAGACGGCGACAGCGCTTGAAATGTTTCCTGGGAGATTTTATAGCCCTGGAATGTGGCACTTCCACGAGCATATCGCCACCACGCGGCTTTTTCTGCTGCTTGCACSCCTGGCCGCTCAGCCAAACCCTGCTTTTTGTGCTGCTGTGGAGCACTTGTTTTGTTTTAAGGAAGAATTTATGTAGGAATTGCATACCCCGAAGTAACAACACTTGGTGTGTGTAGGGAGACCATGGAAGAACTGCCATGACTCCCGAGAGACTCTCCTAAGATGAGATATCAATTTGCTTGGAGTTTAACTTCAAGCTTCCCCTCAAAGGATTTAGGCRCGGCAGAAATGGGATATGTGTGCTGAGACCTTAACTCATAAGAGCTTTGCAGCAATGTGGAAGCGCTTTCTGGCACTCAAGGGGTCTGGCTTGGGGTCTGTGTGATTGGCTTTGGGACGTGATGTGTGACAGAGCGGCATAACTCCTCTTCAATAGAGTATTTTGGCATGGAGGGATGGGTAACCTCTGGGAAGCTGACAGGGGGATGCCACGGAAACTTGTCTGATGTGGGAGAGCAAAGGGATCCCTTGCAGGCTGTGTTTCTGTCCATTCTACAGTCCAGAACTATCTCCTGGGCCCTACACCACCTCCAGCCAACCACAGGCAAACCATTTGCCCCTGTAAGCCAGATGGCATTTCCTTACTCATATGGAAATCCTCATTGTCCAGGAGCATGAACGGCAGTTCTTGGCAAGTGTTGTCCCAGAATAGCAGCCAGAGCTGCAGGAACATCAGAACTCTCGCAGCACGTTGCAGTGGATGCTGTTCACACTGTTTGCAGAGGTGGGTCAGGCAGGACAGCTCCACATGGAGGAAAAGTGAGATGGCTTCTGCAGGTCAGGCCTTCCACAGGTGACAGCRGTGTGTGTACTGATGTACTACAGTCAGCTGCAGGAGATGGGACAGTGCTCGCCTTGCCAGGTGTGAAAAATGTGTATTTTATGATTGGCTTTTCACAAATATTAAAATGAATATTATATGTGCTATGTTAGGAAGTAATGCTGCATTAATTTTCTTAAGTAGTGTGTTAAATATAGTTTTAGGTTACAACAAAATGTTAAAATTGAAACTATACTAGGTAAGATACTTTTTTAAAAGAAAGGACTCACAGTGAGATAGCAGCCAAAGGACACCGAAATCTTTCAGAGAAAAAGAATTTATTGCTCCCTTATCAGAAGAAACGAACTTCTTCCCACCTCGTTCAGCCCTGAAGATGCTGTTGGGATTCAGAGGAAGAAGTTGACGATGACCAAACAGAATCCTGTGTTTGAGTGGAATTTATGCACCATGTATGAAGTGTATGAATATGCAACAGGCTATTGCTTTTAAGGTTAATCCTCTGTTAACGTGGGTCCTTTTTCGGGCTCATGCTGCCCAGAAAAGGTACCTGGACTGTCCATAACTCTTTGTTTCTATTGCCTCATATTGCCCTAATCCAAATTGTCCAAAATTTTTATTACTCCAATTATATTGCTATTTTTATAACCATTTTATTACTATTAAACTTTTAAAATTTTAAGAACAGGTGACTGGCGTTTTTCACACAGGGTAGATGAAGTGAAGGCTTGGGGACATTTTTGAAGCATGTTCCGGGAAGATGTGAGCCTTAATGTTTCTCTTGCACGGAGGAGCCCAGAGCTGGGCACAGCACTCCAGATGYGGCCTCAGCAGGGCTGAGCAGAGCAGGACCTGCTGGCAGCGCTCTGCTCACACCCGGCGCCGAGGGCCAGGCCGTGAGGGAGCGCGCGGCCGGGCCGGGCCGCCTGTGCCGGGAGCGGCTGCGGGGCGGAGCCGGCCGG